>CAHIKZ030005567.1:1597500-1602500 GCA_903632075.3 Acanthosepion pharaonis
ACAAATCTATTATATATATATATATATATATATATATATATATATATATATATATATATATATATATGTTTATGTGTGTGTGTTTTGTGTTATATATATATATATATATATATATATATATATATATATATATATGATGAGATGACGATATATATTTGTTATGCAATATTGGGGAAAATGTATGACAAAGTGGATGAAGTTTTTCGTGTCACGCGTTTCGAGTTTTAAGACAAAATATGTGATGTTGGTGCGAATACGCAAGCGCACAAGTGTAGAATTATGGGAATTTTTAATTTATTTTTTTTAATCCAGTCGATCTTTTTTTTTATTTTTCCTCTCCATCACCACGATTAAAATACCTCTAGTGTCTATTGATCGCAAATCATCTACAGTAACATATATGTATATATTGGCAGAATATGTGTATTTAGACATGTATAGATACTTACAAGTGACACAGAGACGCATAAGTTTATATATATATATATATATATATATATATATATATATATATATATATATATATATATATATATATATGTCGTATTCGACGAATAAAACCGCTCACTTCCAAGAACCGACAGCCCAGGCACCATTTGTTCTGATTATATTGATGAAGGCTTTGTGCAGAACTAACCACATTTTTTGCAGGCCCGAATACAGAGACCTGGGTACCCAAATCGCCCTCGGCAGGTTTTGAAATCAAAGTTGTCCTACTCGTAGACCAGCTGCCATATATAGAGCCCAGTTTTTCCTGATATTTATGAGAAAAAGGGGATCAATACCTTTTCTAAGGACATTAGCACGTAAGTGAATGCAATGAAATCGATTGGAATTCGAACTCGACTTTCCGATTCCTCAATCCGTGCTACCTTTACATATCTACATATATGAGTGTGTCTTTGTTTGTAGATGTACATTCATCATGTAGAAGAAATTAATAATATAAACACGGATCAATAGTGCATTAGCCATATAAATTTATCCTTGTGATCTGAAATATTTAGTTTTAATGTTAGAACATAAGATTTCTTTTTAAAATGTCTCAACTAGAACCACTTCCCAGTATCTGACTACTATATATCAGTATTTTGTAAATTCCGATCTTTCGTACGGATCGATAAATTCAATGTCTTTATCTGTTGAATGAAACTGAGTATAGGTTCTCGTATATTTACTACCTCCCTCGAATTTGACCACCATGCAATAAAAAATAACCAATTAGTATTAGTTATTTCTTCTTTTTGTTGAGTAAAACTTTACGCGTTATAACTTAACCTATATACGTGGTTCAAATAATTTTTTTCGCGCCGTAACTTTTCCAAAATGTTCTGTTCACATCTTATATGGTTCAAGTAAAATTTGGCAATTTCCAACATTCCCTTCGAAAAGAATCTTTAAGAAAATATTACGCTTACTATTTGGGACGAGAAACATTTCTCAAATGCTGTACACAGGCCAAAGGGTATTATTACTTTCAATCTTAGACAGCGCAAACTCGACTTGAAATAGCTTTTCAGAGCCAAATTGCCCAAAATTCGCCTTAGTACCTCATACAATATTTACTATATAATTATAAATACCGAGCATATAAAACAGATTTGGATATTTTTTACTATATTTACGAGGTTACATTTACTATACAGGAAATATATTTGAAAGTACAAGTAACAGTCGTTGAAAATTATGCTGAATCCAGTTTAACATTAATATTTGTAAAGTTTCTTGTGAAAAAATCGTTTATTTCATTGTAATTTTTACCAAATACTAGTTTGTCCTAATATTTTATTTCCTTCTTTATTACCTTGCATAGCATGTATATATGTATGAGCAAATTAGATCGAAAACAAAATTGAATGAAGTAGAAAAACTATAAATTTCTATTAAAATGCACTTTCAAAATATCTATTCATTATCGACTAAGTGTTTTTGATAATTTTCAATGATTTTTTTGCAATTGCAACTTCTTTCAAGGGTAAATCTTGACGCTTGTACTGCTTAACTAGTAGAACATTTCGAATTAAAATCTGAACGTTAGCCAACTGCTATATAAACTTACATTTGGTTAAAATATATGTCAGGTTTTTGTCGTTGTGTTATGGTTAGAAAATTTGTCACGCAAATCAATATGGAAGGACAGCACTTCTCCTGCCGACGTATGTGTATTCCTGGGTTTGACAGCAGAAATTTTGTTGTCTGTGATCCAGTCATTTCTACTCTCGAATTTACGTTTTTATATCTATTATTATTGTATTGTTTTTACTATGGAAGTTTGCGAAACCTCTATACTTTTTTTCCATAAAGATTTCATTTCTGTTCCGCCAACTGCCCCAGCCTTCCTAGATTTAAGTTTGAAAGTTCACCGTAATCGATCTTGAGCATCATAACCGAGAAAGTCTTTTCAAAAGGGTGGCTAACACTATCAGAATAGACAAAAGGCTACGTACCAGGTTTTAAAAAAAAACACCTTCTGTTGTTTTATTTTTTTATTTTGTATTCGGATATTCCATTTAAGTACACTTTTCTTCGTTTTGCTTCTAGAATATTTTTCCTATTGAAAACAGCTTTTTCAAATAGGCTAACAGGCGGATGTTCCACACCATTTTAAACCTGAATTCCTGACAACAGTCGTTCTGAAAAAAGTCGAAACCCTATTTCAAAAGTTGACATTGCAGTGACCATCCTCAGACCCGGTGGTTGCATTCAAGTATGACACAGGCAGTCGCCTCTGGGTTTTGACTTCAATGCTCACTTTTATATTTAAATACGCTCTATCCTTTAACCCATTAATATAGCATAATGTGAATAGAATTTTATTCACATTCTTGAATCATTGGAATTGTTTCGTAACGGCTCTTGTCAGAAATCCAAAGTACATTACTTGTGATTCCAGATTGCCTCACTTGTTTTGAATGAATAATTAGTAATTATTTTACGTTTATTGTGATGATTAGGGGAATACATAATTTCACTTGCTTATATCATCCTTCCATTTGGATGAATATATACTTCCTTTCTTTGCTAAGATTTACCCCCCCTCCGCTTAGATTTTAAATTGCTCTCGCTAGGATACTGGAGAAAGGGATAAATGATTACTATACATGAAAAAGATTAATTTGTAATTCTCCATTTATGTCCATTTGAGTAACGAGGGGAATATTCTAAACATAATTTAGTTTCCATATTGAGATGATCAGAGGATCAATATTGTCACATTCAAATTGGCACAGTATGTAATCAGATACGGATCTGAATGGATGATGAGGTTGATTATAGGACATGAAAAAGATGGAAGCAATGAGAGGAAACGTAGCATTTAACTGATATATATCGGAATATAAAAAGTCATATTTAGTACTTAATAGAGCTCCCACTGGCACGAGCTGCAGCGTCAAATAGACGTGGATAAAGGTTAGCGATTTGTCAGGCCAGTGATATAATATTTCAATGACTTCTTCACTAAGAAACTAGTTGTTTGGAAGCGATGTGTGGTAAGTATATCCACCATATTTGACCTGTGGTATATATGGTAGCAGATGCATACTTAGTATGAAATACATGTTTAATGTTGAGTATTTTAGCGATTATTATCATATTATATGTATCACTACGTGCGATGAATGTTTCCAGATCTGTATATTATCTTTACTTTTTTTGCATCATCGTTTGCATTTTATACCAATTAGCAATAAAAAAAAAATGAATCTTACATTAGAAAGCTCAGTTACCCGTTTTCAATATCAAATATTATATATTTAACGTTATTTACATTCAGAATGATCTATCCCTCTTTGTATTTAGCACAATGTTTTGTCCATTGATGATATCCGGTTTATTCAGGTTTCTGTCAATACGGGTAAGCTGTGCCAAGTGAGAGAGAGAATATCACTTGGGAACTACCAACGGCAGCAACAACTAAAATGGATAGAACCTATAACTTGGAGGGAAGTATTATTAAAGAAAAATATACATCGGATTTAACGACGGTTCCCATTGCTCAGTGTTCGAATCCTGCCAGAGTGCGCATATGTTTGTTTTTTAATAAGATTTCTCGAATTTTTAGCTCGGTAGACGAAAATAAATAAATATATATATATTTTTTTTAATTTATTTATTAATCATTTCATCCCAAGTAACGCAGAAACGCCACAAGTACGCACGGGTTACCTAAGGCGAAAGTGAGAGAAAGGACAGAGTATAGGGAGGATTGGGAAACGAACAAAAGATGTAGGGAACTAAAGAAGACAGAAATGTTGATTGACGTTGCTTTTAAATTTTTGAAGGTTTATTTATCATGGAAGCAAGGAAACAGAAATGAGATCCAGAAGCGGAAATGCAAGAAAGGAAACTGCTTAATAATTAAACAGAGCGTCTAATCAAATGTGAGTATCCTCCAAAAATAATATTTAAATTCATAAAAAAATGTCGGATTAATAAATAAAATACCAATACTTCTTAAGAATTTGTTCTGTTTACGATTGTATAGGTAACTGAGTACATTCAACCACCATCGAGAATCTCACCTACCCGCCATCAGGATGGCTGATATGAAATTGATAGAAAGCAAAACACTACGGTGCTTAGGCTCGCGTTTTTAAGTGACTTTGAGCCGGACAAGAACTTTTAATCAATAGCTACATCTATTGCAAGGACATGTGTGACGTTGTTTCGTGCCAGAAGGTTATTCTAGTCCATCTTTCAGATTTATAATTCTACAATTCGCCCGTGCATTGAATACTGTTGCTATATCTAGGTTGGTGCCTAGGTTCTGACAAAATCTATAGAAGGATCTGTAATGTAATGGCATCTCGACATCAGTCTCATTCTCACAAACGTGACTTGGCTTCCCTCTTTCTTTTCTACAAATATTTGAATAGCAACTGCTCTGACGAGCCTTTTATTCTGGTGTCTGGCCTACGCGAGTTTAAGTGTGCCACTGAACTGGCATCTAGGTCCCACACAACCTTATACTGTTGAATAATTTAAATGTAACTGCAACA
>CAHIKZ030005567.1:1607500-1622500 GCA_903632075.3 Acanthosepion pharaonis
CGACTGACCCCTGTGTATTGTACAATGTGAACTTTACTGCAAAATAATAAATACACATTTATTCCCCCCCTATAAACTATGAAAAGCGGTTAAATTTTACATACTTAAAGCTGCGACTTCGATGTTTTCTTAATAGCATGTTGAACATGTTAAAAAGTTTGTAAAAATGCTTTGATGGGACAATACTTATATATATTCTCCAACTACTTCTATTTTTATTTAATAAATGTTAATAAATGAAACTGAGCTTTATATTTGTCACACACACACACACATATATATATATATATATATATATATATATATATATATATATATATATATACACACACACATATATATATATATATATATATATATATATATATATATATATATATATATGTGTGTGTGTATGTGTTTATATATATATATATATATATATATATATATATATATATATATATATGTGTGTGTGTGTATGTGTTTATATATATATATATATATATATATATATATACTTTAACTTGTTTTTTCTCTATCATGCACCTACTAAGCCACCGAAAATGTCATTCCTTCCTTTAAAAGCTACCTTCACATTTTCTACTTTGTTCTGTAATCTCTTTAGACAAAGGTCTCCAATAGTTTTACACGACTTTTGCTATGCTTTCCCTCCCTTGCATACTGTCTAATTCCGTGAATGTTAAATTCTCACGGCGATCTTTCTCATTATTTCTCTCTAAATTTCCAGCTGTCTTGATCTGATTTTAAACTGCAGAATCTTTTTAGCTCGTCTTTTCCTTAAAACTAATTCTCCTCTCACCTAATCAACCCATGGTATCTTCAACATTCCTCGAGAACACAACACATACGTTTGTATTTTTTCAGCTATGAGGAAATAAAAGAATCTGTCATACAAAAATACAGCAGTATTTTTCTTTATATCTTTCTTTCTAAGGACATTTTCCGAACCTTTCATACCTGGCACACTTTCTGAAAGGCATCTTTAGCTATTCCTATGCACCGTTGGATATCAATAACGACGCAGAACTTTTTTACGAGATCTAAATCTCATTTAACCTCAAGCCTAATGATCTGCCTTTGCAACCAACGAGGTTATATCAATAGCAACTTGAGATTTTTACTTGAGCGCTACAAACGTAATAAATCCAAAAGAAAGAACAGAAAGTAAATGTTGGGAAAGATGTCAATGCTTTGGGTCTCTTCGAAATTTGCCAGCAAGATAATAGAATCACAACATGACAGAAAATCACCCGAGGTCTCTTCTCGTACTTGTCAAAGTGTGTGAACTTTTTCTTCACACTTTTATTTCTTTCTGCAGGCGTAAGAAGTAGATAAGTTCGACTTATAGTGTCAGAACAAACTGAAACTGTGAATGTAACGGAACAGTGATTTGTGACTTGTTTTTAGGGTAACCATTGGTGTTATTCAATGTTTTTTTTTTATCTACACTCAATTTTTCTTTTACTATAAAACTTGATTTAGTTTCAAACAAATCATCTGTCCATTACTTTTAAATTGTATTTATATATTACATGCTAAATCACAATTTACACAGTTTAAAAAAAAAGTTTTTAATCCCAAATTTAGACAGATATATTCGAGAAGATTCTCTTATTCACTTTCTATGTTTCACATCTTTCCATCATTATGCAATTGACTGCTCATCATTCAACTGTTTCTTCTATGCTGGGTGCAATTTAACTTTAATAAGGCGGCTTATTCACTACACTCATGGTGTAGACATTAGCAGCTGTAAGGGAGGAGGCGGAGAGTTATATCGTTATATTTCACTATTACCAGTTTACAATATATATTTTGTATTTTGTTATCAACTCTTTTTATGACTTCATTTTAATATGTCTACTTCTCTTGCTGTAATTTATATATATATATATATGTGTGTGTGTATGCGTGTGTGTGTGTATGTGTGTGTTTGTGTGCGTAACAGCAAAATTGTCCAAATTGTTTAAAGGCATCAAAAATATTTAATATCTATAGAGACCACTAAACTAATAGAGTTTCTTTTTTTCCCAGTTATTCAGATATGTCGATTAGCTATCGTAACAACGTTTGACCTTAGAATCAGGGAAAACACTTTCAGTTATTCAGCTACAAAGAGAACGAGTAGAAATTGTTTTGTGCCAGCCTGGATGTCTTCCCAAATTAGCTATGGCATGAGGAAAAATATCAACCTTTCTGTAATGCCTCACCATTCATACTCTGGCCTGCATATTCAAATTCATTGAAGAACCATCCACCGAATGGTGAATAAGACTTAAAAGAGAAAGTAGTAGAAAGGAAAGCTTGATCATAACTGGAATAGCGATCATCATTTCAACTTAAAGCTAAAATGATCAATTAGAAAAGATCCAACTGAATCAATATGGCGTTTAGCATGTGAGAGAGGTGTTTCAGCTATGCTAGTCCAAAGAGCAGTGAAAAAAATACTCGGAAATGAAATCGTACGTGAAACGTAAGGGCACATTGTTACTCCAGGTATAGAATGATAGAAAGTTAGAGCGAAGATCATTTTGAATAAGTAGAAAATGATTCTGGAAGAATAGAAGAATATTGTTGTGAGGCCAAAGTTGGGACCACAGAAGGAAAACACGAACACGGATTAGAAGTAAGAAAGATATATTAACAACAGGTTACAGAGATAGTGTAAGCAGAGCTTACTATATGTTAGTGTCCAATGTTGGTAGTCGTACGTGACTCTCACTGTCTCTCTATCTCTCTCTCTCTCTCTCTGTAACTCTCTAGAGTGCTATGTCGCCTACTTAATATAGGCCTGGAAGAACCTATTGTGTAGGTAGTTTCCGGTCTCACAATACCCCACTTCCAAGAGTTTCCTTTTTGAAAAGGAGAGAAAAAATAAAACTGTTAATACTTTTTCCTGTTCGGATTTACGTCGAGCGGTTGAGTAAATTTCCTTTTCTTTCCTGAGCGTCGCACTTCAGGAGAAACTTGGGGCATGTCGAGATCGAACTAGAGATCTTGATGCGTGAGGCACAGCTTTTCGCGAAACATCTGGCAGTTTATGTAACCTGCAAGCACCAATGCCGTACGAGCTTGCATCTCTTGCGACTATGATGTTAAGACTAGGGTCGTAATAGGTGAGGGAGAGGTCTGACGTAAGAGTTTTCTTGATCTTCTCGAATGCGTCTTGGCATTCCGGGGTTCATAACCATGGTTTGTCCTTTTTTAAGAGTTGGTTGAGAGGCCCTCTCAAATTTTGCATGTTCTTAATGAACCCTTGGTAAAAGTTAGATAGGCCCAAGAAGCTTTGAAACGCTTGAACGTTATCTGGGGCCGGCATGTTTCTGATCGCGTTGGCTCTTTCTTGATCCGGCCGACGACCGTCTTTATTTATAATATGCCCTAAGTATTTAATCTCTTGTAAGAAAAAGTCACACTTTACATATATTACTCTTTGACAGTCCTCTGCCAGTTTTTGGAGAGTCAGTCCTTGTTCGTTCTCAAGCTTGGTCAGTACCCGTCGTCTGACTTCGACGTCTTCTGCTGATACTAGACCATGTGCGAAAATTAAGCACTTGAAATCATCGGCAGTCAGTTCGGCTAGTTTAAAATCATTACAGAGTTTGTTTACCGATGCTGCAAACGTTAGAAAATCTTGCTGGTTGTCTTTGACTGTGTTCAGGCATTTCCAACGTTTGTGGAACAAGGTTGTGTTAGGCCGGAATAGTTCCGATAGGAGCTTAATAGTCTCTGAAAAATTCAAGTCAGTCGTTTTCTTGGGTAGTATGAAGTCTATGAACCTACTATGTTCTGTAGTTCCCAGTTTTCTCAATAGTAGACGTACCTTTTTTTTACTGGACCATTGTTCACAGTCTACGTTGAAAATATCTTCGTAGCGCCTGTAAAATGCCTCGAACGTTTTGCCATTCTCTGGTACGTATTCAAAGGTTTCTATCGAATTCTAGATTGTACTCTGGTAGAATATTGTATCTTTTTCAGAGTTTGAGCCTTTCAATGCATTTACGAGTAATTCTTTAAGTTGTTTCTGTTGTAGTTCAGCATTCTGAAGCGTAATTATTTGGAATTCCATTCTGAAGCGTAATTATTTGGAATTCCATTCGTAATTGAATAAATTTTTACCACACTCATGCAATTTTTTAAATTTTTTTTATAGAGTTAAAAAAAGAGAAAACTCACCTTGAGGGGAGAATAATTTTATGTCCGAGTTCAACTCAGATACATAAAAAAAAAAAAATTCGATAGTTTTTTTCGAAAACTTGAGTACAATGGTAGTACTTCGCTCTAGTTTTGCCAGTTTGTTTTACGAACAACTGTTTTTATTTCTGTGTGTGAGTGTGTAAGAATTCGTTCTTGTTATTTGAAGAGACTTTAATATTCCGTAGATGTCGAAACACTGCTCGTCACTGATGTTTGGTATTGGAATATATGTAGACTCTGGGTGTTTAGCTTTTAAATCGCTAATGTAGTAATGCCAGCTTAATTTCTCGTTCAACACTGCTGTGGGAACGCGTAGAGTTTATGTACTTTTCGAGTACTGTCGCTATTGATATGGTGAGAACGAAATTCTCGAATCTTTCTGTCGCCACTGATGTGGGATTGGCAAGGTATTGCGGTTTGTCGACGTGAATGCGTTTCTAGAATTCTTCGTCGACCCAGATGTGGGATTGGCAAGGTATTTAGGTTTCACCGTGAGTGCATTTCTAGAATTCTCATCGCCACTGATGTGGGGCCAAAGTTGGGACCACAGAAGGAAAACACGGAACACGGATTAGATGTAAGAAAAATATATTAACAACAGGTTACAGAGATTTTGTAAGCGGAACTTACTATATGTTAGTGTCCAATACTGGTAGTCGTACGCGACTCTCACTGTCTCTCTATCTCTCTCTCTCTCTGTCACTCTCTGTCGCCTACTTAATATAGGCCTGGAAGAGTCTATTGTGTAGGTAGCTTCCGGTCTCACAATATATATATATATATATATATATATATATATATATATATATATATATATATATTTGAAGTTTTTTTCAATCCTTCGTGAGTTTCCTATCCTTAGCTATTTTTAACTAATAATGAATATGCCATTTTCGTTTTTGACTTCAATTAATAACGATACTTCTGTTAAGCACGAAGACTAATCGCAAGAATAGTTATAACGTGTTCAAAAAACTGCAGAGAAATCCAGTAAAATATCTTTAATCATTTCTAAGTTATAATGGTTCAAATCTTAATGAATGAAATGGTCAATTGACTCGTGTTCGAGTTTAACTTATAATTCAATGATAGCCAATCAGATTATATATATATATATATATATATATATATATATATATATATATATATATATATACTAAATTAACTGATTGACAAAAAATGGAAGCTAAAAACTTTAAAAGTGACAAAAGGCGAGCAGCCAGATTAGGAACAATAATATTATTTATTCTTCTTTGGATCTTATAAATAAGCTCCAAGTAAATACCAGAGGCACTAGACCATATATAGCAGTAATATTATAAGCATGGACGAATAATAGACACATCGATACGCAAGACCGATTCCGGAGAGAAAAATTGCTTTGTCCGGCACATTGAACCGACTTTCTTAGAAGCTGACCCAGCAATGATTTCAATAGAGTATTTCCACGTCATGTCGGTTGAGAACGTTAGCCTGGGATGTCAGAGAGGGGTCTGCTCAAGTGATTAATTGAGAAAAGTTTAGTTTTGGAGGCGTTAAAATTGACAAACCATCTTCTGTCCAAGTTAACGACGGTTTTGAGGTTGTTTTATTATATCAACTGTCATTTTCACCTTGTCCAACAGATTAGTCTTACTCTCGAGACAAGTGTTAACGTAGTGTCGTCGGCATAGATAGCAATTTGAGCTGATATCATCGGAAAGATCATTAACGAAGATTAAAACAGCAGAGGATCAAGGAGAACAAGCGCTTCAATACGAAAAGATGTAGATCAGTGTCCATTCAGGAAAATGTTCGTTTCACGATTAGACATGAACGACTGGATCAGCTCTAAAATTTTTCCTGAGATACTGTAAATTTTAGCATGTACCGAAGACACTGAATGCCAGACTATATCAAAGTCATTCTCACAGCGTTAATTCTGAGCATTGCGATTGAAAAGTTTGCATGAATTCGTGTTGGATTCATTCTATTAAAAAAAAAAAAAACAAAGATTCTTCTAACTCCTTATTTACGCTGTTAAATAAGATGAGATTTAGACTGGGTGCCAGATGTTTTATGTAGATGGAAACTCTGAGAGCAAGATGTTTTTCAGGTCTGCTTCTAAAGCTCGTGATCCTAGCCAACATACATATCTAATCAAAAAGACAAATGTCATCAGTAAATGATATATATAGTGACATACTTGACTATAAAACGACAGATACTTTTTAAAATGACAATACAAAAAGTAAATATTTTTCAAACAATGACAAATCTCTGTTATTTTAAATATGATTTACGAGAAAATAAAATATGTTCCAAACTTTTTCCTTAATTTTTATTTGTTATTCTTAAAATGTTTATCATGTCACGATTTCCCAAGACGCTGAAATAAAGGTAAGATCAAATGCTAAGTTGCTTCATACTTGTCAATATATCCGTATGACAGAGAATCGTTTAGAGTCACAGAAATGTGATGAGAATCATTCATTGAATGTTTTCTTTAGAAAGGCGTAATATTGTTTCTAATATGGATGCCTTTTCTTCTGGATGTATCGAATATGTTACGTTGAAATAAAGAGAAACGGAAGATAATATTTATTCCTGCAATAACATAAACCCAGAAAAATATTGAGCAGAAAAAAAAAGATTCCAGAGATATTTCTCTAAATTACTTTAATATATATATATATATATATATATATATATATATATATATATATATATATATATATATATATGATTAAAATTCGTTAAAGATGAACATGAAAAATTAATTCATTTAACAATTATCTCGTAAAATAAGCAAGATATTTCCAGGACGTTTTGGAAGTGACTATGAAGTAGTTTCCCGTTGCATCTTTCAAGGTTTTGAATTCAGAACTGGTCTTTACCAAGATAATATATAAGGTAATCTGCCCTACAAGGTTGTAAGGTCAGTGCACCGTTTTAATTTAAACTATTGTTCGAATGAAAATGTGTAATATTTATTCTTTTCCCGAGGGTGTTTGTGCAAAAGTGGCTATCTTAATTAGACATTTTGACATGTGAATTTTGATATTGAAACTACACTTTCCTTGAACCTAAATTTATGTTCGTATCAACAACACTGTTGATAATGGCTACTCAGTGAGATTCTCTAATTCTTGAAATTCATCGTGATTTTCCTCTAACAAAGTATTTGAACGACATATGTATTTTTGAATTCAATGTTGTTCCTTTGATTGGTTACCAACTATCGCAATATAGACTAGTTTTCCTGTCTTACTATTTAATCCATCACTAATTAAAACACTTCCAAATAAATAGCGACACAGTTGGAAATATATCGTACTTCTGATATATTTGACAGTCTGTGGACGGTCCAACATCCAGCAAGATAGTAAGCGTAAAAGTTTGGGCGAAATATCCAGCAAGAAAGTAAATGCAAAATATTGGACGAAATCTTTTTTCATTTCTATATGGATTTATTATGCAGAAAAGAGCAAAAGTGAAGATTCCTAACAAGAAGAGGAGTCCATACGTCTTATTTTATGTAATTAGTTTTTTTTCTTCGTAACGGAAATGAGCAAACGGAAGAAATAAAACGTTGGTGTGGAGATGTTTTCCCACTCACTTTCTCCCTTTTCCATCGTTTATGAATGAGCAGTAATATTGGCCTTATGAAGGCAATAGAATTTAACTGAAACATAATCCGTGCATTTTGTCATTACTATTACTAGCAAACGTACCGTTTGGTAAACTGATGGCATGTGATATTCAGTGAGAATTCGAGACTGTTCAACTTTAGAGTACTGGCCTGAAAAAAAATTCCACTGCAAATCTACGACCGTATAAAAACATACATAATACTGTATCAAGACATAAATTTATTGGATAAACTAGACAATCGGAAACTAGCATTTAGTCCTTAACGGTTCGTTTCGTCATTTGACTTTATCAAGGCAAGTGATGATAAACGGCTTTTGTTCATCATCACTTGACGTGATAAAGTCTATTGACGAAATACGTCGACGAGTACTAAATACTATTTTCCGATTGCCTATTTTATTCAGGGTGTCTTCCCTACAGATTATTCTGAGAACTTTCCGCATATCGCTATGCAAAAACTACCAGCTCTTATTGTCTTATTGACAAGAATTACCAACCTTCAAACTATTGTTTGTATAATTGGTCTATTATTCCATAGGCTCCCAAGTAAAAAAAAGGCAATTTATTCTTCGGAAAAATACAATACATTTAATTTGTCCATCTCAGTGGCACTCTAAAAGCCCAAATGTAAACATTACTCTTAATTCACTTGCAAAACCTCGTCGTGATATTGATTCATTGAAGTGGAATTTAACTGAAATTTTGAATGAAATTCTTCTTAATACCATCCGCAAAATTACTACCTCCTTGTTACCACGCTTACAACTTTGTACTGAACATTCAAGCAACAATTCGAAAATCTACCATGATTGTTCATTTGGGACATGAATCTTGATAGCTAAATAAATCTCTTTCTGAACGTTTTTTTAATAGGTACCCTGTATATAGATATCGTTCTTTTCAACTTATTTACTTACAAATTGTAATCGAACGGTTCGACCATAATGTTTTGTTAATAATAACAACAAAATAAGGAAGGTACTTTATTCTCAAAATGAATCGTTTATCAAAATCTTCAAATTGTAAAATCTGTGATGAGCAGGTTGTTGCAATCATGAGAGTATCCGAGTATAAAATATAAAAAATAAGATGGTTAATGAAAAGAATGATTTTAAAAAAAAGTGGTATGAAAAGAATAAAGAAATTACAAAGTAGGAAAACCCAACTGTATCGAGGGAAAATAGATGACGAAAGAAGAAAAAATATAACGGATATTTTGAAATTTCCAGTCGATTAATTGACACTATTGAGAGAGAAACAGTGGATTCATGAACGGGTTAGAATGATTCTACTAAAAATCGATATCAGCTCGGATCGACCTAGTTCGTTTTTACGCCGACTCTGGTGTTAATTGATTTTCAAGTTCTATCTATCATCAGATAAATCATTAACTTGGAATCTATTTTTCGCACTTGCTTTTTCTGGTCCATTCGATTTTTTTTTTTCATTTTTCAATATCATCAAAATCTTCATCTTATTTCACGAGAAGAAGGAAACAATAATAAGCTTTGTATTTTAGATTTGACCCCATCTGACCTCCAGTTACAAATACAAGGTTTTAGAGCTTCGTTCATTTTTCACTTTAACTCTCTTCTATCAATTTCCGAAGTTAACTTTAACCCATGCTTGTATTAAAATTGTATGGCACTTATTACAGAAAATAAAGTAAATGTCTTTTGCCGTTACTAATTTTAAATTAGGTTTAGATATTTTTGGCATTCAATTTCTATTTACACTATTTACATTGTTCGGATTGTTGAAATCATTTTTACTTTCCCATTCACGACGTTTCGACCTTTTTACGCTCCGTTCTTCTTCCTGTGATATTTGTTGGAATTTCGAAACGAAATCTACCACGGCGGTAGATTGCTCTAGTTCCACGCACCATGTCTTTTGGTATATTAGTTTTAGATAATTGACCTTGATAATTCTCCTGTTTTTTCTCCCCGCTAAGGACATGGATTGAACTCTCAAACTCTTTGGATCAAGTAACATCTTGGATCAATTAACCAACGCATTTATCCACTTAAGCCACGAGTTCTGAGATATCCAAAGGCATAGCGCGTGGAATTAGAACTATCTAATCCCGTTGACTAAATAAACTTTCGGTTTAAAATTCAAAAAAAAAAATGTCAGATGAAGGCTGGAGTGAACAACGGTAGAAATTATCCACCCATTAAATGGCGTCGATTGGAAAGTTATTACCGCTTTCGATGGAATATCGTTGACGATTTCCATGTCTCAGTGACAGAAGAAGAATGCATTCATTGCTGACAGACATACAAATTCACTGCGAATGAAATAGTCATCTATATTAAATAATGTATATAAAAGTTACTAACATCTCTGGCAAAGTTTTTTTTCAAGATTAGCTGCTAGGACGATACATTATTCATTATATTTTGTTCTGAAAAATGGTATTTGAATATGACTGAGTATATTAGTTGACTTGAAACTTTCTTCCACAAGAAATTCACGTTTTCACTTAATGTAAGAGAAAAGGGAATTATACTGAGAGCAGAGGAGATTTGATTTCGTACACACTGAATTTTGAGTAAACCGGATTTTACTGTATTCGCAGAAATATAATCATTGGCAAAAGAGCGTACTAGAGCTTGAATTACAACATGGAACCACAAAAATAAGGATTACATTTATGGTTACTGGATATTAACATTTATCTTCTAACATGAAAGTATTATATTAAGAAACGGGATCATTTACTTGGAAACAAAGATCAGTGTGTTCACCTGATAAGTATGTAGGGAGACACAAGGCGCTTATCAACCTTTAGTGGAAACAAGTCACGTAAGTCACGTGATAGCCGCTTAGTGACGTCACTGCATACAGTGACAAGTGCGGCCGTCAATTTCTGTCGGTTTACAGTAGCTAAACTGAGAGGATATTTCTTTTAGAGTCACCCCCGCCCTCCGTAGACTAGGCAGAGGCTAAATCTGCATACCAAACAGCTTACAAGTCCATGATGATATTTCCATTTGAGAATATAACATTCACATATATAGAAAGAAAATCCAGCTCTCAGTACACATTTGGGGAAATCCAAGACTCGTTGTTTCTTGTTCGTGTAATATATCCTCGCCTGTGTGCCACCCTCTGAGTCGCTTCCTTGTAGATATAATTGACCCATTGATCGGAAAGTCTCCTTCATATGTCCGAAACTCCGCCCACTTCGTGGAAATAATCAAAGATGCTCCCATCCTATCCAACCAGATGGTGAGCTTGGACGTGGTGAGTCTGTTCACCAAGGTACCCACGGAGGAGGCGCTCTCAGTAGTCAGAGATAGATTAACCTCTGACTCTTCCCTAGAGGAGCGGACCAGTATTCCAATAGATAATCTGATGGAGATGTTGACTTTCTGTGCACAAACAACACACTTCAGAATGGGATCTCACATATATCGACAGGATAAGGGCTTAGCAATGGGCTCGCCATTATCACCAGCAATGGCGAATATATACATGGAATACTTTGAAGAAATGGCATCAGAGTCTATATCGCTAAAGCCAACTACATGGTTACGGTACGTAGATGACACTTTCATACTCTGGCCACATCAGGAAGAAGTCCAGGTTCTTCTGGACCATGTGAACTCAATAAGACTTTCGATACAGTTCACAATGGAGAAAGAGAGTAACAACTCACTCCCATTCCTGGATGTACTAATATCTCGAACAGAGAATGGGTTCAAGACATCCGTATACCGAAAAACAACATTCACCGGACAGTACCTCAATTTCAACTCCCACCATCCATACAGCGTAAAGAAAGGGATCGTCCGATGCTTACAACACCGAGCAAAAGTCATAAGTGGCGATCCAGAGACGTTAGATAAGGAATTGGTCAGTATAAGTAGTACCCTTCAACGCAACAACTACCCTGGGTACATGGCAGCAGCCCCCCAAAACTGGGATAGGCGGGTACAAGAGGAGGAGGACAACAACACTCAGAAAATAGTCTGCCTGCCTTATGTGAAGGGGTTATCAGAAAAATACAAAGGATCTGCGGTCCATATAACATCAGGACAACCTTCAAAAGCGTGACAACACTTCGCAGGTATCTCTCACGAGTGAGACCCCCCATAGAGAGGAACATGACTAAAGACTGTGTGTACGCTATCCCATGCAGCTGCGGAAAGGAATATAAAGGAGAGACAGGCCGCCCCCCCTCAAGGTAAGGCTTCAAGAACACCAGAAAGCTGTAACGCGAGGGGAAGTAAAAAAAAATCAGGCGTGGCTGACCACATATGGAGAGAGAAGGAGATCACCGCCCCTGTGGGATCATGTTGAGATCATAGACAGGGAACACCATTGGAAAATTCGTAAACTTAAGGAATCAGCACATATGCTAGGCCACAAAAATCTCCTGAGCCGACCAAGCATAGAAATAAATACAATATGGGAAACCAGTAATAAGGAGTGCCAGAGAAAAGCAATGATAACAAAGTTGCAATATGAACTCTGGTAAAGACATGCAATGATAACAGCAAAAAAAAAAAAAAAATTGCAATATGAGCACTGGTAAAAATGATGCTGAAAACATTAGGTTTATAATACTCAGAAGTTCATACCCAGAAGGACACATGGCACAGTGGATAAAGGCGTTGGTTAGATCCAGTGACAGACCCAAAGAAGGTGAGTTCAATTCCTGGTTAAGGCAGTGGAGAACTTTCAGAGGGAAAATTAGAGATAACTGATAACTGACATCCATCAAACATGGCACATGGAATTAGAACAGAAGAACCTGAAGAAGGCCGGAGCGTACAACGGCCGAAACGTTGTGACAAATATGGCGACAAAGATGAGGACAATAGTCCGACTAATGTAAATACTGTGCATAATACCTCATCTCAGAAATATAGACAAATTACTAGGTTGGCTACTGGGAACGATGCTCCATTGAGTCGTGCTAAACAATTTTTCTCGCTAGAATGTTTCTTACATATTTATAAATAAACCATTAGTCCTTGCGTTGAATATTGCTACCATATCTGATCTGGTTCTCCTGCTATAGAAGAATCTGCAAAGTTATTGGCCCAGACCTGAGATATCAGCTTTAGTTACTTTCCCATCGCCGTAACTTAGCTTCCCTTACGATTTCATTAAATAATTTCATGGATATTGCTCTGATAATCTTTCATTTCTGGTAAATAGACTTTATGAAATTAAGCGCACTACAAGATTGGGACATTTCCCACTATTTTGCAGTTGCAATGTCTATATGTAACCATAAGCTCTATCGTAATTTACTAATAATTTCTTCTCGTTTGTTGAACTCTCTTCAGTCTTATTGCTACTCAGTCAATTTTGATCTTCAGAAATTTAAATGTAATCTCAATCTTTAGATTCTCTCTTCTAAATTTCTTTTCTTTTATTGTTCTATCTCATTAATAGTAATTTTTTCTCATATTCTCTAAAACTCAATAACCCCCTTGCGTCTTAGTGGCAACATTGCCTTGCTTGGAGTGAAAAGATTAAAAAGAAATACATGATGGTAAAAATCCCTGTGTAATATGCTGATTTTCTAAGCGTAGATTATATATATGGAACCAAGTGAAAATTAACTCACTACAATATTTAGCTATCCCTCCACGTGGGATTGAATGTGGAACAAGGCCGAGTTTATTGTTGGTGATCCGAGCCCGTAGGCCTGGCCAAAAATATAGCCTTCGAACACGCCTAGGCGGGTTCGAGAACTGTCACCCTCCCCGAACGAAACCTTGCCCTTCGGCAAAGCTTCGTCCGGGTTCCTCCCTGCTAATGCAGAGAGTTAGACAGACGGCGCTGACTGTAACTTAATACAGCTAATAAAGCTTAATATAACTCACTACTCAGACATAAGCGTTCTAGAAGGGCTTGCTAACAATTAGACAATACCGAGGTGCCTCGAATGATTTTCTATGCGTAGCATAAATATGACAGAAGGACGAAATTGTGAAACACTCAGTACAGATCGATGTCACTATTCAGTCATCATTGCTTTAGCGAGACAAGCTTGCTAAACATCGCAGCACGTGGAAGTGTCCAGGATCTGTATAATATGACATGGGATGTACTTAAGGAAAAGCGACAGAGGGAACAGCAATTATCCAACTTAAGGCGCATTTGTAAATATGTGACAGAAGAGAACAGGCGTGGCAAAATCAGTGGACAAATATAACTTTAAATAACGAAAGATACGAACTTGTGGAGATCTGTGATCTCTAACGTCCTGAAGGGGCAACACACATAGTAGAATGAAAAGAAAGCTATTCATTCTATCCCGGCAAGTATTCCGTTTAAAAATGTATAAATTTGGTTAAATACCGTTGTTACACCACACTAAGCCGAATATATTACCATAAATATTCTTGTATATTACTGTTAAATGATCCACACCTTTTTTATACAAGTGGACTCGCTCAGTGTGTACTTGTACTGCTGCCGGTAAATACCCGGGAATCCGAGAGAGTTAGACAGTGAGTGATGCAGAGAGAGAGAGAGAGAGTGAGAGTGTGAGGTAACCGCTTTGTAGGAGTCGCAGTTGTGAGCACGTAGACTCAGAAGGAAGTCATACTTCGATACTGAATTTCCCAGGCTGTATATATATATATATTATTATTGCTACTATCCGCATTTCTGGATCTACTAACCGTATTACCAATTGTATTATTACGTCAATACATTTATTTGCTATATTTCATTCCTGCGTTTGTCATTCATTTGAGACCGGATTTCATCCCGGAATCCACAACGATTATGCATTTTTTTCTGATTTTAAACCCTAAAGAATGTGGTACATGTTACACCCTACAAAGAACTATTTTCTTTTTGTTGTCGGAGAAATTTTAAGGCAATATTCGCGCGGATAAATGAGTATGGATGGAAAAATTAAATACGAATGTAAATCATTAAACTACTGATTTAAATTCTTTATTGAACATTAGTAAGTATTTGTTTAAATTAACTATCCACAGAGTAAGCAAATTTTGTCGGCTTCTTTGCAGAATATTTCAAAGAGAGACATCATTAATTCATTTTCGTTCTCAGTCTAGTAGTCGTAATCATCGTCTCAAATTTGTAGTCGTTCACTGAGCCATCGATTCCGTTTCCCTTAAAACAGACTTTGGTATTTTCTCCATACACTTCAGATATTACCTTCCGGCTAAA
>CAHIKZ030005567.1:1625000-1705000 GCA_903632075.3 Acanthosepion pharaonis
GTGAAGCCAGAAAAAACTTGTGCCAGTATGAGAAACGCGACATAGTAGCATAAATAAACTCCAACATCAGACCGCTTATCCCGAGATAAGATATCTTACGTCCCCACCAGTCGCTAATACAAATCCATACTCATTAAAAAGGCGTCTACCAGAGGAGGACTGACATTGAAAATACATTTAAAACAATGCTCTAAGATAAACAATTAGGGGCTGATGATAGCCCTGTACGGAACGGTTTAAAATGTGAGGCATTTTTTATTTTTTTATTTTTTTGTAACAAAATATACATACTCTGTTAAAATAAAAACCTCGAGCTAGATCAGTTTTGTTAATTAATCTCACTAGGATCCGCCCAGATTATTTACCAACGAATCGATTACTTGCAATATATATATATATATATATATATATATATATATATATATATATATATATATATATGTGTGTGTGTGTGTGTGTGTGTGTGTGTGTGTGTGTGTGAAAAGGGTGTTTCATTAAAACGGATTTTATATAAGGGTGTTTTATTAAGACAGCAATAAATACATCAGTGCTATTAGTGAACATTTATTTCTCTATCGGATCATATTATTTCATTGATGGTAATTATGTGTGAAAATACTGTCGCCCAAATGTCCGCAAAATCTGAAAGTAAAAGAATCATTAGATGTTTAACTTAATTCATATTTTAAATCGGTCCAAATTATTGGTGAATGTGTGGTAAACCTTGAAAACATCGGAAGCACAGAGAAAAAATAAGAAAATAACATTGCATTAAATAATATAATAAGATACAAATTATACTATAGTTTAGAACTGACAGTGACAGTTGGATAAACGACTGAAAAAGATACTGAATGTAATCCAAACAAAAATCAAGTGAAGTCAAACAAAATGAACGCCGTTACGAAAATGTAAATTGAAAAAAAAAAATCCTACGTAAAGAGAAAAGTGCCAATAAACGAAAAAAGTTAAAAAAACCACGTGGAAAGCAATTATACTCATAGATAAATAGAAAAACACCTCAACCAAAAATTGTAAAAAAATAATCAACAAAAATAATCTAATTGTTCGCATTGAAAACCTACTAGCAATCATAAATCAACACATCCAAAATGCACTGACTACAAAATTGCAGCACTCACGTGTAAATAAAGCAAAACCGTAATATCTACTGAAAGGTAACTGCCTATAAAGCAACGTAATATACGAAAATTCGTCCTGATATGAACATCCGGCAGCCAGGCCTGTTATCGGGACATTAGAGATTTTGAAGAGCGTAGATTCACCTTTTAATTGCTGGTGTTACCCGGTCCAGCATGACCCGTAATTTTAGCATCTGATAGAGTAGTAGCAAATATGAACCTCCAAATAAAAAAAACAAAGCACTATTAAAGTATAAATATAGATTTTTATAGTAACATTTTTTTTAGTAAAACTACATTATTATAGTAAAAATATATTCGTATAGTAAAAATACCATCAATATATTTTTATATAAAAATTGACCAATAATGACTATTTATAGTAAAGGTACCAACAAAAAGCAACATACTAACAAACCGTAACAACAAATCACATATCTGCTTAAAATACTTCCAAAAACATGAAAGAAATTTCATGTTATTAAGCCATATAATATCCTACAATTACTTTAATAGAACTGTATTCCAAAATGTTATATTAACAAAACAACATAAATAGCATATCACCACCTCTAGTAAACATATCCACACAAACATGTATATGAACAAAAGTTGAGTATCATCTACCATGTCCTCATTTGTGAAAGCAGAATAACATTTTATACTTTTATTGCTTCCAAGATTTAAGAAAATTAAATTTAGGCACTATATAATCGATAAAGTGATGATATGCCATTAAACAGATACATCAGTCAATCAACGTAATAAAATACTCCAAAGTACAAAAACAAAGCGCAAAACGTATTTTAACAACATAAAATGTGACCACCAAGCCCGCGGCAGAAGCCAACATCTGGTTTCCAGATCATTCAAGACGTATATCGACATGATGAAACCCAAGAGAAATGAAAAACTTGATCGACTATATAATTATAAATAAGAGATTCAAAAATGCAATTTTACAATGCAAAAAGCCCCGTCCTGGGTAAGAAGATAAACTAAATCCGCGTCTTGGATAAGACAATTAACTATATCCGCGCCCTGGGTAAGACGATAAACTACGTCCATCAACATGACCTCTGATCAAGAGGTTTTGAGGAGCGTGGAACCACCTGTTAATAGCTGGTGTTACCAAGTACACCCTGACCCGGGGTGGTAGCACCATTTAGGGTCTCAACTATGGTTTAATAGTTAATCGCCAAACTTGGGTAAAAACACAATGCAAGTGTAAAAATAAGTTTTAGGGAAATACTTTGTAAAATATATTTATTACCAGCAATACATTTTTGAAATATAAATATATTACAGCTATACATTTTTGCAGAAAAAAATATTACCAGAAATAAAAAAAATTGTCGGCATTAAATAACTCATTGAGGTTGATAAGCCGTAAAACAAACCAAACCAATGCAAAACATACCCAAGCGACAAATTCGGGAACGACATACTTCCAGCGATAAGTAAATTAAACATAAATAGTGGGTAACACAAATATAAGATGTAATATATGGACAGTGTGAAAAGCAAATACAAAAGACAAAATGGAAACTGGAAGTGGAATACATTAAGTTAAACTTTATTAATATCAAAAATCATGATCATCCCAAAGAAAAATCGACAAAGAAAAAAAGAATAGATGAAAGTTTAAGTTCTCTACATAAAGAAAAGGAGACAAAATAACAAAGCTGGATTAAGGCAAAGACTATAGGACATTACCATGAGAAATTAGTAACAAAAGTAGGTGAGTAAACGAGTAATGGCTCCACAAAAGAATGTTTATGACAAATGGAGAGGATATGCATAAAAAATAAGAGAACTAACAGAATAAAAGATACAATGTGGACGGGGCAGTGATATCAGACAAAGTGAAAAAGAAAGACTGAATACATTGGAGAATACTTTTATGGCGAAGAAGAACAAACGGCAATGGACAGAAATATAGAAAAACCAGAAATATAAAACTTTGAAGTGGTCAAATTGAACAGAATCAAAACAGCAACACGAGACGGGGTTGTAACCGAAATGCGGGCAGCCTCAGATGATTACGGTATTGTCAAGATTATACAAAGGGGTTTATATACGTGTAGATCTAAATAGATCCATTTTCACAACATTGACAAGCCAGCTGCAAACGAATGTGGACTCCATCGGGCAATCAACCTAATATGCCACATAACAAAATATATCGCTCGAATTTTGGGGAAGAGAGCGGGTAGCGTAAATAGGACAAGAACAAAATGGCTTCGTCAAAGAAACTGAAATAATAAACGCGGTATTTAGATATCAGAAAGAGCAATAAATATGCATAAGGAGGTCTACTAAGATTTATAGATATTGCAAAAGCTTTTGGTAAATACAACACAAAGAACTGGTGGAACTGCTACGTAAGTGTTATAGTAATTTATCCACGAACGCATGGACTCTCACAGATACAAATAGGATCATATACTGTCATTTGGAGAGGAAGTTTAAGCAGTCAGCTCTATCAGTCGGACTGAACATTCTTGCTGTAACACTCTCGTTTGTATATGATCGTATTACCGTTTCTGTTAATATATTTGTTTAACTCAGTTCCTCTCTTTGTGTCTTTATTTCTGGCCCTAACTAAGCCACAACAGTAACCTTGACATAATTGGAAAGGATATAAGAATAATCCAGAAGGTATACTAGGAGCAAACCACGTGAATACGGATAAAAAATGAGTACATTAAATATATAAAATTGAAAGCGGTGGAAGACAAAGATGTGTATCCTCACCGGATTTATTCAAGTTATACTGAGTGTTGATTGGGAGAGAGTTAAAAGCTCTGGATCATCATGGATTGATTATTATTGAACACAATCTTTACACCAAAAGATACGCAGATGAAACAATATTTATATATGTAGATTTCCACATTAAACACTGCGACATAAAAAGCAAACTATACGAAACACTACTGAATATATTGAAGGAAAGCGAGAAGAAAGGACTAGACATTAGTGGCATGACATAATGCAGATTTGTTAACAAACAGGACAGACCAACAGGCAAATTACAAATTGAAGATACCAAAATAATACAATTCCAACAATTAAAATATCTGGGAAGTGTTTAAAAACAGGAAGGAATGTAAGACAATGGCATCAGAATGCGCATTGAAATAGCGAAAGGTGCCTTCCTAAAGCTAAGCAAGGTATTAGCAAACAAGAGAAAAATCGTTAGAAACAAAGAAAGATTACTGAACTGTTACGTAATATCATCCCCTGTATATGGCATTTAATGCTGGACAAACTACTCACAGATGAAATAGATCCTTGAAGTAACAGAAACATTTTCCTACAGAGGGATACTGAGCATACTGTGGATCGAATTTTTTAAGCAATTACGAATTTTTAGAGAAAATCAAAAAAGCACACTTATACTGAATATCAGAAAAGGACAGTTGAAATTACTAGAGCAAATAATGAGTAAAAAAAAGGACTGGAAAATTTCAAGGGCAGAGTGAATGCACAAGGGGAAGAGGAAAACAACGTGTAACCTACATAGCGAGTTTAAGTAAATGTATGGCAGTTCATATTTTAGGAGAGATAACAAAAAAGACAAAGTTTCTTGAAAATTACACAGGACAGGAAATGGCAGGTTCCATGTTCTTGAACTCCCCGAAAGGAAACGCCACCTTTAGGTTAGAAGAAAGCTCGAATTACATATGAAATATGATACACAAACGAAAACACCCCCAAAAGAAATAAAATAACAGCTGACAATACAACTCAAAAACCGTTTACGAATAAAGAGTCATAATCAAATTTTCCAGGAAGAAATCAATCCATAAAATACTTGAGGCGTTTAAAATACACAGTAGAATTCCTGTTCTTATTTTCCTGAAAAATTCTTTTAAAAGAAAGATAAATATTCAAATGGCGATATTGTCTGCTCGGTTAATGATTGTCGAATTCTTTCTTACAAGTAAACGGCAAATATTACCATTACCATGTACTATGTATTCTGCTAAACTTTATATTTCCTCTTCTTTCTACTCTCCATAATCTAAAATGTCTTTTTTATGCCTAAGTTGCATATTTTAGATGATGTTCTTTTGGAATTGGCACACAGTGCAGGTTAAATAAATCGAGTTAGAAATAGTATTGCTTTTATAATCTTCTCTATTAATCCTGGATTCGCTGAAGTCGTTTTTCCCATGTTTGGTATTTGTTGTTCCCAGCAGAATTTCCGTCCTGGATATGTCGGTAAACAACATACGGCAGCAAGGCTTCTGATTTCGGGCTTTTGAAGAGTGTATAATGAACACTTAATTTCTGCTGTCACCAATTCGACTCTATCCAAGCTATGGGCAATTAGTAAGCCCACAAAGTAACCAAAACGCCAGTAATGTATAAAAATATATTTTGATAATAAAAAATATCAGTAATACATCTTTGTATAAAAATATTACCAACAATACATTCACCTCGCAAAATTACTATCACTATATTTTGTAGCAAAGTGACCATCAATATATTTTTTATAGCAAAATGACCAACAAGACATCTTATAGTAACATAAGATGATATACGTTGTAAAAACAATTTGCTGGGATAAATGTCGTTTTTTTCTAAGGAGAAACATGTTTTCACTCTCCGTTTGACTATGTAGAATTATTTAGTTAAAAGAAAAATGCAGCTAATTAATTATGTTTTAATCATGAAATAATGTCATTTGCTTGAAATAATTATAAAGTTTGAATTTTTATATTTAGATTTCGGCATTGAATAACACATATGGTGGGCACCTCGGCGTGGTCTAATTACGACTGAGAAATTAGTTCGATTCTCACTGGGTGTCCCATAATTTCGGCCTTGTGTCACATGTAAGCTGCGCTTAGAAAATCAATGAGCACCTCGTCGTGGTTAGAAAGCTTTTCTTACTAGATCAATTACCCCTGAGTATTGAGTTCGATCCTTACTGGGCGCCCTCTACTTTCGGCCTTGTGCCATATCTAAGCTACGCTTGGAAAATCATTAGGGCAACTTGAGACGGTGTTATGGTTAGCAAGCTTGAGACATCAGTTTGAAAGTGTTGTTATTCGGAATTATACTAAGTTAAACTTAATCACTTTCTTTAAACTCCACGTTGCACAGGTATGTACACATCTGTGCTGTGACATCTATGGATCCTAGCTCGATTCTCAAAATATTTCTCTGAAAGCTCTTTCTTTGAAATAATTTATCTGGAATTCATATATGGGATTGGTTTCATTTCTTTCTTTTTTAATAGGATTATCGCCCGGTCCATACTCCTCCCCATTCTCTTGCATAGACGTAGAAGCTCATCTTTGGATTCTTGTTTAGAAAAGAGTTCCCCGTTCCTTTCCTTTTCTCTGACATTAATAGTGATATGTGTGAATAGTGTTTACGTCTCTTCATACTGAGGTTACCAGGTTGGCTTTTTTCTTGTTGCTGTTCTCGACTGGTAGTCAGGAGTCTAACTTGCGAAGCGTCTTGAGAGATTGCTCTGTTCACTAGTTTCAGAATATCCGTGTTCTTGTAGTGCCATGTCGGGCATGGAAGAGTGTCCCTGCAAGTACCTCCGATGGGCAACCCCGATGCCGCTCTATGTTGCAGTCTGCGCCAGTTTCCTTCCTCTACATGTTAAGATCGAATGCTTCTACTACCCTAGGCTTTTCCTTAACAATGCAACACAAAGGGACGAGAAGATACCAAAGATATAGATCTAAATCAGCTCAAAAATCATCTAACCCCCTTCTTTCTCCAATATTCGTGGTATTTATACCAACCGCTGAAAAGTCTCCAGAATTCCTAGACCTATGCGATAACGGCCTTAAATCTTCAATCGCTTCCTCTGATTCATGGATTCCTGGCTAATTACCTTTCCCTAGAAAAGGAAACTAATGTCCATACGTTTTGCCTGGGAGTTTATGTCCGCGAACATCTCCCGCTGTCTAGGGAACTCTTTGTTCAATCTCTATATCATTGTGACATGCGTCTCCGTCTCTCTCTTCTTAACTGAATCAGCTATCACTTATTTCAATAACGCTCTCCTTCCTCTCAAAACTGTAGCAAGCTATATAGTATGTCCGATAATAGAGACATGGCTCTCTCCCAACATCCGTTTGCAAATATATTTGTTCGGTGACATTAATTCCCCCCATAGACAGTGGCTTGAACACTCTGTCACTGATCCCGCTGGCATCCAAACCTTTAACTTCTCATTCACTCAATCTCTTGTTGACTTCACCAATAACACTGACAGACACGGTTCTCTTCTTGATTTTCATTTTATCTGTATCCCTGAATATTGTACTACGCAGCTCTGCCTTCTTGGCAACTTTGATCATGTAGTATTGTCTGTAAACATATTCGGCTCCCCCACCAGACAAGAACTTCCTACCAACAGAATATATTTATGTTTTTAAAGAGCAGATTGGGACTCGTGATGTCTAGTATTGGGTAAAAACTGACAGCGATGTTTGTATTGCAGCAAGAAAAAACACAGTTAAACTGCGTTCATCCCCCTGGTTTTCACCTGCATCCTCGTCCGCTGTAGCCCACAGGAATACCTCATTTCGGTTGTACCAAAGTGACAGGTCTGATTGTAACATAATTCTCTAGTAACGAGTTCAAGCGTGTCCTCAATGAATCGAAGCATCTCTTTCCTGATAGATTGAAACTATGTATAGTTAGGTTCTCCTGACATCTATATCTCGTCCTGGGTATGACGATAAACTACATCCGCGTCCTGGGTAAAACGATAAACTACGTCCAACAGTAATGACTCTGATCAGGGGGTTTTGGGGAGCGTGGAACCACCTCTTAATTCCTGGTGTTCCCAGGTCCAGGGGTGGTAGCACCTGTTAGGGGGTCCCAGCTATGGGCAAATAGTTAACACCCAAAGTTGTGTAAAATAGATTTTAATACCAGAAATACATTGTAATAAACAAAATTATTACCAGCAATAATTTTTGAAAGAAAAATTATCAGCAATACTTTAAAAAATATTCCCAGAAATAGATTTACCAGAGGTAACAAAAATTATCACAATTAAATAACCCATTGAGGTTGATATGCCATAAAACCAAACCAAACCAAAACCAAAACCAAAACATCTATATCTACATCAGATAAGATTGAATGCTTTGCTCGGAAATTCTCTTCCAGCTCAGCACACGACTAATTCGAGTACCCACAGCTGATCCCCCTCCAGAACTGAAGCACTAATGAGTAATATGCGCATGACCCCGTTACTGGTGTCGGACATCATTTCTAAATTAGACTCCAAATAAGGCAAGTGCAGTTGACGGTATCCCAGTTGTCATCATAACGAACTGTGTTCCCTCGGTTGCTCCATTTCTCTCCAAACTCTATAACTATTGCTTCACTGCTTCCTGTTTTCCAACTTATTTGAACCCTCCTCTTTAGTTCCTTTTTGTAAGAACACTGGAGAAGCTTTTCACCCTCAAATTGGCTTTATGGATTTTCATCAAAGTGTTCGATGTGGTAATAGATGCTGATGTGGTTAAGCTTCTTAACACTCACGACCTACTCTCTGTCAATATGTATTCCATTTTGCCTGGTCTACCACTGACGTGGGTACGTACGGCCATAACTGAATACGTATATCAAGCTCTTGATAATAACAGTGAAACTTGAGATGTGGCTCTAAATATCTCAAACCCCGCCTGATCTTTAACGTATGCTACAGAACTACGGTATTACAGGATGATTGTTTGATTTAATCCAATTATTACTACCAAATCGGGAAATGAATGTCGATCATTTCACCCGAATGCAGCTATCCCCTAAGGTATCCTTGGTGCTGCGCTATATTTGATCTTCACAAATGACTTTCCTGATGTCATCTGTTCTCAACTAGACATTTATGCAAATGGAACTACCATTTACTCCTGTCGCAAGAGAAAATGTTTCAGAGCTGACAAGATTTACCTGGTCGCTGCTCTTGAGATGTATATCCAAGAAAAGGGTCAGGAAATGTTTTGTAAATTTTAGTGCCTCCAAAACCAAACTGCTTTCCTTCAACCATCAAAGAGAAAAGTCCTTTTCCGCCATCAGCATGGCTGATGTTTGACTCTTGGAGAGCGTCTCACTGCGCCTTCTTGGCCTCACGTTTGCAACTGACTTGAAGTGGAACAATAGAATCAATAGCTGCATTTACTGCAGGGAAAGTTATTTGATTGTGTCTTGCCTGTTTTTTTCTCGTCAGAGTTCATCTTGCACATTTACAAATGTAACATTATTCTCTGCATTGAATCACATTTTCTATATCTGGTCTGGTGCTCCTGCTATTCATCTCGGCACAATCAATGAATGATCTGCAATATAATTGATCCTGAATTACCAACTCTCACTTCCCGCCAGTAGATCTCCTTTTCGTTTACTTGCTTCCACGAAACTACAATCTTAAATTTTAAATTCAACGCCAATATGCTCGTGAACACCGATCAACATTTATCATCCCCTCAAACCTCTATACCCAATCATTTCTGTCTCTTTCACTCTATGGAATCCACTTCGTACTAGTGGCATTTACACCTTGCTTGGAGTGAAATGATTAAAAAAATATCGCACCAACTCCGTTCCAAACTGCGAGCCATTTTTGGCCAGTAGCCAGTCAGGCTTTACTCAATTCTTGCCGTCCGTTCATTTTCATCTATTCCGTTCTCCGTTTAATTCTATTATCCTCATGCATGTATTATAAAAGATAAGTATTCTTATGTTTTGTCTCTTTATTTAGTATCAGGTATCATATTCTTGCAACACATTTTTCGACACATTATCATTGCCACAACGGCTACACATTTCATATCTTGACAAAGATGAATTTTTGTATATTCGCTCTTGAAAAGATTGGCGAGATAAATCATCGACATGCCATTATCAACTTGCAAGTGAAGAGTCTCTTAACACCTACAGAGTAGACATGCAATTGACGGTATTAACTTACACAGGTACGATAGAAAGACATTTAAAATGTCGCCTTTTCCACAAATTCTTTTCATCCTTATGAAACATTCTTCGGCATTAAAATCACAATGGAGCATCGAACCGTTGTTTGAATTTCATATTAAGTGCCCATGTATATACTAACTACACCCATTCAGTAAATAGTTCTATTGCTACTTATAAGTATTTATTTCATATATATTGATACACCTTTAAGTAATTTATTATATATATATATATATATATATATATATATATATATATATATATATATATATATATATATATATATATATACAGTTATATGGTTACATAAATCAAACAACCAGATATAAGCAAGCATATGCGCGCTTGCTGGTGTGCATACGCGGTAAGCGGATAAATAATCAAATTTATACAAGTGAAAACATTGTAGTGCCCGATATGGTTAGACAGAGCAAAGGTATATAATATTTAGCTTATATACTAGTACCTATGTGTTGACGTCCGACTTAAGTTTCGCTGAATTATAGCTCGTCGGGCGCATGGTCTATGTTGCTAAAAGTAACAAATGGCTTATGCGAGAATCACTGCTACGTAGCCCAAAAATAAAATTGGTCAAAAAGTGTAATAAATTCGATGCAGATAGCTTCCATTTATAAAAAATAGAAATAAGTAGAACGATTGTAAAAAAAAAAGGAAATAAATGAGGATTAAAAATCAAAATATAAAATTAAAGACGCTGTTTTTGCATAGATAACGTTAATGGTTAAAGGGACGTAAGTTGGTAATGTGCTTAAGTTATATTAAGTTAAAAAAAATTATAAGGAACACATACACTAGTACCTACGTTTTGGTATAAGGTACCAACACGTAGGTAATTTATAATATGTACTATATATATATATATATATATATATATATATATATATATATATATATATATATATATATATATATATATATATATGTAGGTAATAGATCTTTTCGTATATAATTCAGGTGGAACCTAGTCATATAGATTTTAAAACTGATCCACAGAGAGAATCAATGTATTTATTATAACAGAGTATATGTATTATACAGCAAAAATTCAAAATTACCTCATGTGGGTATGGTCGATTTCAAACAAGCTAGACAATAATCCAGTCTTCTGGAGTCCCAGATTGACTGTCTCGGAATCCGGGGTTTTGAATTAAGTTTAGATAGCAGTGGGGAGAGGCTACACATATACTCAAAGGGGCAACACTTTTCAGAAAAAGAGCCTTGGTTGGAGACCGGGGGAGGGCGTGAAATATATCTCTGAGGAGAGATGGGCCGGTGAAGGATTTTATTTATGACCAAAGCCTTTAATTGTATGTAAATCAATTTAGGTTCTTACTAGGGAAATCCACACTATTACAACAACTTATATGTTTTAATAGGATTGACAATAAATTGTATTTCGTCAATAAGTGCATTATGGTAAAATGATAGTAAAATGATGGGGGATTTAAAGACAAAACACATACGGCCATATCACATTAAACACCGATTCTCGTAAGATCACAAATTTTTTAAAACCAGACGTTTTACGCGTTAATGTTTGATTGGTTAAATGGTACAATTGGAAATTAGAAAGCCAAGTTTCTGTTCATTTCTGGTTCGTAATATTAACTTATGTGCAAATACACCTGCAAAAGGTATGAATCCACCTCCTCTCCTTCTAGGTTTAGGTTAGTTACCAGGGGATTTATTGGTAAAGCATTATTATTTCTCATTATTCTTTAAATTATAAAGATGTACTCTAGTTTTAAATAGCCTAAAAATGTTGATAAACCTTAAAAAAATTATAATATATATATATATATATATATATATATATATATATATATATATATATATATATATATATATATATGTGTGTGTGTGTGTGTGTAAAATATATATATGCAAATTTAAAAACATTATTTATATTCTATATATGCGCTGTACATATTTGAAAGCGCTGAAGATCAGTGATAGAGCTAACATATTTATTTGAGGAATGTGAGTTTGTGATCCTGGGTTTCAAGTTATTTGCGATCGTCCGACAAATATAAAAATCCAAAATTTAAATATTAATCAGTTTGTCTGACGATCGCAAATAGCGTGACACCCAGGGTCACTAACTCGCACGAATCAATATATATATATATATATATATATATATATATATATATATATATATATATATATATATATATATATATATATATATATATATATATATATATATATGTGTGTGTGTGTGTGTGTGTGTGTGTGTGTGTGTGTGTGTGTGTGTGCAGCATATCTTTATTCAATCATGTTTCTTTGAATATTTGATTAATCTAGACATATGTCTATTTTGTTTTAATCCTCTGAAATTCACGGATCAATTACAATCTCCCTCATCCCAAGGTTACGTTTAAATTGCCAAATACTATTTTTATGATGAGCTGCTGTACCGTTTAATTTAAAATATGTTTTTTTAGGCAATATTTCTTCATTCAGGCATATATTGAGACAAATAGAAATTGTGGCAATTAATTGAATGATGTTATTTTCAGTATCCGGTTCCAGGGTTTGGTCGATAGAATTATATTTGTATTAATCCTATTAATCCTCTATCTCTGATTTCGAGTAATTTATTGCAAAGACTGCTTGCCTCAAAAGTCATTTCTTTCAGTCTTCCATTTTCTGGCTTCACACTATCTTTGTTATCGCTATATATATGGTGACAATTTGTTTCATGCTTGATTGAAATTTTCAGCTGTGTACTAATGTAGATCAGCAGGAATTGAAAATCCATTTTCATAGTAATACTGCGTGAAATCGGCTCTTAATGGGCAAATAATACAGACAATTTTTTTTTATATATTTGTGTGTGTATAAGTCTAGTAGGCTCAAACTTTCGCCAATCACAAAATGTATTTCGTGCTTTCTCAACCGGCGACGTGTTCTGCTCTGTTCCATCTATCAAATTCCATTTAAATGGCTTGGACAAGATGTAATATTGGACTTCACTCACTTTCCAACATTATTGCACACTGCAATCGCCTCTCCAGATTGATAGAACGAAGAAGATATTAAACTGATAAACCGATCATAGTGAAATTTTAACCCGGGTTCCATAGTCGGAAAACGAATCGTATAACCATGTGCCTATCCTAGAAAGCAGCTTTTGTTGGGACAATCTCTTTGGAATAGTAATCATGCCAGAAAATGTAACTAAGATGCGTTCAGTATTGTTGTCGTTTTATTGTAGATCGAAAGTTATCTGTTATCGATTACAACGTCCGTTCATATCGTATATGGCTATAGTTGATTTGTATGTATATTAACCTTATATTATGATTAAAAGGAAACGCACCGTAATACAAATCACAACATAATAATACAGAAGTGAAGGTGCAGAGTCAAAAATTTCAAGGCATCCTAACCTCTTTATAAATGGTTTCATCTTTCCAAGAGAATGGGAATTTATTATGACTTTCACAAGGTTGCGTGAAGAGAGTCTCAGACAGCCTAGTTGAAATACTAAGGGAAATTAACATGACTGAAAAACTCATAGCCAGTCTAGATGCCAAATCTCTCCACTAACTTCCGAGTTGAAAAATGCTTAAATCACCTAAAAAAGCATCTGGCACAAAATAAAAGATTATATTTTGGAATGAACCAAATTCGAGTAATTCTGAGAAAAAACATATCTTCGCTCTCCAAAGATGCACTCCCATTGGTAATCATAAGTTTTCTTTGTAAAAATCCTTATTAAATGTGAAATAAAATTTTACCAAAAGTTATAATAATAAACAATTTGCTCTCTCTTCGTCCATAAATTCTATTTCAAAATATTATACCAAAATAATAAACATATGTCCGATATATTGATGATGCTCTATTAATATATCCACGTGATACAATACTAAACAAAACGATAGGCTAAAACTTGGAGGAAAGAATTTACTCTATCGTCTGTAATTGTTACAAAAATACCTCAATGAATATAAATAACTGATTACATGAACACAACCGAGATATTTTACAAAACAATATATTAAATAATTTAGTTTCTCCACTGTAACGAGACTGCCCACAATTTTAGCATAATGCTACTTTGATTAAAGTAACAAACAATTCTCTACAAAGAAAATGTTTATAGAGTGCCTTGATCGCAAAGTTATCCACAGGAAATTTGCGCTTTGGGTCTGACACCATTTCACCATATAGATCGCTTATGTTCACAGTGTAGGATATCTAATATCAGAGGAAGGCAAAATGTGAAAAGTAAATAATCTAAATTAAATTGGCTAGATTATATACAAAAAAAAATAATTAAAATTAAAATTCCCGGGATTCTTCGTTCGGGCACATGTGTAGCTGCACCAATGCAACAAATTTAGTCTGATGAAGTCCTAAAGATCAAAAAGCATCACAGGAAAACATTTTTCCCACTTTGTCATTCATCACCCTCCCAATATGTTTGTGTTTATCTAAGTGTATGTCTGCATAAAGATATAACAAAAATATATCACCAAAAGTCAATATGAATATCGATAAAAGGCAAACTTAACTTACCTGGTACCTTTCGTTTTCTGATTGATTCTTTTTCAAAATAAGTGTAAAGATTTTATTTTACAACAGTTCTTTATAGACAGAAGTAAAAATGGTGGTGGTTATTAGAATTCTTAAATTTAACAACGCTCATACATATACATCAGACTAACTGAAAATCAAGGTAAATTATGGAAGATAGAAAGTGATGTTATTTAATATTTACTGAACGAAAGTGAGTAAATTATGAATTTTTTTCTAATGTAATTATAATTATTATTTATATTATTATAGTTTCCTGTAAATATATGAATTATATATTTTATATCATAGAATCTATTGAATGTAACCGTTTACTTTAAAATAATTTTGTTTTTGAATTTTTATAATCTTTTTTATGATACGTTTGCTTAAGTTTTTTCTAATAGAGATACTTTAAAAATCAATGGCGCAGATTAAAACTTTGCTAAGATTTGATAGCGACACTTTTAAGAATATATATATATATATATATATATATATATATATATATATATATATATATATATATATATGTGTGTGTGTGTGTGTGTGTGTGTGTGAGAGAGAGAGAGAGAGAAAGAGAGAGGGAAAATAAATGTAATTTTGAGCGGGAGCATTCGAAATCAATGTTCGATTTCAATTCAGACAAGATTTTCTGTTTATTTCCAGTGTTTATTTTCGGGAAAAAAACACAAAAACAAAAGAAAAAAATTTCGGGAAAAAAACACATAACAATTCATTTAGATCAACCTGGTCGCTAAACTGTCCAAAGTCCATATTTTGTATTGTTTTCAAGTATTATCAAGTATGGTTGTTGGGAGTTTTGTAGATAATTGTAGTCCACATGCTGTCATTTATGAAATGATGTAGTTCAAAGTAATTTAAATATACGTGTTAGGGTAATTCACGCTATACACACAGAAAAACACACACACACACACACACACACACACACACACACACACACACACATATATATATATATATATATATATATATATATATATATATATATATATATAACAAGAAGGAAATAATTTATGCCAACGCTTTTCGTTTCTTTTTTCAAAAATATTGATAGAAATTTTATTTCGTAATATGTCCACCAATGTATAAGTTGATCAAAAATAAAATAACTTTAAATTTTGAATGAGTGAAGGCTCTAAAATATTCTCGATCTTACTGTGTAAAGGAAAGTTAAACTATTGTGGAACGGAAAGTGAGGTAATTGTTCGGCCTATTGAAAGAAATTGTGTTCATTCTGCTGCTGTTGGCGTCATATTTTATGTAATTAGATTTATTTCAATTTTAGTTTGTTTCTTTATGATTTCATTAAGCTATTTAATTTTTAATGTCATGAGGTAATTGATTTCTTTTAATTATTTAAAGTGTTTATTGGCTTGAAATTTTCGCGTGTGAAACAGTAGGAAATCACGTTCGTTAATTATTCGCTATCAACATAAGAACTGTTTCGAGTTGATGACACACAAATCATTTCCATCGTCAGAAACTAATAAATCAGTCCGATCCAAAACTCCAGAATTTGTTAATTCACGAAAATGGTGTAGAGATTCAAGTTCTTCAACCTTACTGATAGTTCTTCTAATGTCCTTATTTAATCCCCATACTATGATACTTGGAATACTATTCTTCCATTTGGTATTGATAACAAAACAATTTTCATAATGTTTGCTGTTTCCAAAGTTATTAAGTGTTGCCTGACTCGCATAAAAATAGTTAAAAATGATATTTTTAATTATCAGTATCCCGAGTTAATAAGTCACGTATTTTTTCACGAGACCTCTTATATTAACTGTCACTACAGAAAGATCCGTATAGCAACTGGAAGCATTTATAAATAATTAAGTTTCAAGAGTTGACAAGAGAAGTCTTTAAATCATTTGCCAAAGAATTTCGCTTGATATGTCGAAAAACTATCTCACTCGGGATTACTCCATCTTTGAAATTTCCCTTATACAGTAAATGTTTAGAATATTTTACTGTTTTCTCTAATTTAAAATTTGAAAATTTTACATTATTTTATTTTATTTAAACTTTACTTATAAGTAGAAATACAAGTTTGTAAATAAAATTACTGCAGTTGCCTAGGTAAAGTTCCTCTTTGTAAAAAAATATGCCGTCATAAAATGGTTTTCCAATTGTTTTTATATTTAAATTTATCTACACGGTTCGATGTGTAAATTGTCCTCATGCGAGTTGTTTGATTTACATTTTGTCGACTACACAGAATAACAGTGTCAGTTTGTCACCGTCTATGGGAAGAAAACTCCATGACGGAATGCACTCTACCAGAAATGGTGAAACCGCATACTGTGCTACTTGGCCGGAATTTCCAATACAACCTTTCAGAGAAAAAAATTGGTGATTTCGAAGGTGTTTGGTGTAATCACTAGTCATAACGACATTATGCCTCCATTCATCTTTCCACAACAAAGAGTGACTTGGGAATAGTGCTGGGTGGCTGCTGTAATACCCTATGTCTAGTAACAAAACACCATGCCACGCAAGAAGGAGGACGCAGTCATGGCAGTCATACAATTTTTGCAACCATATAAACACTTATATGTGGCCACATAATTTCCCAAGCTTTAACACACTAAATTATTATGTGTGGGCGCAGTTGAGTGAGTGACCAACAAAACTCCTTGTAACACCAAAGGTGAACTGAAACCAAGGATTATGGCAGCAGTAACCAAATTAATAAAAAAGTGATGCCGGAGTTTCAGAAGTTGTCTACAGGCTGTAGTTGAAGACAATCGCGTTTTTATTGAAACAAAAGTTACTCTTTAGCATTTCATGACAGTTTTGTGCAATTTTGGTAAATATAGTTATTTTCCAAGCGTAGCTTAGATGTGGCACAAGGCCGAATGTATGAGGCATCTAGTGAGGATCGTACTCACTTTTCAGTTGTAACTAATCTAGCGAGACAAGCTTGATAACTATTACACCACGCCGAGGTGCCCAATTTTGGTAAATATACCTGCTTACATGAGTAATCAGTGTTACTTTATTTTCGAGTAAATTAGGCGACAATTTATCCATCGCACCCTGTATATTGTTTTACACATAAATATATAGTTGCATTTTTACATATACAGATTCATATATTTACAGGTAAAAATAGGGCAACTCATTAAAAGAGGTTGTTTTTTTTATATTTTGTTTGTCCGTACATGTGCAAATATGCATATTTGCTTTACGTACTGAATGTCCAGCTTGAATTCATAAGTTGGTTTCATAATGCAAAATATGCGGGAAAACTTTCAGAATACATAAATATATTGATTTATTATTAATACATTAATTCAGTATATTAATATAATCTATTAAGGAAAGTTTGTTCACTGTGTCGTAATAAACATTGTTTATCGCCAGAATCAAGCTTACAAATGTAAATGTCTACCATTCGTCTGTACATTTTATATTGCTGTCATATTTAGTCTGTGGCTTCTGCTATGTATTTAGAGATGCTTGATAAAATATAAATGAAAATATGCAGTTTTATTGGTTTTGACCTGGCATCTAGGATGCAGTCGCTTTCCCACCGCTGTAACTTAACTTTTCTCTGGGCTTTTTCTATATTTTCATGGCAATTTTTCGGATGAATTTCATCTTTGATTATTCTGTTTAGTTCCGTGCGTATAAATTGTATTAATAGTAAATATTCATTAGGGTTTCATTTTTAAATATTTTTATTGTATTCCCCCGTCACACACAGGCAAATTGTACATATGGGAACTAGTTAGGATTAAATAAAGACTCGGGGTATTATGATGGCTATAGTAAGAAAGACAAGTAAGAATGTGTTAATTAGTGTAACGTATGCTATGGTATGTTCGGGTCAGGTAAACAGATTTCAGACCAGTTTTACCTTCCTTTTGGCCTTGTGTCACATATTACTTTCCTCCTTGCGAAATCGTACTCGCTACTCAGTCGTAAGTAATATAGCGAAACATGGTTACTAACCATTACACCACGTTGAAGTGGTCTAAAAATCTGATTGGAATGTAGTAACAGTGAATGTATCTCATTGGTCATCCATCTCAGGACTAACACAGACGATGTGAACATTGTTTGTATCACTGTGTGTACATATATCCTATCCACGCCAAACACGCTCTCAACCCTTTTTCTCGATTTGCTTTTTTTTTTTTTTCAAGTAAATCGAGATGATCTACTTGCTGAAGCCAGTACAGGAGATTCCAGAAAAGTATTGGCTGCAATGTCGGAATTTTTGGGGGGAATCTGGTTCCAGATTTATACTCAGGATTTACTTCAGAAACCTTTCCCATAGGATCCCAAGACAGAGGAAGTTTCAAAATAGTTATCATTCTGCTAATGAAATGTCGTCTCATATTAACGAGATCATTCAACCAAATTAATGTTTCTAATTCTGAAATACGTAAAAACAAAGAAACATGTATATTTAGAATTTAATGGGATTTTATAGATGCAGAATATATCCTAGGTTTTTGTGTGTGCATGTAGTTTTTCGATCATAATCAAGCATGAAAATACGCTTGTTCAGAAAGAAGGCTTCTGAAAATATTTTATTCTTTTTTTCGTAAAAATAAATTTCTGGAAGCATCAAGAGGAAAGAGGGTCTAGAAGATCTAACAATCTGATGAGATATTGAGCACTAGAGAAGTAAGTGAAACCATGAAATACGAGTATATAAATTCATGAAAGGACAGGAAGGACAATAAGAAAGAGGTGATTGTAAAGCGCCAAATGTTAGAAAGATTAGAAAATAGCAGGAAGTGAGAGTGTCCAAAATTTCCATCTCTTGAAATGTTATATCGCAGAAAATGAAACTCATTAAATTCTAACATCAGGCTGTGGAATGAAATGCTGAACTATCTCCGTCAACAACTAGGCTGATTTTTTGATAAGTCTATTAATCAGAATAGAACTATTAACTGAGAGAGGTTTATAAAGCAATAATTGATGTATTTTGTAGTTATGAAATCGCGTGAAAGGCTCTTTGACTTTTTTTTTTTGGCTTTCAAAGCTTTACATTGATAAACATCGTTTAGTAAGAAGGTGAGTTAATATTTAATGTTGTTATGTGATTGAATACGTAAAAGGCTTCAAGGAAATGGGAGGGGAAATGAAAACGCGTGTAGTCAATTGGCAATGAAGAATATTGGTCAAAACTAGGTTAACATTAATATTCATATCGCCCACTTGTTATCTATAATTAAGTCTATTTAGCATTTATTCCTGTTATCTATTCCAAGTAATTGATAGACATGAGTATATGGTCGTGTGTTTGCCAATCTTGGCATTTCAGCCATAAGAAATTTAAAAATTGTTTATGTAGCCTTGTTAGGGATGACCTGTTTATCACCAAATGAAGCACCGCAAGTCTATTGAATATTAATCACCCGTCCTGTGTATGGCGATAAACTGTATCCGGCAGTAATGCCTCAGATCGGGCGTGGATGAGGAGCATGGTTCCACGTTTAATTGCTGTTTTTTGTCCCAGGTTCACCTAAGAGTTGCACGTATTAGGTTCTTATCTATAGGGCAAATAGTTAACACCCAAATTGGTATTAAAACACTATTAAAATATGAAAAACATTATAGTAAAACTACTAGCAATAGATTTCCATAATAAAAAAGAACAGTAAATATTGGTCAATGAAATTATTAATGCCGCCAAGAAAATTAAATTTCTACATTAAGTGACCCATACAGTGTTGATATACCGTTAAACAAAGAAACAAAAACTAAATCAATCAATACTTTCTAGAAAATCTTCAGACTAGCTGCAAGCTTTACTGCCACCAGTTCAATTATTTAGAGCTAGAATATGACTTACTGTCTCCAAAATTGTATCACCGATATACAGTACGTATTCAATTGGTCAGAAGGATGTTCTATTTATACAGCTTTTTTCCCCAAGAACTGCTACGTAATGGAACAGACTCTCACACGTATGAATCCCCAACACTAGAATATTAACCACATCATGTTTAGGCCAAATCTGTATCTATCCTATATATAATCATAATGACCATTTCCATCTACCTCTTTTTAGATTTATATAAAATATATATAGCGACACGGATTGAAGAATCGGAGAGCCAAGTTTGAATTCGAGTCGGATTCATTACATTTATGTAGTGTTAATAGCCTTAGGGAAGATAGAAATCCTCTTCGTCTCCCCCACCAGCTATGGTTAATTAGCAGGCCAGACTGGATCTAGGAGAAGGAAAAACACTGAATTCAAGAGCGGCCTTGATAGTGCTGAGCTCCGCCAGGCTATCTTGCACAAGAAACACAAGTTCTACTGTAGCTGCAGTGCGTTCACGGGATAATAAAACAGGCAGAGGATCGTAGCAGAAATTATGTACATATTCGACCGGCCAAGGGAACCGACTATTTTCCCAGCATCTCTCCGATGGATCGCATATACCTATTTCATATGACATCTACGTTGAATTTAAGTTCCAATCGGATGTTATGGCACACGATCACCCTTTTAAATGCGAACGGTGAATAATCGGGGAACGCTTGGTTTTAATTAAACGACACAAGTTCATTCTTTGAGGAACTGAATGTGACAGTTTTTCCCCTACTGGGTTGTTAAAGCTATTACTGAGTAGCTGCCAAGCTTGGGTCATCTTGAAGTTTGGAGGTGAACTCATATACCGCTGTACCATTAGCACTGATATTTACAAATGAGAGGAGTTTATTCTTAGGCAGATCATTCATGCAAATTAGAAAAATGGCGGCGGCTTGCGTTGATCGCTCGAACCTCAGATCACTAGTCAACTAACTTCATGATCAGAAAGCCGTTTATATTTGAGAAAAATCTTCCAAGTATTCCCGAGTTATAGCTCTTGTGCAGTAAACCTTTATTTCAGACCTAGTCAAATGCCTTTTAATTATCTAATACGAGAGACCTTGAGATGATTTATTGTCTAGTGCTTTAAGGATTCTATAAGTAATCAGAGTTAGTATATCTGTGAATCGAGTTGATCAAAATCCGTACAGTTTGTACAAGTGACTCTCTCTATTATTGTTGATTATAGCTTCAATATGTTTCCTAATGACATTTAGGTGTCTGAAAGGGACTGTATTAATGTGTGACTGAGTGTTCACCCGCAATTTTTGTTTTAAATCAAAGCATATGCTTGGCACCTCTCAGAGACTTGCGAAGGATATCTACTTCAAGCAGCAGTTACATAATTTGGCGAAACTCGGAGGGAAAAAGTTAATGGTGTTAAAGACAACTAATGCGAACTTATCTAAACCAGTAGAATTTTGAAACATCAGGGCTCGTAACAAAAATATTACATAAGTTTTGCATATTGAGACTGAAGAATATGGGGAGTGGATAGCCTCTGTGATTAAACGGGAATGAAAACTGAAGCACACAAAATTGAAAATAGAAAAAAGTTCTCTATTTTTCCATCTTTATTTTCTCAGTCTTTGACGAAACTCTAATTATAGTGAAGCATTTTAGATTGATAAAAGTTAATTATGTTTTAACATTATCATCATGTCAGATTATTATCTCTGTTTGTTCAAAATTTGATCTTTAGTATACACACACACACATATATATATAGCATGCGATGGATAAATTGTCGTCTAAATTAATAATAATGACGCCTCATTTTACAAGATATGTTTAACAAATTACACAAATCTATCTTGAAATACTAAAGAGTACGTTTATTCAATAAAATCACCATTGGCCCTGTTGGTGAATCCTGCCATAATACTTGCCTTCAGTTCATCTTTGGTGTTACAAGGATTTTTGTTACACTCAGGCTCACCTTCGCGCCATATCATAATGATCGAGGTGGTTGAAGTCTGGGGAATTAGCTGGCAAGAAGTAAGGGGTGATGTGGTGGCATGGTCGTCTGAGAGCCATGATTTTGTTCCCCTGTTTGTGTAACAATGTACAGCGTCCTGTTACTAGATACAGTTTCTTCCAGGAGCCACGTTCTTTAACAAAGTAGCATTAACTACTCAAGTCGCTAGATGTAGACCTCCACGTTGAGTTGTAGACCCTCAACAAAATAAATCAGGATCCCCCCCCCCTCTCTCTCTCTCTCTATATATATATATATATATATATATATACACACACATACATAAATACATATATATTCATACATATATAAACACACATACACACACACACATACATATATGTATATATATATATATATATATATATATATATATATATATATATATATATATATATATATACAAGTATATAATTGGTGTATACGGAATGAATTTCAATAACCAACACTTACTATTCTAAGTAATAAGAGCTAATATCCAAATATACATTTATTTTATTTATTTCTTTTATTTTTACATTCAACATCATCACTGGATAAGACACCGGGGGTGTTAAAACAAAATGGCTATTTTGTAGTGATTTTATAACATATTTATGATATAATTCTTTAAAATAAATAATATATATATATATATATATATATATATATATATATATATATATAGATAGATAGATAGATAGATAGATAGATATAGATATATATATATCCACTCTACCGAATTGATAATTATCCTTCGGGAAAATACGCGCCAAGTTATCTTGTATAAATAAGTTTTTCTTATTTGGTGAATTTTCAATAATTCTATTGGCTAAAAAACCTACAACTATTTTCTAGACAGAATGATTAACCCGACCTTTAAATAGTTGACTGTCGATCTAAGTTCAAGCAATATTTGTTCATAGAAGCTTTATTACCTGAAGAAAAGCATCATATAAAGACAAAAGGAAGAAAATCTCTTGCTAAACGGTGTTTATCAAAGTAAAAATTAGAAAGCGAAAAACTTAAAGAGTCTTTCAGCTTTCGTAAGTTTATGTACAATCGTGAAAGCCACATGGGAAATCAAACAGAAAATCTAAATATGTGTTTTATCTGGTTTTGAAACTTAAAGTTTTACTAGTAATATTTTCAATGGTTATTTTTTGTTATTTTCATTCAACCGAGAAAAAAAAAAACAACTTTTCTATGTTTAGCCGGGTGAGAATTGGGAAGGCAATCGTTTACTTTAGAAATATTTGACGAGTTCTGTCCGTTTCTTAGGTGCAAAATAGGAAAAAAAGACAAAATAAAATCAGTTACCCAAACCATAAAAATTTGGAAGTTCAATTTTGAGAAATTCCCCTGTTGCTTCAAGTATAGTTCGGACAAAAACACTTCTTTACATTATAAGGTCGTGCAAATAAAGGCTTCTATTTTCATCGATTATTTCAGCTGTGTTTGTATTATTTTTGCTAATAATAACTGTATTTTTAATATGAATTCAATTCTATAAGTCAGAGATTTGAATAGTGGCTATATGAATATAAAAAAAAAACAGGATAAAGTGTTATAGTTTACAGTTTAAAAAAGTTACCAGGTATGCAAAAAAAATTGTTCAAGTGTTTAGCATATCAACATCTGTATGGGTTATTTAATGCGGGATTTAATTATTATGTACACAATTCATGGCTTCATATATTGATATTTTGTACATTGTTTTATAATTTCATTGCAGACCTGTTTTTTTTTGCTTTTAATTTTACTAAAATTTTTATAACTGAACATTTTATATATATATATATATATTGCTGGTATTGTTACCATAATGTAGATTTACATTATCTTAATGTTCCATCAAGCATAAATTTACACACTATTTACCCATAGCTAGGATCGAAACATGTGCTACCAACTCGGATCAGAGTGGTCCGCGGAACAAGTAAGAGGTGGTTCCACGCTCCTCAAAATATCTAATCTCTAGATCAGATGCTTTTCTAACTTATGTAGTTTCGTCATACCCAGTTCTAAATTGATCAATGTAATTCTATTATTAATACACTGTCCTTTAATCGAGTGATGTAATGATAAGTAATTACCAGTACTGTCATAATAGCTTCATTTTACAACATCCTTTCCAAAATGAAACATGTTTACGTATTCAGATATAGATGCGTACATGACCCTACGCCAAACACACAAAAAAGCTAATTTCATTGAATAGGGAATTCTGGACCGAAGTTGTTGAGGCACACTTTGACTGAAAATTCTTTTCCCTATTAGAGGCAAAGTTTGTTTTTTTAAGACCTCTCCCTTTATGCTGATTGTTATTAATTTAACTGTTCAGTAAAATAAAATAAAAACAGGAATAGAATCTCAAACACGTGAATCCACTTAAAATAACGTTTATAATAATATGGATATAAGTCAACTAAAATAATTCTTGAATAATTCACTGTATAATGTTTGAGCTATATGTATATAAAAGATGTATTGAAAATTTACATTATTCGGACTATTGCCCTCATCCACCTGCAGAAGGCTGGAGCGTACAACGGCTGGAGCGTACAACGGCTGGAGCGTACAACGGCTGAAACGTTGTGATAAATATGGCAGCACGGATGAGGAAAATAGTCCGAAAAATATAAATAGCGTACATAATAGCTAATCTCAGAAATATAGACAGATACTGAAAGATGTGTTGGAGAAAAAAATAATATTAATGGATTGGTTTTTTTTATTTCCATTTTTCTTTCCTTATTCTTTCATTCTTTTGTTTCTTTAAATTCGTATCCCTGTCGTTTATTTATTTTCTATTTATATTTTCTGTAAATTTTGCTTAGTCAATTGTTCTTTTTTTTTTTATTTCTTCCTGGACTTACTTTTTTTTTTCTTTCTTTTTTTCTGTAGTTTTATTTTTACATTTTTTAAATACACTATACCATATTTACATGTATTTATATCTGCTTTGATTTATTGCTTTGTTTCGCCTACACAAAGTGCTACAAATTGGCAACATAATCATCGCTTACAAAACTAGAGAGATTGCGAAAATGTATTTTATTGTCGAATCCATCGTTCTTTATATGTGGTATAACTTAAAGACGAATTTTAATTCAACATACGGCATTTTTAAAATCAATGTCTTTGAAGGTTGCTGAAATACGCACAAAATAATGTTTTGTCATACTTTTATCATAATCCTCATCATCGTGTTCGTAGAATTTATTTGATACCATCTTTTCCGTTCATAAAAGTTTACTTTTTGAACACCGTTGGAAAAATCGTGCGGCATTCATGCAGATGACACATTTATTTATTCCTGTCTTAAGTATCAAGGCTGTAAGTAATACTGGAAACTGTGGTTAGCTAGTGTAAGAAAAAATAATTTTTTAAAAGGTTAATGACGGCAAAACAAAACTGCTTGATGCTAAAATCCAGGAGACCAACACTTTGCCGACTTAGACTCACGTGATATGAACTGGATCGACGATATTGAATTATTTGCTATGTCTGCTGCTAGGAAAGTTGTTTCATTGTGTATTGCCAGATTTTTTCACATTAGCATTCATCATGCACAATTATCAATCCACCATCTGTTTATGCATTAAATATTGCCGCCATACCTGGTCCGGTGATCCCGCTGTATCGCTGGAGATTGTTGATAAAATTCAAAAAAGGGGCTGTAATTTAATCGATTCTGATCTGGTATCTTGACTTCAGTCCCTTTCTTAACGATGTTACGTGGCTTGCCATTGTGTCGTCTATAAATATTTTCTTGACAACAGTTTTGGTAAGCTTTTTCATTAATTCCAAGAATGCATGAATTTAGCCGTGCTTGGCAGATAGGTTTCATTGTATTACTGTTGAACTAGCTAGATGGAACCGTCTCTTCTATTTAAAATGTTTATTTTATCGCACTACTCATCTGTGAAACACTTTTGATTTCTTACTCCCCTACCATCTACGATCATCAAATATTTAAATGCAATGTCTTCCTGAACATTGTTCATTTATTTTCTTCTCTACAGGTCACCTCCTCGAAGAGTTCTCTTTTTTTCACTTCCAGTCACACCCTGCCTCATAGAGGCACTATCGCCTTGCTTGGGTTGAAATTTAAAAAAATAAAATAAAACTCTAAACCCCGCGGTATATGTGATGGGTGGGCAATCACAAAGTCATAACTAATTATCAAATAAACTTTGTCAATCAATACTCATATAGTAACACTAATTCACTTTGTAAAGTAAGGGAACCTAAAAGATGTTGGATTGATGTACATTGCTGTTCGGAATGATTTCTCCGCCGAATCTTCAAAAACTTCTGACATTTGATAGTGTTTTGGTCACTGGATACGTAAGCCCCGACACCACCACATGCTGAGAATCGTTGCTAGAGCATTTCCTTATGCTGAAGTTTAAAATATATAATCATGTCTAATAAGAATGATAACTGATTAATTCCTTTTCAACAAAAATACATAGTACAGTGTACACAGTAAAAAAAAACAAAAAGCGGTAAATTTCTTATCACTGTTTTATCTTTCATGAATAAGAGAATAACCTGAAATAAATTTCTTCAATATTCATGACGTTGAATAATCATTCATTGATTCTCACGTAATTATTTAACTGATTGGTTTGTTTATGATTGATTAACTGCTGCTGGATCTTTTGAAGGTTATTTACAAAAATCTTTCGGTTTGCTCTTCTTTTATGGTTAAAAAAACTCACTGCTATTGGGCGTCGACTTATCGAACATTTCAAAGAAGACAATTTAATGTAGGAATTGCCGAAATATGCGGAATTTTCTCCTGAAATTTTCAGTCACATCAGTCGTCACGGATTCTTGCATTTGCCGCTTTTAATAATGGGTTAGATATAACATTTGCGAAATAATGAATGGCAGGGGACATGAATATTTATGTTTAACATTATAGTATAGAGTGATTTTCGAAGCATAGCTCGTATGTATGGGGGAATCTAGCGTGAATCGAACACACTACTCAGTCATAATTGTTCTAGCGAGACAAGCTTGATAACCATTACACAGCTTCGAGGTGTCCGAAGCTTTGTAGATGTGGCACAAGGCCGAAAGTAGGTGGCGTCCTCTGAGGTTCGAACTCACTACTCAGTTGTAATTGTTCTAGCGTGTCAAGCTTGCTAAACATTACACCACATCAAGGTGCCCGAAGCTTTTTTGATATGGCACAAGGCCGAAAGTATGGGGCACCCAGTGAAGATCAAACTCACTAATCAGTCGTAAAAGATCTAGCGAGACAAGCTTGCTAACCATTACACCACCTCAAAACATTATAGCATATATCAATACAATAATTCGTCAATTACTTTCAACAAGCGTGTTTATTTTCTCCCCTCACACTTAGCTGTCATATATAACTGCCTCTGTCATGTATATCGTTTCCACGTTTACGAAAATGGATTCAGCTTTGCGGTCAAAGGCACTTATATTCGTCCGGTGTGATTAACTCTAGGAGAACAGACTTCAACTAGTTACCTTAGTCTGGTGTGAATTTGAGTTCAAATTTATTCAGGCATAATTCTATTGTATTCATGTAATCATTGTTAACAATCATACATGTAGCCTCTGAAACGTCAGATATTTTCGCCGAGGAATGTGAAACCATGAGAGAAGAATACACTTAAATATTTCCGTAAATTTCGAAAGGTGCTTCGGTGTTGGGGAAATTGACAGCGTTTGACGTGTTCGGAAAAGTTTGAAGTTTCGCTTCAGGAAAAATGGAATTTATTGACGATAAAAACTGTCATAGCAGCTCAATTCAAGTTTACAGGAACATTCATGAAATAGCGTGTTGAAAATATGAATAGCAGGATTCATGACAGTGTTTGATGCTTTGGATGGATGGCAGAGTTGATGAGTCAATTTCTGTCTTTTTGTGAGGTGAGTAAACATTAAATCAGTTGAATAAGAACACACATCGCACATTTACGACGAGAGTTTATAAATGCGAGGTATTATCTCAAATCTCTCGCTGCTTATTTTACGATCGTAGAATGTATCTACAAAATGAATTGTGAGAAAAACTAAGATAAACCATAATTAAAATATGTAGATATAAATGAGTTATGGTCCTATTAGGAAGTATGTTTTTTTATTCCATAAGATTATATTGTATAACATAAAATAAAAAATAAAAAATACAAAAAGAACAAGCACATACAACTGTTTTAGTGTTAAAAAGAAATAATAATTCGTCAGTCATCTGTACACTATCAGTTACTTACCTCCAATGTGATAGAAGAATTTTCAAAGCGAAGAAAAAGTTCAGAATTCGCTCTCTCAGAAGAACTTAAAATCATACAAGTTGTTATCTATTGAAATGCAGTTGTTAGATCAATATAGAAGCAATAATTGGAAGATCTGAATAATCATCTAATAAAAAATTAATGATTTCTCTTAATATAATGGACTCTCTGTTGTGCTTTCGAACTACTTCTTAATGTGCTAATTGTGCAGTAAACTATTTTAAAAATATAAATCAATTATTTAAAATTATTTATCTATCTATCTATCTATATATATATATATAAATTTTAACATTTATATTTGGTATGTACTGTCAGTAATAGGCACTGTAATTACTGCCAAATACTCATTTTTCAATAACAAAAAAATAATTATAAATTTTATCAAAATATATGGTTGTGAAAATTTTATTTATTCATTATGTAAATTAAATAATAGTATAAAAAGGATGTGATGGGTAAATTGTCGCCATTTTTTATTTCAAATTCGCGCATGCGCGTTCTATGTTTTTTTTCGACGGCACTATATAGTAGGGTCAGTTACGCATCGTCTGTGAGAAAAAGAGCGCCATAACGCTATTTATTCCGCCATGAAATTGGAAACGGTATGCTGTAGAGCTTAACATTCGCGCCGGTAGCTAGAATACGAATATTTCCAAGTGTGTCAATTTGATGTCATTGTAGAGAATTAGCAAAAATTTGGATGAGTCTAATAGTGATGTCGAAGGTGTTTGGAGGGATCACTGGTAAAGGCAATATTATGCCTCAATTCATCTTCCCACACGGTCTCAGACACAACATGGAGTGCCTTGAGGAGGTTGTGTTGCCCTGGAACAAGGGCGGGTGTGGGCTGCTGGAAGACCCCATGTATGGCAACAGAACTCTACACCATGCCACACACGCAGGAGGACCCAGTCATGGCTGTCAGACAATTTCTGCGACAACATCACCCCTTTCATCTGTCTACAAATCTCTCCAGACTGCAAGTCCCTTTATTATTATGTAGGGGGTTGGGCAGATGAGCGATATCAAAAAAAAAAAAATAGGAAAAAAAGAATAACTCTTGTAACACCAAAGATGAACTGAAGGCAAGGCTTATGGCAGCATTCAACAATTTTAACAAGACCGTCGAGAAGATTTGTAGGAGATTTTGAAATCGTCTAATTTCGACGACAATTTACTCATTGTATCCTGTAATTGTCGGTTGGTCCACTTTGTGTCCTGGCAACCAATATTTTTAGATGCAGTCAGCCATTGTGTAAAATTTGCAATATAGTTATTGTATAATCATATTGTCTAGGTTCCATTTCTTTTTTTTTACATTCCGAAAATTTCTTTGATTTTTTATATTTAAATATCAACGACGAGTTTAAGAACGGCGACTATCGTTTGGGAAAAATTAATATTATAAGTGAATACCAGATGGAGTGTTAACACCATCACGATGCAGTACAAGATCAGACTCTTAAGTGAACTGATAATCTCTATATCCCTGTTTGCATGCAAGACCTGAGCGTTCACAGATGAGATAAAAAGAAAGATGCACGTACTGAAATTGAGATGTTTTCGCACCATGCTGGGTATCTCACACCTTGACCACATAACCAACGAACAGGTACGCAGTAAAATCTAGCAGTACATCTAGCTAGATGTGCGAGAACAGAAATCGTTAGCATAAAACTTACTGTTACAACTAGCTATTGACACTGTCAAATGAAGACAACTTGTTGCCAATCTATTAGAGCGCTTAAGTCCTCTACCATAGATGCTGATGAATATCAGAGAGCAATCCAATGTTTATATCTTTGGTTCTAACATTTTCTGTATCTTAGTGCTTTGCAGGCAATTATTTTGTATTCGTTTTGGATATTGATGTTACATTATCGATCCATAAGTCATATCTATAAGATTTAAACTTCTTTACGTGTTAGATTTTGAAATCGTTAAATCTTAGTCCTATCGTGGGCTTCTTTGCTTGTTAATAACACTACATTCTCTATTCTTGGATTTATTTTTGTAAACTAATTTCACCTCATTGAAGCCAGTAACATCCACGAAGACGTAAATGGGTTATCGAATGGGAAATAATATGAGAAAATAAAGATATTATTAAAGAAAGAGAATCTCAATTTCATATTGAAAGAAGATAAATGGTAACGACTGACTTTACATTTAAATTTTTGAAGGTCAAATTTGACAGAAGAGCAAGAGGCCAGTAGAGAGTTTCTCAGGCGAGAAGTACAAGAAAAGAAATGAATGTATCTAGTTGCCAATCAAGTTCAACGCTTCTGTTCGTAAATTTGATGCAACAAAGAGGAAAGCTACTCAGAACAATTAACATGAAAATATTTCTAGAAAAGGCAGAGGGAATCTATATTGCGTCGTTGGGGAAATGAGTGAAGCTGCGATGTTTTTCACGTCTTCTCGTTTTCCTCTAACACATTTTCTAGATGCTCCTCTAATGTTCCTTCTAAGTTTACCAAATCAATTGCTAGATTTGCTGCTAGGAATGTTGGTACTTTATGTAGTTCAAGAAATTTATTTTCGCCCGGATATATCTTACATATTTCTTTGTCTGCCATTCATCCATGATTTGAACGTTGCTAACACATATGGTCTGCTCGTCCTGTTATGTATTACGACATCGTTGATAGAATCCAAAGAAAAATCTGCAAATACCATTGGTTCTGACCTCGCATCTCGGCTATTTTCACAGCTGTAATGTAGCTTTACATTGCCTATAAACAGCTTCATTGTAAATTTTCCGATGAACGTTTTTTGTCGTACCTCGATATTATGCATATTAGTTGATTAGCGATAAGATTTCATTATTTTACTGTTCAAATTGCTAGATACAACTGGAAGATCTATGATAACAGTATCTTTTTCTCGCACAACTTCTTTGTAAAAATCTCTTATGGCTTCTTGCTTTCCAGTCAAGTTTGACCTTCAAAAATTTAAATGCAATCTTAGCCATTATCTTCTATCTCCGTCGCATTCTCGTGGAATAGATCGTTCCACGAAATCTTGTTCCTAGTTGGATTTGATTTCTGAAGAGGAAGAAGTGGCAAAAGTCGAGATCCGGGGAATATGGTGTTTGTCGGGCGTGGGTAACGTTGTCCTTCACGAAAAACTGTTACAAAATCCATGGTCACTAATGGTAACTCTGTGAAGAGGTGAGACCACCACTCTACACACGTTTCTTTCAAACATTGCTATAAACAATGGAAGCGGGCAAGAACGTTATAATAATAATAATAATAATAATAATAATAATAATAATAATAATAATGGCAAGGTCTTTTTATACTTGGAATGGCTAGATGTAAATTCTCTGCCACCTCACGTTTGTGGCATTCCAATCCAGCTTCCACCTTCCAGTCAACTACGGTCATCAAAAGTTTCAATAAAATGTCAATCGCTATCTTCTGTCTTCTTAATTACTGTTCCAATTTTAGCTACCCTCATTAATTCTTTCTTTTTTCTCGTATTCTTTAACAGTCTGTAATTCTTTACATCTTAGTGGCTTTATTGTCTTGCTTAAGGTTAAATGATTAAAAAAAAGAAGACAAAAATATGTTGAGGAATTTAAGTCACTGCTCTGCGTTCTATAAAAAAAGAGAAGTCATTTTTTAAAATATCGTGTTTTGGGGTTAGTTTTTATCGTGCGTAGGTAAGCTTTGTACTATTTGGGAATTGTAACAGCATTAGCGTGTTGAAAAATACATTATCTCTGACTCCAAATCAAGTGAGGCCGATCGCTGTGCATGCGTACGCCATCGTTTCTCGGTGTGTACGTTTCGATGTGTGTGCGTGTCGATGTATGTGCTAGTGTGTGTGTGTACGTGTCGATTTGTGTGTTTCTGAATACTTCAAAAGGAATGATGAAAAAAATCAGCAAAAGAATACATAAAATGCGATTTTTCAAACGATCGTTTCACTGAAGAACGTCGTTCTGCACACTTTGTGTTAGACTGATGGAGCCAAGCCTGGTTAGTTGGCTATGGGTCGAAACGGTTTTTGCAAGGTTAATACGTGATCACAGTGGAGATAGTTTGATGGATTTTATTTTTTATAGATTGTAAAATATTGCATACATTTTGCGTACCAAAATAAAAATTCAGATGTACAAGATATTTTTACTCGTACACATGGAGTCATGATACAAGAAAGTCAGAGATCATTCAAAAAGGGAATAGATATATTATGCTTTATGATGCTCCAATACGTTTTTCGAAGCCCAGAACAACAGAGCCACAAAATGGGCTTTAAAAAAAACATTTGTGTGATGAATTGCGCGGGTGGATTTCCAGTAAATTTAAACCGATTGTATACTGAAACTCATTCCAAAGAGCATTTACATTAATGAACGATTTATTGAGAACGCTAGAAATTTGGAAGGCTATCACGTATCCTGATGAGGCCGTTTCACCTGAGCGTATAAACATAACGCAAATCACTCAGTTACTTCTTATCAATAAATAATATTATTAAGGGGAGATAATTGAAAAATCGACATAAAAGAGAAAGAAAATATGGCGCCTGACAGAGACAAGTTACGATGTTAAATTCTACAGAATATTGAAAAGAAATTGGCGCCACTACTATATATATATATATATATATATATATATATATATATATATATATATATATATATATATATATATATTCTATTCTATTTTTATAGCGGTATATATATATATATATATATATATATATAAATTTTGGAAAACTTAGCGTTGCGTCTTTGCACGTTCCGATATCTTACAACCGTCAATAATAGCAGATATTCAAAAACATCTTTCGGTCGACATACAGGTATATCGTCTCAAGTTTTTGATTTTATAGGAAAAAAAAAAAAAAACACATGCCTGATGATGGATTGAAGACTGTCCGTAAGTACTAGCATTTTAACATCAAATAAACTGAAAACTACAGACAACAAGTTTTTCTTCAAGGATCAAAACTCGCACTATGGATGAACAGGATTTTTAATGCATATATTATGTTTTCTAGCGATGGATATCGCCAATAATCGCATTGATACTTCTGATTAATTCTATGTTTGATTATTCTTTGTATGTAAATCATATGCTGCCTAATGTTTTATATATATTTTATATATATATATATATATATATATATATATATATATATATATATATATATATATATATACTGCTACAAGAATAGAAAAAAAGACGATACCTGAGATTTAAAATGATTTTTTTTAAATGAAAAAAAAAAAAAAAGCTCGGTTTAGTTTCAATTTCAAGCTAATTAAATTTAATTGAATATTTCCAATAAAGAAAATACATACCTGAATTTCAAAAGCCAATCTAAATCGACTGGAAAGAAATTATTTTATGTTTTTTTGTTTTTCCAATGTAGCTGATTGGAGTAATTTTTTATTCGCCTTTCATCGGAATGTAATTATCTATATTAAACATCTTCAAAAATAAAATATATTCTTCTGAAACTGCATTTGAGGAATATTAGCAGATTTAGTGTATAGTTAATATGATTTTAAGCGGATATTATTTTCTTTATTTTTTAAATATCACAGAAACGCATTTTTTAGACCGATTGTAGATGTTGGCAGCCTGATGACAAGTTTAATATTGTTTTACGGATACTTTATTTGTATAACGTAATCTATATATATATATATATATGGTTGATACTTACATAAAACTTGTCACTTACCTGATTGATGTTATATTCAACACATATTCTCCAGAGTTTTGAAGACGAACCTATTCTCATTTTCGTTATTTTTATATGAATTAAAAAAAAATAATATATGCTTTTTTTTTATTGATGTTAGGTTGATTTTTCTTCTTTGCGTGCATACTTGTGTATTTGAGTGTTTGTTCGGGTGTGTATGTCCCTGTGAATGTACATATGTGCATATGTATAGAATGTTGTGGTTATTTGTTCTTTCTATAATTTTCCTGTCTCCTGTATAATGAGACCAAAAAATATGAAATGAAGAATATATATATATATATATATATATATATATATATATATATATATTTGAATAAAAGACAGACCACGTTAAGATTCCATGTAATAAGCTATTTCACCATAACCCCTTTAACAGGGTTCTGGATCATCAGACTTTAGATGCGTTAGATTTGAGCAACATCTAGCCGACACACTGGGGTTAAAATAGGAAACTAAAATGATACATATGACACACTCATATCCTCTCTCCCACCTCACTTCCTCACTTCGTTACTTATGTATACTTGATGAGGTCCGTCAAAACCTGTGAATTTTTTTCATTTTCATTTCAGCTTTTGAAGTAAAGTCTGATGATCCAGGACCCTGTTAAAGGGGTTATGGTGAAATAGCTTATTACATGGAATCTTAACGTCGTCTGTTTTTTATTCAAACATATCTGCTCTGAATTTTACATTCAGCTCTCTGGATATCATCCTCTTCGGGTCTACCCATACGGATTACCTAAATTTGCATAAACTATATATATATATATATATATATATATATATATGTGTGTGTGTGTGTGTGTGTGTGTGTGTGTGTGTGTGTTTGTGTGTGTGTGTGTGTGTGTGTGTAAGCAAATATATGGATATAGATCCGACAGTATGAAGAAAAATATACGGAAAAACAAACAAAAATCCTACTATGCAATTATGCTGTTTTAATGTTAATATAATGTCAACATCGGAGGTTTCTGGTTTAGTCGATTATTTGATTAGTCTTACTCTTATGTCCATCGTCTTTTCATGTTGAATTGAATATAGTCTAATGTTAATTATGTCTTATGAATATGTCCTGAAGATGGTCGACTAGACCGAAACGTCCGACGTTGACATTATATTAACATTAAAACAGCATAATTGCATATTAGGATTTTTGTTTCTTTTCCCGTTTATTTTGTTTATATATATATATATATATATATATATATATATATATATATATATATATATATATATATATATATATATATATATATATATATATATATATATATATATATATATGTGTGTGTGTGTGTGTGTGTGTGTGTGTAGGTAGGTAGGTATGTAAAATGTATGGATTTTATTAACAGATTTTTATGACTTTAAACTTTTTATAACCATATCTGAGTCGACGCTTCGTTTGTTTTAAGCAATGTAATTATTTTCCTCTTCTCGCCTAAATATTCGATAAATCTTATTAATGAAAACGATATGTCATCCGAAAGAATTACAAACTGAATCAATCTCTGAAGGAGAAAAACATGTTAGATCCGACGGAATCTTAACCAATTCGGCCACACAATCAAGCAAGGCAGAATCTTTTCGTTACGGAATTTCGTTTTCATGCAAGGACTGATGTTAAACGAGTTTCTACCCCTGTCAAAATTCACCCGACCTATTTTAGATCTAAGTAGCGCGTCATTACTCCTAGGATGTAATCCCCTTTTAATCATCCGCAACTTCCTTCTCAGTTGTTTAAGTTTTGTTATACTTACATCAAAACTTACAACACCGGCTTCCTGAGTATTGATGCTTGAAATAAAATTTCCACCAATCACTGGTTCTACAAAGATAATTGCACATCAAACTTACTCCTCTCGTATTTGTGATTTCATTTCCTCAAAATACACAATTAAATATATACAGCTCTCATCACACTTCACAAATCCCCCAGAAGGAATATATATCCTTCTATCTCTTTCATTTCCAGCATGGCATACCTAGATTCCAAATGACAACGTGATATTCTGTGAGCATAATATTATGATGCCCACCAAGGTGTCAAGAAGGTCATTATTGGTCGTATGTTAATCTACAGTTGTCCATGACTAACAGGTTTTATAGTGTGTTTTTGATCACATGTAAGCTAGTAGCGAGATTCAGTCAATGACATTGTGATGATTACAATTATTATTATTATTATTATTATTATTCGCAGTATATTAATCATTAACATTAAATGATTTGAATTTTGTGCATGCTTAGAAATATTGTTGTATATCGATTGAGGAAGTTGCTCAAATGCTTTCTCGAGAGCCGGTACTTTATAATGCTCCATAAGTTTTCTATGGAGATGAGGTCAGAAGATTGGGGCGGCCATGTCATAACACTCACCTGCTTCTCATCAAAGTGTTCCTTCATCAATTTTGATTTGTGACAGGGAGCATTATCCTGCATAAAAATGAGCTTGGTGGGGTCGATTTGCACCATTTCAGCAGAAGGGAGCAGGCAAGACTAAAATTCTTTTGTACTGCTCGCACCTGATGGTCTTTCCAATAGGTTTTAAGAAACCAGTTCCATGAAAAGAAAAGCATCCCCAGAACATTATACTGAACGGATGCTTGACAGTACTTACTGCTAAATTCAAAGAGCTTTCAAAGCTTCTTATTCGGATTTTAGATCGCTTATCCTTTGAATTTAGCTCAACTTTCGTTTCATCGGAGAAGAGATCTTTTAATAAAAAAAATCAGGTGAGTCACTTTTATCGAACTGTATATTTGGGTAGAAGCACTTACAGGCGCACAGGGCCGTGTCGTACACGATTAAGTTTGGTTAAACAATATTGATTACCTACTTTCACGTAACCAAGAACGTTATTTGTGACGTCATTCGTCCGTGCGCTTGTCTCTCTATGTTCCTCACCATACCTACAGACCAAGTTAATCTTTCCTTCTTTCCCGCCATCAGTCTATGAATATCTCTCACTATATATTTATTTTAGTTTATAGTTCGAGAATGCTACTACTGACCGGGCTGACATTCAAACACTTAATTTCTCAATTTCACAATCCCACACGAAGATAGTTAACTTCCCCAGGCGTTTTGCCCTCAATCTGGTAGGTAAGGCCTCCCTTCTCGATCTGTGTTTTACCTCCATCCCTGAATCATGTAGCGCCACGCAGTTCTGCCCTCTTGGTAACTCCAATCATGCTGTAGTATCTGTTAACATTTCCTTCAACTCCACACCCCACAAAGAACCTCCCATCACTAGAACCTCGTTCTACGATCAACGAGCGGAATGGGACTCGTTCCGTGACTTCCTCCGCGATGTACCCTGGGATATTGTCTTTACTCTCCCTGTCCAAGAATCTGCTTCTGAGTTAAAGTTGGAATCGACGCTTTCATCCCCTCAAGGAGTTTTAAAGTCAAGTCGCACTTCTCACCTTAGTTCTCCGCTGCTTGCTCAGCCGCCATTGCCCATAGGAACCACTTCTTTCACCTAGTTCGTAGCGACATGTCGGACTGCAATAGACGTCTCTTTGCCTCCGCCCGTAACGAGTGTAAGCGTGTTCTCAACGAAGCTAAGTAAATGCTCGGATGAAGGAGAGTATTACACCTCGCAAATTTGGCTCCAAATATTATTGGCGGCTCTGCAAGAGTGCCCTGAACAATAGAAAACCCTCCATATCTCCTTTATTCAACCAGTTTGAGGTCTTGACCTCCTCTACCGACAAGGCTGAATGCTTTGCTCGGAAATTCTCATGTAATTCAACGCTCGACTCCTCCGGTGTACCCATACCAGATTCCCTCTAAGAACTGAGGCCCCATTGAGCGGCTTGCACATAACCCCGTCATTGGTATTGGGCATTATCTCTAATTAGACACCGACAAGACTAGTGGTGGAGATGGCATACCAGCCATTGTCTTGAAGAAATGCGCGCCTGAGCTAGCGCGCGCCCTGTCCAAAATATAATTACTGCCTCAAGGAATCCTGTTTTCCTGACTGCTGAAAGTCCTCATCCATTGTTCCTGTCTTTAAAAACTCTGGAGAGGCCTCTGACCCCTCCAATTACCGTCCTATTAGTCTCCTGCCTCTTTTCGTCAAAGTCTTCGAAGCCCTAATCAGTGCCGAAGTGGTTAACCACCTTACATCCCATGATCTGCTCTCAGACAAGCAATATGGTTTCCACTACGTCCGATCAACAGTTGATGTGCTTACGACCCTTCAACATAATGGTGAGGCTCGTGCTGTGGCCCTAGACATCTCCAAAGCGTTTGATAGGGTTTGGCATGCCGGCCTTCTTCGTAAGCTCCAGTGTTATGGTATTACAGGTCGATTGTTTGACCTAATACAATCATTCCTGTCAAAGCGTGAATTCAAGGTCGTTTTCAACGGATTGTCCTCCAGTTCCTATCGCACAAACGCAGGTGTTCCACAAGGCTCCATCCTTGGCCCCACTCTATTCCTTATTTTCATCAACGACCTTCCTGACGCCATAGATTCCCAAGTTGGCATCTACGCGGACGACACTACAATTTACTCCTGCCTCAAAAACAAATCTAGTGTCGGTGACAAAACTAAGCTGGCCGTGCATCTTGAAATGCACCTAAAATCGGTTGTTAATTGGGGCAAGAATTGGGTGGTCAACTTTAACGCTTCAAAAACTAAACTACTCTCTATTAATCACCATAGAGATCCTTCCCTGTCCCCTCATTAGAATGTCTGATAGTCAACTTCTTGAGAGCAACTCCCTGCATCTGCTCGGTCTCACGTTGACTGCTGACCTGAGGTGGAGCAAATACATTGAGTCAATTGCCTCTTCCACCGCGAGGAAAGTTGGCTCTCTGTGCCGCGCCAGGAAATTTTTCTCCCCGGAATCGATACTTCAAATATACAAATCAACCATTTGCCCTTGCATGGAGTATTGCTGCCATATATGGTCTGGTGCACCTTCTGTTTACTTCAGAGTTCTTGACAAGATCCAGAGACGGATATGTAATCTAATTGGCCCTGATCTGTCGTCTCGTCTGCAGTCACTCTCTCACAGACACGCCGTCGCCTCTCTCTGCCTTTTCTATAAATACTTTCATGGTAATTGCTCCGATGAGCTCCTTTCACTGGTTCCCAGATTCCATGAATTCAAGCGCCCTACGAGACTGGCATCCCGCTCCCACCCTTACACTGTAGAAACTTTTAAATGTAGCCGTCTCTTCTACTCCAATAGCTTCATACCTCGCATCACTCGCCTGTGGAACACCCTTCCCAATTACTGTTTCCCTGAGAGCTATAATATCCAACTATTCAAATGTGATGTCAATCGACATCTCCAGTTACTTTGATCTATGCATTATCCTTCTCCTCATCCTTTCTTCTATCACTACTATCTGCTCTCGCTCCAAATCTTCTGCAACCCCCTGCATCCTAGTGGCTTCACGCCTTGCTCGGGGCGTAATGCTTAAATAATAAGTTAATGTCTGCTTTGCTCAAAGCTGTGTTTTTACTTTTCTTTCTATAAGACGAAACAAAACATCTGGACAAATAACACCAGTTCAAATAATTATGGAGATTATTTAGAACATTAATATTATTTACTTAAGAAATTAATAAACTACTTCTGCACAGAAGAGAATATATTCACTCAACCCACCAGGTAAATTTTTAATTTTTTTTAATCATTTCAGCCCAAGCAACCGGGAACGCCACTAGTACGCAGGTTTTTACAGGGTGTGAAAATGAAAGTGAAGACTGAGAATCAGGTGGATTGAAGAAAGGACAAAAGATGAACGGGATTCAAGAAGACAGAAGATAAAGTATAACATTATATTTAAATTTCTGAAGATTGTATCTATCAGGGAAGCGAGTAAACGGAAGCGAGTTCCACACTTGTGAAGTGCGAATAATGAAAATGTTGGAGTAGAAGTTGAGGTTACCTTTAGATATTTTTAAAGGTAAACGGGTGGAACATATATGCCAATCAAGTAGCAAACTTAAATTCGTATAGTCGGGCTACCAGGAAAAAATGATCGGAAGGGAAACGGTCTATTCAAACTTTATTTACATTTTGTATACGTGCGTTTACAATTTGATATAAGTAAATAAATAATAAATGAATTTAGAAGTGAAAAAAAATGAAGCCCGGACGAAAAGGTATAGCGGAAAATACATGAACATTACTTTAACTGTGGCAGAGTCTCAAGATTGAAGATTTCTTTTCTGTCTCGTGCTTTCCTTTTGAATATTATGGTAAGGTATAATTCTTAATTTTTCATCTTTCTTTGTTTCTTTTCTTCATTGTTTCCTTCCTTGCAATGAAAACCCTAATCAGATCGCATCGAGTTAAAGTGAGCAAGGAAATTCAATAGATTCCAATTATCAGCCTCTCAGAATCTAATTATAATTCACAACCGGCCATTCAGACAATAATTCATTCGGGGTTAAGCCAACTCTTGTTTGGAAGTCGACCAACTAATAGTTCTTTTCAGCTTCTTCGCCTTTCATGATTGTACTCTTTAGGAGAGAAGTGTGAGGTTTTTATTTCTACAGTGGTCCAATGTATTTTACAGTGTTGTTAGCGATATATTCATGGATGTGCAGAGAAAGCTACACAGACTGTATATGTGTGTTGAGGCATAACAGAAACATACATATGTCTACTTTTGTACGCTCACCCGAATTTAGTGATATATATATATATATATATATATATATATATATATATATATATATATATAGTTGCACAACCCAGCATTTTCATATAATAATCTTCAACCAATAAAGACAGAAGAGCTCTTCAAGGTAGAATGTTAATGTATGATATTGTTGCATGGGCCTATAAGTAGGAATAACAGTTGCGAAATATGAGGATATCTAATATAATCAACGGTTAGCACGACACATGAAGAAGTTAAGATTGCAGTCTGTTACACAAAATGAGAGTTCGACGAGGCTATTTTAGTGGAACATACTTCTTACCAAATGAATATGACAAGAATGATGATTTGGCGTGGAATATTAACTTCAAGTTTTAAAGGCCGACACTGACGACATTAAAAAATGAAGCTCGTCTATCATTGTAATAGAGATAGAATAGTGACAATCTGACAATGTTTGGGTCTTGTGAAATGATTTTTTTCATTGTTTCACCCCAAGCAGGGTAATAAAGCAACTAGGTCACGAACTGTTACTGTGTGTTAGAGAATATGAGAAAACCTACTCTTAAGGATAGAAAATAATAATAGAGCAAGAACTGAGAAAACAGAAAATAAAGATTGACATTGCATTCCAATTCTTGAAACCGGAAGAGACTTCCACAAGCGAGAAGTGTAATAGAATAAACTATTAACATAAAACTTACGGTTACATCTAGCCATTTCAAGTGTAAAATGATGAAACCAGGCCGCCAATGTAGTACTGAGCTTAAATTTAGAAAGTCTAGGTACCCTAGATACAAGTTGATCAGAACAGTTACCATGATATGCATCAAAAGCAATTTAAAGGGAAGTTATGTTACGGTGGAGCGATAAGGACTGAAGCTATGATGCCAGATCAGAATCAATACCATTGCTGATTTTGTTTTGGATTTTATCAAGAATCTCTAAATATATAATCTTAATCTTATATTAACATTAATACAGAATAATTGCATATTAAGATTTTTGTTTGTTTTTTTCTGTATTTTTCTTCATTACTGTCGGATCTATATCCATATATTTGCTTACATACTGTCTACTGGAAATACAAACCTGAATTTACTTTATAACATGGAAGACTTCAAGCTTGTACGAAAATATAAGAATTTATTGATCAAGTAAGAAAAGGATTTATTAGCGAACTGTTTTTTAAAATTGTTCCATAGTTTTTGAAATCATTTTTGATTTGCTTTGTAACGTGGAGGACTTCAAGCTTGTATGAAGATATAAGAACCTATTGATCTTTGCGTATTCATATATCAACGGAAGGGATTTCTTGAACTGTTTATATAAAATAGTTCAATCGACTTTTTTAATATTTTAATATTTGGAAATAATCTTCGAATACGTTTTCACAACATCGCCCACGTGACGACGACGTGATCATATTTAAACGGAACGCTGATCTTATATAAAACATTCAGTTATCTGTTTGGAGTAGTTGTGCTCTTATGTCCATCGTCTTTTCTGTTAAATTTTTATATGTTCTAATGTTAATTATGTTTAAATGAAAATGTCCATGAAGATGGTCTTAAATAGACCTAAACGTCCGACGTCGACTTTATATTAACATTAATAAAGCATAATTGCATATTAAGATTTTTGTTTGTTTTTTCTGTATTTTTCTTCATACTGTCGGATCCATATCCATATATTTTTACATATATATATATATATATATATATATATATATATATATATATATATATATATGTCTGCCGCGTGGTCGAGAGATCTTAAAAAATAAACAAGATCTGCTCTTCGGCAGGAATATTCAAATAGTAGTTAATAAACAACATTATAAATACGTAATGTAACGTTAAACGTTATCTTTCACACAACTATCGCTTTGTGTTGTATTCAGTGTCAATTTATATATATATATATATATATATATATATATATATATATTATTTTTACTTTTATTATTATTATATAACGTTATCTTTCACAATATTTTAAATAAAATATCCATTCAGGATATAGGCGTTAATGGCTCTCTGTATTATTTATATAAATTGACCTCCAATCGGTTGTTAATTGGGGCAAGAATTGGCTGGTTGACTTTAACGCTTCAAAAACTAAACTACTCTCTGTTAATCACCATAGAGATCCTTCCCCCCACCCAATTAGAATGTCTGATAGTCAACTTTTTTGAGAGCAACTCTCCGCGTCTGCTCGGTCTCACGTTGACTGCTGACCTGAGATGGAACAAGTACATTGAGTCAATTGCTTCTTCCACCGCGAGGAAAGTTGGCTCTCTGTGCCGCGCCAGGAAATTTTTCTCCCCGGAATCGTTACTTCAAATATACCAATCAACCATTTGCCCTTGCATGGAGTATTGCTGCCATATATGGTCTGGGGCACCTTCTGTTTACCTCGGAGTTTTTGACAAGATCCAGAGACTGGTATGTAATATAATTGGCCCTGATCTGGCGTCTGGTCTACAGTCACCCTCTCACAGACGCGCCGTCGCCTCTCTATGTCTTTTTCTACAAATACTTTCATGGTAATTGCCCCGATGAGTTGCTTTCGCTGGTTCCCAGACTCCATGAATTCAAGCGCCCTACGAGGCTGGCATCCCGATCCCACCCTTACACTGTAGAAACATTTAAATGAAGCAGTCTCTTCTACTCCAATAGCTTCATAGCTCGCCTGTGGAACACCCTTCCCAATTACTGTTTCCCTGAGAGCTATAATCTCCAACTATTCAAACGTAATATCAATCGACACCTCCACTTACCTTGATCTACCCACTATCCTTCTCCTCATCCTTTCTTCTTTCTCTCCTATGTGCTCTCGCTCCAAATCTTCTGTACCCCCCTGTATCCTAGTGGCTTCACGCCTTGCTCGGGGCGTAATACTTAAAAAAAATGGCCCTGCTCTGGCATCTCGTCTACAGTCACTTTCTCACAGACGCGCCGTTGCCTCTCTCTCTCTGTCTGTTTTACAAATACTTTCATGGCAATTGCTCCGAGGAGCTACATTCGCTGGTTCCCAGACTTCATGAGTTCAAGCGCCCTACGAGGCTGGCATCCCGCTCTCACCCCCTCACTGTCGAAACTTCTAAATATAGCCGTCTCTTTTACTCCAATAGCTTCATGTCCCGCACCTCTCGCCTGTGGAACTCCCTTCCCTATTCCAGTTACCCTGAGAGCTATAATCTCCAGCTATTCAAACGTAATGTCAATCGACATCTCCAGTTGCCTTGATCTATCCACTACCCTTCTCCTCATCCTTTCTTCTATCACTCCTATCTGATCTTGCCCCAAATTTTCTGTAACCCCTTGCGTCCTAGTGGTTTCTCGCCTTGCTTGGAGTGAAACGCTTAAAAAAAATATATATATATATATATATATATATATATATATATATATATATATATACTTTATTTTTCCTCTATGAATTTTCCCAGTTTATTGTTTACCTGTTGATGGTTTTACATTGGAAGCTTTCAAAGTCTACGCTTGGCAGTTACACCAATCTGGTCTTATTTCACATGTAACCCATAAGTAATGGTTGAAAGGAAATAAATTAAAGTTCTTTTTCAATGTTTTTTTACAATTCCATTTTTAGCACCAGCAACTTATAAACTCTCCGCTCATATTTCTATTATTCTTCTATTATTACTTATTACTTAATTTTAATCGCCGAACATCTCCATAATTAGTTTGACTCATAAATAACTATACACTCTACTCATTTATCTCTCAAGTAAATTTCTGATTTCTTGTGCAAATGCATATATACCGATTACATTCACAGACAGTCGACAACGAATAATTTCTAAAGAGTAGTCGAGACCAAACAAAGTTATTCGCAAAGAGGCATACGAAACAAAGGCGGAGATAATCGATAATATGAAACCTATCATTAATTTATCGCCTCATATATTAACATTTCCGGAAGCCCTTACTCTTTTCCCGAAGTTCAACATAGTCTACGCGTATTTTAGCCTAACTCTCGCCTTACGGTAGCATTTGTCAATGAATAACTGGCAATTGCCGCCTGCAGGCATGGAACATTATCCATTTGAAGATTCTAATCGTTACATTGGCTTACACACTTGTCTGCAATTTCTACTTCAGAGAGAGAGACTGGCCAGAACTGCAGCAAGAATAACAGGCACACAGAATCCCCCCCCACCAAAAAAAACTTGTTTCAAGGAATTATTGATTTTGCGTGTTATTATCGGATAAAACGTTTACGTTTTTTTGAAAAGCAGAATTACATTAAGTATAAGTCGATTGGTAGTAATGTTTAAACTGAAGGCAAATAGTCAAATCAAACTGGTCAATACTAGAAATTGGATGTACGAAAGCTGTTCAAGAAGTATAGGGCCTCTTGCTTTGCTAACGTTGCTAAAATATATAAAATATAACTACTTGTTCCAGACTGAACTCCTCTGCGCATGCGTTATAACACTTTCGCTCACTTGCCTTGTTTATAGCAGTGCTTGGAAGGTAAGTGTAGTCGTCACACCACAGCACATAGATTTTCATCAATGACTATGGCTTGGGTAGTAGATTTTGGCCAGCCACCATATTCTCTTGACCTTACCACTTGCAAATTTTCTCTCTTCAAAAATCAAATCTCGCTAAAAAGGAATAAGATTTAAAAAGGACGAGAGAATCCAAGAGCATTAGGAAGCTACTCTTTATCTCATCAGCGGAAACGACGTTGAATAAAGGGTGTGGCTTCCAAAGGGCTCTTGTACAACTGCGATTACATGCCGATTTGATATCAGTTGTAAAAACTTTCTCTACAAAGATTAACATGAGCTTTTTGGGTAGACGCTAACTGAACTTGTACTTTGTCGATGACATATTCGATTGTCGAAATAATATAGGCTGGTATGTATCTTCCTTCTCTCATGGCAATGATCGTGCTTCGCGATACACACATATTTATCATGAATCAAGAAGTAACAATACAAATGCTTATTACGGTATATCGATATCATTTAAAATTCTTATAAATATTACTTCCATAGTTTTTGCAATTGAGAAATGGATAGATTTAGTCAAATAAGTAAGTGAAACTGTAAAGTTAATTTTTACACTAGAAATTATATTTAATATTATGAATATGCTGTACATTTCTAGAGAAATACTATCAATTATGTCTAGACGTATCACAGAAGCACTTAGATGCATAGCTTTTTTATTACCTTTTATTGGATATTAGTTCAAGGTACTGATCTTGTTTAGCTCCATATATATTTGGCATTATGATAAATCATGAAACATTTCAGGAATATTAGTTATTAATTAAAGATTAGGCACGTGTGATGATATCTGAAGCAAAGCTTTTTCTAATATATACACACACATACGCACATACACACATGTACCGATTCCTTGTGGTGGGATAGTGTGTATGTGCGTATGTGTGTGTATGCGTGTATATGTACAAATGAGTTTACTAATTCCTCGTAGTAAGACAGTATATGTATGGAGGGGAAATATACGCACGCATATATACACGCATGCTGACAGAAGCACACAAAAATGGAAACAGATCCAAGAACACATAGGGGTCAGTAAAACATTAAAAGATAAAATGACGATAAGCAATTCATCATCTCGCTGGACCAACCTTAATTGTTTTATGACCCTTCGCGCAGAACACTTCGTTGCCAATTCAAGAAAGAAATTCGGATTACCAACACACAAACAGAGAATGTCTCATATCGCTAATATTTAACATTGAACATAAGGAAAAAAATAATTATTTTTAATAATATGTGGAAATCTCCGCTTTTACCTGAAGACTGTCGCGAGACCAGAAACACGTGTAGTAAAATTATGTAAAACAAAGCATAATATTTTTTTCTAAATAAATCCACATTACAACCAAAAACGTTTGCGGCACCTCTCTTCTTTTTAATATACATACTTTTCTCTCGTTGGAACCACTACAACATATTTCTTTTATATATATATATATATATATATATATATATATATTACGATCTTCATTGTCATCAGATTTTGTTCCATTTTCTGTGATAATTTGCATAAGAATAGAAGTCACCAAACTGACTGATGCCAACTCCTGGGTGTTGATCGGATTCAACCAAATATCAAATCCCTTGGTTTAACTTATGAAACATATCGCCCCCATTATAAACGTCGACCGATTACATAAAAAAGCATATTTATTTATTTTGATTCATTTATTATTGCCTATATTATTCAGGATGTTTTTCTCCTCATTATTATTGATTGTCTGAATTGTTTTTTACGGCTTATCAACCTTTCGCAGGTTATTGAATGACTGGAAATATTTTTAGATTGTAAGAATTTCTTGGAGATATTAAGGATTTACTGATAAAGGTTTTGCTAATTAACTGATAGGTGGGATGGAAAGAGCTTTATTTATACCTTTACCAAGCACATAAATAAATCTAACGAACCAGTCTGGAATTGGAACTTAGCTCTTTGATTTCTAGTTTCGAGTCGTTATCCATTATAACAAACGTACACCCAAGCTTAGAGCACCCGGTATTCCTAATTAGTCACTCATCTAAGTACGAACCAGACTCGACGTTGCTTAACTTCTGTGATTGCAAGAGAACCGGTGTTTCAACTCGAAAAGCCTATTTTTATTAATATTAAAAAAATAACGTTTAAATTCGGAATAGAAATTAGTATTTTGAAATAATTGCAACAAAAGAAATAACAGTAATTAAAGAAGCAATAAGTAAGAAAACAATAGTTAAGGAAAGAATAATAAAGAAAACAATAATTAAAGAAACAATAATTAAGAACAGAATAATTAAAGGAACAATAACTAAGGAAACATTAATTAAGAAAACAATAATTAAGGAAACAATAATTAAGAAAAGAATAATTACAGAAACAATAACTAAGGAAACAATAATTAAGAAAACAATAATTAAGGAAACAATAATTAAGAAAACAATAATTAAGAAAAAATAATAAGGAAAACAATAATTAAAGAAACAATAATTAAGAAAACAATAATTAAGGAAACAATAATTAAGAAAGTAATAACTAAGAAAACAATAATAAAGGAAACAATAATTAAGAAAACAATAATTAAAGAAACAATAATAAAGAAAAGAATAATTAAAGGAACAATAATTAAGAAAAGAATAATTAAAGGAACAATAACTAAGGAAGCATTAATTAAGAAAACAATGATTAAAGAAACAATAACTAAGTAAACAATAATTAAGAAAACAATAATTAAGGAAACAATAATTAAGAAAGTAATAATTAAGGAAACAATAATTAAAAAACATTAATGGATTATTTGAAAAATATATAAACAAGCATAATGCTAAAATGCCTCTTATCAAGAAATAATTACAAAATAAAACCACAAAAGTGATTCTGAAACATATATAAAATATAATTGTTGTTGATATCTTTCGTACATACATTGGAGTCGATAAGGTATCAAGAATACAATGACGTATGCCAAAATTCGAAAATGATAGGAGCCCCGACACTGAAGAGCCTATATCTCAAGGTGAAAAATTATGAACGTACAAGCTGGACATAGATAAATTTAATTGTTACGAATTTGATATCTTCCTGTCATCTTTTTCCTTAGTTCTAATCTGTAATAGACACAACTGAGATTTGAGGCCAGCCATAACGACGCATTACCTGACTCGACTATCTCTCGATATTTTCAATGAATATCATGGTCAGGCACAAAACGTCCGGTATGTGGCACGTAATGAATTAACTTTGATTGAAAAAAAAGGAATTGTTTGCCAGACTAACTTGGCAACAACTGCTCCACTGTGTCTGTTATTCGTGAAAGACGTAATAATTGATGGCATCATATTAGTAGCATCGGGCATCAAGAAGCCGCGTTATCTTTGATACGTCTCGGTCGTCTACTCCACTCTCAGTCTCAAATGTATTCGTCAGCCATTTTGTGTCAGTTGTAAATCGCCTACTAGCGAATCCGGTTAATTATAGAGAAAACAGTTTTTGGTAGAGAGAAAAAAATTATATCAATACACATTTAAGAAAAAGTAAGAAAAACGCATAATTTTAAAAATTGAAAAAATTAAGGATTTTATAAAATTAATTTTGTACCGTTTTCTAAATTCGATTAACTTATCTATAGCTAATTCCAACATTACATCAGACAAAATCTATGCATATTTATTTTTACAAATCACAAAACATTTGTAGACATTTTGGCGGAAATGTAATCTATTATTACTTGTAATTTAGCGCTTAGGAACCCAGTAATAAAGGCACAAAATGTTCTCCAGCGCTAGCCAGAGTGATTGCCTCTAGAAAGAATTTATTTAAATAGCTGAATTTTAGATTATTCAGATTTCAAAGTTTACCTTCTTCAAGTCTGAGTGTTTCTTGAAACAAGAAAACCAGGTCTATCCTTCTATTTAGCCTCTGGAGGAAGATAGATACCTGATTTTTTTCTTCCAAAAGAAGTAGAGAGAAGTAAAAGCAAAAATTCTTCAGAGATTGTTCTTTTTGACCCGATCAACGTTGTACTACATCCGAATCAAATCTGATCCTATATATATATATATTTGCCATATAGTTTGCTTAATTCAATAAGTCTATTGTATAGTTTTCAATTATTCAAATTAGTGTATATATAATTTAAATGAAAACATTTGCTGTATTGTGTAATTTACCAGATTTACTTTAAAATTGTTGAAAAAGTAGGAAACATTTTCTTGTGACGCGATTCATTGGACTGAAACGCGTCACAATGTTTCCAGTTTTTCGGTTTTCTTACATTCTCTTACGGGCTAATACCATTCGGAAAAGTATGATTTCATCTCTTTTCCCACAGCTAAGAATAACAGAACAAAATGGGATTTATATACTCGGGTGACAACAAGCCTACCACAGAAATGAACGCCAGCCTACTGTGGGAATATCTTCTGCCATGCCGATCATGAATCAAGTATCACGTTTGGCACTTAACAAACGGACCCGCAGATTATTAAGTGAATAACAACAGAAACAGGTAATATAATCAGAGTTAATGTCTCCCTGCCGATAATCCACCTAAAACCGATAATTCACTTAAGAAGTTGTGACGGCGAGACGAACAAATCATTATGAATAAAAACTAAACCTAAAGAGTGCTGTCTATGTATGCTTTATAATGACAGAAGAGTAAAGAATATTTCAAAACATTGTATCAAAAATTACGGTGGCAGAAATTCCATCAATACGTCCGAGATCTCAAATGTATACTTTTAGTGACATGAGGTCAGATTTTAACTAAATTTCATCAGAAAGAAGCCTCTTATTAGATCTTTTAAGACAAACTCTGATTTTCCGTTTGTTGCACATGATATCAGCCAGAGCTCTATTGGATGCTTTTAAATTTAAAGCGCCAATTTCCTTTCATGGCGAAGGAGATTATATCATCGTTGATGTGTTTCTTTATATCTCAGAGTTGCTATGCTTTCATTGAAAAGTTAGTGGAATTGTTATCCGTTGCTTCTCTACCATCTGATATCCAGTTTTCCTTTATTTAGAAGCTCACTACCCTAAACAGGAGACCACCATCTACCCTGCTATTCAACGGATAACTGAGCTGTGTTAGCCGACCACGGCTCTCCACAAGTTCCCGTTCTTTGTATTTCTTAATAAATTTTGTTTTTTTTTTGTTAATTCTTCTAAAACCTGTTCTGCGAATATTTTCTCAAACTTGTTAGCCTGTTTTTTTTTCTTGTTTTCCTCAGTCCATCTGCTTTCAATCTATCATTTGAGGATCAAATTTTACTGGCCCTATTTAATGTTAAATATAAATGTTTTGGTTTCCATTTTCTCTAAGATTTCGTCATTGTTCCCATGCTTGCTCCATAGTAAAATCGACATCCTTCTGTAGAACGCCATTTCTGTTGTTTCAAATTTTGAATTCTTCTATCAAGAGTTTGTCTATCATTCGATCTCGTACAGAAAGACCGATATTACATAACAACCAGAACCATTTTGTTTGTTCCATACGGGTTTTCTTTGTTTCTTAATACATTGACTAACATTTGGAAGGCATCGTTCTTTATACCAATGCGATTTCAGTTTCGCAAGTTCGATTCATTTATAAAACACTTACCAAATATTTAAATTGTTGTACTTGAATTCCAGTCAAATTAATTATATTCACTTGCCTGCTAATAGATTGAGAAAGGTATGAATCCTCTTCTTTCCTCCCCAGCTATGGATAAATAGCATGACAGAACGGATTCTGTAGCCTTGCATGGAAACTGGTCTACCGCAGAAAGAAATGGCATCCTATTGCGGGAAAAAAATCTGCCTCGTCAGTCATGTATCGAAAGATACATGATCGCCTAAGCGTGTAACACTGATGGCACATAACTGACTGTTTACTAAATATTTAAGTTAATCTTAACTTTTATTTAATTTTTGTAATGCTTTCACATAAAGAAAAGCTTTCTATGAATCACATATTTTATAATTTTCTAAAGTTAGTGTAAATTTCACATTTCCATTTAAATATCACTGATTCCTTCACTTAAACTTCATAACAAATTAAATTCAGCCGATTATAATCTAAAACGAAAACAGAAGAAAGAAATGAGTCAATTATCGAACTCCTTGTTTTTCGCTCAAGGAATAAAAAATAGAAAAATGTCTGGTATTTTAAAAATCTATTTACCTATTCACACAATTTCAATGACGTAAACAACCCTCCAATTTTGATGCCTTCTCAGTGGACAACACCACGTTTTTCGACAAATTAAATCCGCACTGAAAATAAACACATTAGCCTTCAGCTTAGAGTCCTTGACGAAAGCACTAACCTGAAAATTGACTATATTTCTGGGTACCTATCAAATTGTAGAATTAAAACTTTGGCTTGAATTAATACTACTATTGTCGCTTAAAGGGAAAATACTCGAAGCTAATTGGATTTCGTTGAAACGCATATTCCTTTAAATAAAATACATTAATCACTTATGAAACCAGCGGGAGATAGGAACTGGACAGACGGTTACTGCTATATTTTTAAATTATTGCAAGTGGTTATAGTTGATAACGTTTTTTTTTCGTGAGTGTATCATATGCTGTAAATATCGATCTAGGGCGATATTATTCCTAGAATAAGAGTGTAGATACAAACATTCCAAGAAATATCGAGCAAATACGAAATCATATTATAATTTTTGTCTTTCTTCTGATCGTAAGTAAATTAATAAGTTAGTTGGTACTGGCGTTACGCCTTGCCATTATATCAGATACATAATGTCGCTCTACATTTTCTTTGCAAGGTAAAACGGAAGAAACATTTTTATCAGGGAGGTTGGTTCATTTTAGTGAGAAAAAGAAAGCACATATAATGATAAGAAAGAAAGAAAGAAAGAAACAAACAAACAAAGAAACAAACAAACAAACAAACAAACGGAAGAAATAGATGAAAGAAAGAGAATATAAAGCCCTCATGCATTTAATGTTTCAGCGAGATAGAAAGCCTTGTCACTTGTGAATATTTTCATTTTTAATTATCCAAATATTGTATATATTTATTTATCCAAATATTGTAGTAACAATGATATGATCTTCATTCATAAATATGATTTTTACTCCTGAAAGAAACATTAAATGTATGAGAACATTTCTTTCTTTCTTTTTTTTACTTTCTACCCTAATGTAAATGCTTTTTATTTAATAAGATTGTATTAACACTCATATGCATAAATGTAGGCGCTGCATTCATACATATGATAATCATTATAATATTTTTGAATTATGTTAATCCCAAATATCTTAAAACGCAATAGGCAAATTTCCACGGGTATTTTATAAGCGTAGAACACACAAGCGGCTTATTAAATAATTAACTTTAAAATTTTTTGAATTTCGTATTTTCGGAAATATAAGGTTAATGACGCTGACCTAAGGAGAAACATTTTCAAGGCTAGAAAAGAATATATAAAATACCGCTAATCATAAATGGCTAACTTCTTTATTCCACTCATGCTTATCTACTTCGTCGCCTGTTCAGACCATTTTGTGTTTCATCACTCACGCAGCAAACGTGTTGTTTATACTACTTAAAAGTAACTTAGTTATAAACTCAGGGTTTTGAGTATATGAACGGATTGATCAGTAGTTGAACAAGACAAGCACGCCTAAATCCTCGGTAACTATGATTGTGATTTCATGCTAGCATGAACCTTGGCGAGCGGAACTGTTATAAAAGTACCGCTCACCAAATTTTATTGACAATTAGGGGAAGCAGTCATTTGATTTTAAGACACTTCTCGACGCTTGAAAGGAAAAACAATACGATTGATTATTAAAGGCAATCTTCTTAACAAACAAAATCAAGATAAACAAAATAGATTTCAGAATGAAATAAACATTGTGGAACGTAATTACAAAACGAACTAATAAAGGAAATGAAAATATAAATCCGAAAGTAAGATAAATTATTTAAATAATTTATCCGAAAATGTGATAAAGAAATAGGCAGAAAAAGTTACAATATGTATGACGGAAAATAATTATTAAGAGTATAAGTTTTTAAAAATGCCGAAGCAAAAGTATATATTATGGAAAACCAATGATATAAATATAATAAAATAGGAGAAAGATATACTAAATAACTACTAAAAAATAGTAAGACATAAATGTCCGCGATGTAATACACAGTTAATGATGAATCAAATATACGAATATTTTACTGTAGACCATTTTGATGAGAGAATGGGTTCAGATAAATCAGATAATGGGAGACGAAGAAGAACAAAATATCTTCGTCGAATTTTATTTAGTTGCGTGTAGTGTATATTCTTGCATATTTTATAATTATGAACAACAATCTATTATTTTTTTTATCAAGAACTATAACAATAATACTATCCCTAAACTAACCTTGTCCATAAAAAATAAATTAATGTATAGTTTACAATGGTTAATTTTTTTTCGTATGTTCTTTAATACTGTAATAACAGTAGCAGCCGCCGCTTAAGTAATGTTATTTGTTACCTCCCTTTAATATTTTTTAATCCATCATAAATTCAGTTGATGAACCAGGAACAAAATTTTACCAAACAATTTTCATATGCTTTTGGATATTTACTTATTTATGTGAGCGGTTGAAAATGTTGTCACGTGATAGTGTTCGATGACTCCAAAAATACTATGAAACCCTGGTCTAGAGTAAGTTTCACTCAAAGGACAAAATACAAGACAAGAAATGTGAAAGGAAAAAGCCAATAGCATGATGAGGTTGCATAAATGCGATGGTAAGCGAAAAAAAGGTCCTGGAGTAGCAAAAAATGATCGAAAAGTACAGAGTATAGGAAATATATTTATCCATTATTTTCTATTATATTTTAACTTTTAATTTTAATATATAAGACAACTTTCTAATGACTTTAGTAAAAAAAAGTTTCGCTAATCTAGTCAAACGTGTATATTTGAAAGGTTAGTTGAAAATCGACAAATGGTTTAGTTTCCCCTGTAATTAGAAATTAATATCCGAGGGATTTAAGAGCGAGACTTCTGAATCTTTCTTCATTTACTCGACAGAAAACCTGTCTTCCAGCAAATAACGGACTACATCTGAAAGGTTTCCAAATAATTATACAAGTTTATCATGTCTGCTTCGCTATCAACACATGTTAGGATTCGTTCATTTTGAATTCAGTTCCCCTAGCGGTTAATGAATGTAATCTCTGATTATTTCAAATGGGACAAATGTGAAGTGTTTAACTGCAAGTTATGAGAAAATTAACTCAGGCTGCGCAAACGTAATATCAATATCATTGTTTAATCAAAACAAGTTAGATTTGACGCTTTCGACTTTCCATTATAAATATTGACAGATATTCGTATTACTAAATATGATTGTCCCTTCAGAATGTGGGTGATTCTTCTTCTTCTTCTTCTTCTTCTTCTTCTTCTTCTTCTTCTTCTTCTATTATGCATGTCCCTTCTGAATGTTGGTGCTCATGGCTCTCCACAATATCTTGCCGTTTATATCTTTTAATAGTTTGTGACATTTTGGTATTTTCCTCAATCCCGCTGCGCAATCCAATTACTAAATTTCGCTAGGTAGGTTATATGCTGATTAAATTTGACTCTCCTGCCTTCAAACTGCCTAGTGAGTATCAGATTTTCCAAGCCCTCTTTCCTCATTATAGTCCGCGAAATTTCAACAGTGTTCTTCTGCTGTTACGCGTAAGGATCCATTATATTCTCTAAAACTTCGTGTTGCTCAAATGTTCGCTCTGTGATATCAGTATCAGGTTGTAGAACCGGACTACCTTTGCCTCAAGTCTCTTCTTCCTTGATGCGGAGCTTGTTCAGATTGTATCCTGGAATATAAAAATAACATATATATTGTGGAACAAAAACAAAGTATCCGTAGAGAGATCGCAGCAATTCTGGTTGATATGTTATGACCTGCTATGTCTAAAATGAGAAAGCGACCTCGGCCATGTTCTGTTTGAAATCTTACATAAAATATTGAACTCTTGTATATCACTTGCGTAATAAATATCTTTGGTCATCTATATCATTTTTACCATCCAAGATACTTGCTTTTAAAATGTGTCCGACAATTTTAAGACTCTCTGCACTGGCACTGATACTACATAACGGTTCAATACTATCTCCTTTGTTTTTCACAAATATTTTTTTATTAATACTTTGCTTAGCTTTTTGAAGGCATCTTTCTCCATGCCAGAGCGCCTTCGGTTTTCAGTGTCACACTTCCCGTTCTCTGTCAAAACACTTCTCACATATATAATTTATTTTGTGCTTGATTTATTTTGCTATCTCCAATTTGTAAATTAGATGTTGGGCTCTGATTTTTGTTCTGCATTCTACCTATTTACCATTGATGTTTACTTTTTTTCTTGCTTTTCTTTCACTAACTTCTGTACGAGTTCTTGGGGGTTTCCTTTCTGTATCTGCTATCAACATTATGTTATCTTCTTCTTCTTCTTCTTCTTCTTCTTCTTCTTCTTCTTCTTCTTCTTCTTCTTCTTCTTCTATGTCTCGTATCCCTTCTGAATGTTGGTGCTCATGGCTCTCCACAATATCCTGCCATCTGTATCTAATAATAGTTTGTGACATTTTGGTATTTTGGTAATTTTGTGTTGTTGGTATTTTTGGAAATTTTGTGTTGTTAAGATTTTGACCGCAAATAAAGAATCACTTTAGGACTTTTAATTCTCTCAGAATCGTCTTACTGTATGGGTTGAACATAGGTTTAAATTAATTATTTATTTAGTAAGATCAACACTAAACAACATAAAAAAACAACATAAAAAACATAAAAACACATGCACATATATATGCGCATGAGCAATGTCTGTGTGCAAAATATTACATCATCGCAAAATTTGCAGCGAGAAAAACTGTGAGCAATATAAAAGAGCAAAGCTAAAATATTTATTAAAACGAATATAGCCATATCCGTTACAATGTTTTACTACATAGCGTAGATTATCACGAGAAGGAATAAGTGTATCTAGAAATTTCGAGAATTCAACGGCAGGAGAGTTAACATGAATTTGACACGATTAAAGAAGAAAATGAAATTAATGCTTTCACACACTCAGTTAGTTTGAAATTCTTTGTTCCTCACTATAGCCTGAAGATTCTTCCCTGCACATGAAACTACCAATAGCGTATTAAATATTTAATTGATAAACATCCTTCAATTCCACCCATATATATATATATATATATATATATATATATATATATATATATATATATATATATACACATAAATATATATATAAATATATATGTATGTATATGTATGTATATATATATGTATATGTATGTATATATATGTATGTATATATATATATATATATATATATATATATATATATGTGTGTGTGTGTGTGTGTGTGTGTGTGTGTGTGTGTGTGTGTGTGTGTGTGTGTGTGCGCGCGCGCGCGTGTGTGTTCGTGTGGGGGGTGCGTGCGTGCGTGTTCGTGTTCGTGTGTGTGTGTTCGTGTGGGTGCGTGCGTGCGTGTTCGTGTTCGTGTGTGTGTGTGTTTGTTCGCGTGTGTGTGTGTGTTTGTTCGCGTGTGTGTGTGTGTGTGTGTGTGTGGAGAGAGAGAGAGAGTTGCGCGATATATCCCTACATAGCCACACATCAGTCCATCTCAATGTAAGGTCTACAGTTGTATTTTCACCTGCTTCAAAAGTGAAACACTTCAAAGGAACCGATAACGCCCGTATGAAAGAAAAAAAAATTAAAAAAAGCAACAACACTCTGACGGTGCCATTGTGCTAATGTTGAAATTACTCGGAATAAATGAATTTTTATCAACATAGTAATTTTCTCACTTCCTTTGATAAGGATACTAAGAAGATGTTCGTGGATATGAGAGATTTCTATTGGAAAAAAATAGGCAAAACTTGAGTTAATAATTCAATGAGACATATCTTAATCAAAACGTGTGTGTTTGTGTGTGTAAAAGCAAGGAAATGAGGTCAATCCTTTGAGGTTCATAACAATAGACCTTGGAAAACTTATGTCAATAGTTATTATTCACGTCAGATTTTATATATTAATGTTGATAATGATCATGAAAAATATATATCAACAAAATTTCATATAGATTAATTTAAAAGCAATGATAATTCCAGCATATAAACAAGAAAGAAAAAGAAAAAAAAATGTATACATATTCCCTGCTAAGGCATGAATTTCGATCACTATAGAAATGCCAAAATTTACAATATACAAAGAAAGGCGAACTCTTTTAATGACACACTGCTAAATTAATAATTAAGATTCTAAAAATTATAACTGGTAATTAAAACTGGACCAGTGATAAGGGAAAATGAATCTGGTTCTTGGCATGAAGAATTACCGAGTCTATCTACAGGATCAGAATGTTATCAAAGCGAACAATAGGTAGCGGTCCACTCTAAATCCACTTGTATTACATTAGTGAGATATAAGTACCACTCGAGCCAATTAGTTCCTCTTAACTACAGTCTTGACCTTTTCAAGTCTCAGGTCAACAGTTATTTCCATCCTATCTGAAGTTATTAAGCAAATCGTATAAACGTCAATAATTCAAATATGTTTTGAAAAAGAAATTCAAATTTTTAACAATCATTTTTTATGACAAAGCAAAGACTGGGTTAAAATGTTATGTAGTATCAATATGTTTTATTTAAGTTGTTGAAGTTATTTGATGTATTCTAAAAAAAATTGCAGTCTGAAGTCATTATCAAATAATCGTAGTTTACTTCAATAACAAGATGATAGAATAATGAAAATTTCGTCAACACTAATAGAACAAATAATACAAACATATGATAAGTCACTGTAACCTTTACATTTTTAAAATGTGACAATCTTCTAAATAACATCCATTAATGTATTATCAATTGATTTTTTTCAATATTTGTTTTACTTCAGCAGGTGTAATTTCCGACCTGGTAGTTTTAATTGCTTTCCATGGGTGTACTTTGCTGTTATATTTTTTGCAAACTTCATATAATTTCATCTTCACAATTGACCATACATTTTCGATCGGATTCTTGGTACCATTCCATTATCTTCTCTCCTGTAAAAAATCTATGCTCAATGCTAGAATGAGAATTGTATTATGCAACAGTCTTGTTCAAAATATCGCCGTAGTTTGCACTGTTCAGTTTAAGGCTTTGAATGGTCTAATAATGGTTTGGTTAACAATTTCAGCACATATCATAAAACTACTGTTAACTTGTTACGCCTTTTTTTTTCAAAAGGCACAAGTCATTTGGGTAGAATCCATCCTTTGACCCATCTGTCACCTCCTTCAAATGTCACTCGATGTTCGTCGGTGAGAATTCCTTTAGACGTGTCCATTTTCATGTATTTTTTGATCCCATATTGAAGCTTTAAAATATTCGCTTTAGTAAGATTAAGATGCCTAGGAGATGCTTTTACAGATTCCATTTCACAAATTATTCTATACCTATTATCCTTCTTCACTCCCTCAATTCCACCCTTTTCGAAATCTGAGCGCTGGTAAAAAGTGGGTGTTTTGCTTTAGGTTACGTTCATCTCAAGGAAGCAAGCTTTTAATGCCTTGTCCTTTGCTTCGATTTTTCAACATCTTTCAATATCTGTCGATAATCTCACCAAAGATACTTTCATATCTCAAATGAGGACATTCCATCATTTAATAATTTTTTTATTTTATTTTATGTTTTTCGGCAGTTGTTAAATATTTATCCATACCAAATTTTCAACCTATATTATGTACAAAAATAATTAAAAAAAAGTACTTTTATTAGATTTCAGAACACTTAATATAATTGGGTTCATGCATAACGGTCAGGCGTTTTTTAAACAATATTTATTATGAAAAAAGAAATACATCAATTCAACAAGAACATTTTAAAATGATTATTCCGGGTCGTATGATTATAGACACCGACATTTACAATCTAAAAATAAAATATTTTTTATTAAAAAAATAAACAAAACAGCATTTTATTAACAAATATCACGCCTACAAGAACGCCTGTGCACCAACACAATAATTTAATTTGAATATTAATTTCAATCATATTACATGAAATGCATTAAATCCGACAAATATTTTAATATATTTTCTGTTTATACGATATTTATATGGATACAACTTAGTTGCGTAAATATTCTGTTTTAATTAAACAGTATTTGTTACATTTACGGGCTGAATGTTCGAGAAATTTCCGAGAAAATATGCGTTCTCCGACAGGAATCGTACCTGCATCCCATAATAAAAGCGTCACATAGCCTTCAGTCAGTCAATTTTCATACATTCAAATATCTCGACAACTAACCATTCAAAATGACAGAAAAATATTTTAAAATTTTACTAATTTACTATTACTTTTAAATTGATGAGTTTACATTTGGCAAATATTGGTTCAGAGATTTTTGAGTTTTTGATGTTTATTTAATTTGCTTAATAACTTCAAACAGATTGTAAACATATTTTAATAGATCACATAAAGTTAATGAATTCAACATGATATTGTTTTGTTAGGATAACTAGTCCTACTATGAAAAGGTATTCGAAGATTCCATAATGTGTACTTGGAACAAATTATTTCAATATGAAGATATGACAGGAATACACACTATTGGAACATACGAATACTGAATGTGCTTTCTCATCAGATATAAAAAAAAACTGTACACAGAGATACTTTGAACTATTTTACCGAAAGCTTAAACTCGTCTTTGTGAGTGATGAAATATATTTCTACCTAAAACAGATTTTTTAAGAGGAAACGTCGCAAAACTCTTACTGCTCATTCATTATTGCCATGAAAAGTATTCAGAATAACTACATCCCATAATTCTATCCTTAACGACTAAGAACCGATATGCCACACACATTGTAGCGAACTCCACATTAATTTCATATTCCATTGGTGAGATATAAATTTAACTGTAAGGTTTTCCCACTAACCGTGGCTTTGTGGAACCGATCCCAAAACCATTCTTCTTGAACACTGAAATCTTGACCTTTTCAACTCTCAGGTCAACAGTTTTATTCCCCAAATGTCTCCAGAAGTTCTGCCTCTTATTCCGTAACACTCCACCTCGAGTGATTCTTTAGCCTTATACAGCGGGAATGTCAATGCAAAAATAGAGTACTCGTACATCTACAAATATTCCTCATCTGAGATATAATCTTAAAGAGGTAAGCTGCTCAGAAAATAATGTCGACAATAATCGAAAGAAATGGAATAAGGCATGAAGACATTTGCCATCGAATGTAAAAAAAAATAGCATTTCAGTAGTAGTCATTTCAAAAATACAACAAACCATTCGAAGAAAAACAGGGACTCTATATTTATTGTGTAATATTTGCTATATGTTTTGTGAAAGAATATTTAGGGTCGAAAGTAAAAAGGTTTTAGATCGATACAGTATTGCCATTGACATGAAAAATGCGTGATATGAATTACACGCTTCAAACGATTTTCAGACTATGAGAACTATAAGTTCTACGCCTTCAGCGTAATAAGAATATTTTAAAACCACTTGAAACTAACAGTCAACATGGGTGTCTCGTACTATTTTTAAGCTGTTTATATTTACAAGCCCTCTATTCCCGACTTTACAAAAATAGCAAATTTGAATCACAAACACATTTGAATTACACACACACACACACACACAAACAAACACACACACAAGATTTGAATATTACATTCCTAGGATGATCAACACCACGAAGGGAACACGCACGAGCTCGCTTTCACATTAGAAATAAATTCAGCTTAGCATATCAACTGGAATGGCTGCGATCTTTCTACGGATGCTGTGTGTGATCAAATTTTGAAAGGATCTTCTACCCAACATTATTTCTTATTACGTTAAACCTTACTTTTAGTGCGTATACAAGTTTGGGTTTCTGTTTTGACTATTATTATTATTATTATTATTATTATTATTATTATTATTATTATTGAGTTGTGAAATTAATAACAACCAGCCTAAGCTGAGTATTCCCACTAAAGAAAAAATGTATTTTCGACAGGAATCGAACCACATTTTTATGTAAGGGATTCAAATTTTTTGAGAGAAATGCTGACCTTACCAGTTTAGGGACGAAAACCAGCCAGAAAGGGAAACTGTGGTATTACCTATTTCAGGAAGAAATGCATCAATAATGGGATATCTATGTATCAATATCTGCGAGCAGCGTACCGGAAACGTAATATTTTTAAAGGACTTTTTATCTGTTGTTATTTTTTATTTCTATAAAAGTTATTTTTATTTGTTAAGTGTGTGTGTGCGTGTGCGATTGCGTGTTTGTGTGTGTATGTGTGTGTGATTGTCTAATTACCAGTCACTTGATTAGTCATGCTCATTTGCATTAGTTTGCTTGTTTTGCAAAACGTTTATACCACTAGAGTCGAGAGAATACATCATGGCTTTGTTTCGATGATGCTTTGAAAGCAAACATTCAAAATTACCGTCCATGCTGCTGTTCTGCCATGTCGCATTTATTCTAGATTAGGTTGTTGCATATCCTGGAATCGAAAAATTCCACCACAACCAGTTTCAAACCCAGTAACTGGTGATTTCCATAAACCAGTCAGTCGGAAGCTTTAATTTGTGACATTAGGCTTTGTTTGGCTTGATTTTGCCTCCATAATTGATGCATTGTAGTTATAAATTGATTCACGGAGTTAGCCACAACAACTAAGAAAATTGTGGCATTTAAACAATCTAATCGATGCAATGAAAAGAAAGTAGTCTCTCTAAGATAACGCCACTACCAACATAAAACCATTGGGAAAAGATAAAATGCTCCATATTTTCACGTTATTTATAACAAGTTCTGAACCAACCATCCGGATTCTGAAGACTTATTAGACCAGGCTAGTTTTTAAAATATTTAATGTCCAATGTCGTGATCCTAAGCGAATTAAGCCTCAGTTTGTTGCTCTTCTTTGAGAGTGGTTCTCTCCAGCGAGGTTTTCCGCTGCCTTAGAATATGTGTATCAAATTTTCTCTGTTTATTTCTGTTATAAAAGACTTAGTACGACAGAAAAAAATGGCAACCTACTGCGGGAAAAATCTGCCTCTTCAGTCATGTATCGAAAGATACATGACCGCTCACGTGTACATGTATCTTTCGATATATGATTGAAGAGGCATGGCACATAACTGTTTGACATTTGTTCACCTGTACTTAATAAAGGGGCATTTGTGGGTATGTCAAAATTGAAATGAATTTACCTTACCATGTATTGAACATAACTCTTTTGTATGAAAAAAAAAACTTTTTTGTATTTAGGTGATTCATAAACGAAATAGTATACGTTTTGTTAATTGGAACAGCCGTATACTTCTTTAACCCCCCCCCCACCTCTCAATTTTTTGGGATAAGAATAACACAAATAGAGTTTAAATGAGTGCATTAAACTTCGGCAGATTTTCACAACGATGTCTCAGCCAAACAGAAATGAGAGGAAGCGTGATTCCAGAGAAAATATTAATAGTTTACAACATCACAGGCGGAAACGTCTTACGGCAATATAATAATGAAACAACAGTTCTCGTCAAATCAGTGAAGCAAACTAGTCATTATCTAATGGGTGACGGCTTGGGATTACCAGGTACTGTATTCATGGATGTACGGGTGGTGTACCTTACAGTGTTTCAGAATTGGAGACTGGAGGGCCTTGTTCTAGCAGGCTTCGTTATAACGAACGCAAATACCCGTGGTATCATATGAATTGACCTTCTCTTCTACCAGCTTCAGGTTAATTAGCATGGCTTGTATCAATAAAGCATTATTATCTGCAAAACTTCGTACAATCTAAAAATATTTTCTGATGTTAATTAAACCATAAAAGAAGAAATCAAACAATGCAAATTAATATTTAAAATTAATGATATTCTAACAGAATTTATAAATTAACATGCATAAGTTAGACTTAAATATAATTCATTAACACTTCCGCTGCTAACTAGGGAGATCTTCGTTTTTCTTATCTTGCTCCAGCTGGCTAAGTACGGAAACCTACGTTTTTTTTCATACCGCTGTTATGAGTGTCCCGTTGCGCCATCTATCGTAAAATCCCAAAGGACAATGCTTCAAAAGATATCATGTGTATACCCATTACTGATCTGGTAAGTCATTCCCAGGTATATTCATGAAAATGGAAGGCTGTAAAACACACTGGTGTCAGTTTTCTGTGTAATAAAATATGTAGGTTGAAATTTTGCATTTTCTTTAAAAATGGCTGGCCGGATGGGGAAGCACTGGACAAATGAGTAGCAGTTAAAGTGTTAAAAATCTCCTTTATTTACAATGAGTGTAGACAGATAGGAAAACCAATTTTCGATTTCATGTTAGCAGGAATATAGATTTTCCTAAAGATGTTTTCTTGCAGCATCATGGCTGAAGATAACCTCCAGGAAATGCCTCCTTGTTTCTTCTCGGACTAACGTTCTCAGATGACATGAAGTGGAAAAACAACACTGAATGAATTGCCGGATCATCTGCCAAGATAATTGGTTCACTGTGTCATGCAAGATACTTCCCCCCCAGAATCTATCATATATATGTATAACTACCATTCGTCCATTCTTAGAATATTGCTGCTACGTATGGTTGGATAGACCTGCAATATACATTGAGCTCCTTGATAAAATCCAAAAAGAATCAGCCATATTATCGGTCTTGATTTGCCGACTCAGCTTCAATTATATTTCAACCTTTTTATGGTTGCCTCTTTGTTTCTTTTCTATAAATAATTTCATGGTAATTGTCCAGATCAGCTCTTCGTTGTCGTACCTAGACTTTATGAATGTAAGCGCAGTAATACAACAGGCGCCACGGTCTCATCAATTTACAGTTGAGCTTGCTAGATGCAGTCGTAAATTGCATGCTAACCGTTTCTTTTTACGCAGATCTTCCTTGAGGTACTCTCTTCCGGCTGCCTGATTTCGCGCCAACTTTAATCTGCGAAATTAAAATTAAAATGCAATGTCAAAATTAAAATGCAATATCAATCTCTAACTAATGTCCTGCTGATGACTCTTCTCGTTTCCCGCTCATTATTAATATTTCTTTTTCTAATTCTTCCACGATCCCCTTGTATCATATGGGTTTTTCCTCCTTTGCATTAAAAAATATATATTATTTTAATCATCATCGTTTGTAAATAATCTGTCAACTTACGAAATGTTTCTGTCTATATTTCTGCGATGACGTACACTATTTACATTATTCGGACTATTGTCCTCATCTTTGTCGCCATATTTACTACAACGTTTCGGCCGTCGTACGGCCAGACTTTCTTCAGGTGGTTGAATGTCGTACTGAACCCTTTATTTCGCTCACTAGGGTAGACTGTTCTAGTTCCACCTGCCATGATTAATGGATGTCAGTTATCAGATATCACCTCTTAATTCCCCCCTCCAAGTTCTCCACTGCCTTAACCGGGTATTGAACTCATACTCTTGGGACATGTCACTGGATCTAACCAACGATTTTATCCACAGTGTGTCCTTGAAGATATCTGTGTATGAATTTGTGTGTATTACAAATCTAATGTCTTCAGCAAATGTTTTTTTACCAGTGCTCATATTGCGATTTTTTCTGTTATCATTCCATGATTTTACCAGTGCTCATATTGCAATTTTGATTGTTATTATCGCTTTTCTCTGAAACTCCTTATTACTGGTTCCCATATTGTATTAATTTCTATGCTTGATCGACTCAGGTAACCTAGCATATGTGCTGATTACAAATTTCCAATGGCGTTTTTGTCTATGATCTCAACCTGATCACACAGATGACGTTGATCGCCCTTTTCTCTCCATATGTGGTCAGACACGCCTGATTTTTCCACTACCCGTCATGTTACAGATTTCTGGTGTTCTTAAAGCCTTACCTCAAGGTGGCGGCTTGTCTCCCCTTTATATTTCTTTCCGAAGCTGCACGAGCATACACACAGTCTTTAGTCTAGCGATCAAATGAAAATATGCAATTGCTATAGCTGGTGTATCCGTGGCATTTTGAAGAACATGCCATTCTGAAAATAATGTTTTTTTTTTTGTTTAATTTTCAGAATATATACATTATAGTGTATAATTGACGGTATTAATAATTTCTAAAGCAGTCACTTCTGAACCTCGAGCTTCGTTTACTCAATGAATTAGCGGGATATGTGTGTCTGCATTGAGGGTCATTTCTCGCCCACGGCTGGATGACACATTTCATATTCCACCACATATAAAGCAAGCTTTTCTGCGGATGTATCTCTAGTTTTCATTTTGAAATCTTTTTGACATAACTAGTCTCTTTTCATATAGGATGTTTCATGATGAAAAATATGGTTTCTCTTGCAGAAGTGATATATTTTGGGCAATATGTATACTTGAGCTAAAATATATTCTTGAATAAAATTGAATTATTTTTCCCACTCTTTAAGATAGTTTTTAGTAAAACTTTTCTTAGAATCAGAACTTTGAATTTAATTATTTGGAGATGAAATTATATTTGGCGTAATATTTCAAAGTTCAGATTTAAAAAAAAAAAGTGCATTCCATTTTTAAAATAATCCAAGAAGCATAATCTATTTTTAAAAGAAGAAATTCAATTGTATATTTAAACGTGAAATGCCCAAAGAATCGCATATTTCTGGCGCTTTTCTCTGTAAAGATATAATACTTCAACCCGAGGGCTCTGGTAATTTTGGGATCTTCTATGAAATAAACTCAACGAACAATAGAAGAAAACGCGAACAGGTGAATCAGTATTTTGAGCTAGTATTATAGGACTGTAATTGTTTCTTCAAGTTAAATGCTGAGGAATATTATAACATCTTCCACAGGGTGTAGGGGTCGGAAGTTAAAAAGTATTTAAAAAGACATCACACTTCGTATTTTGGCAAGCTTCATATTTCTCTCTCCGAAGAAAAATAAGAAATGATATGACATCAGATAAAATCATTTTTCCCCAGTCGCTTCAGGTATTAATTCATTAAATTCTTGTGCGTCATCATTAAAATATATTTATATTTAAAAAAAAAAAAAATTCAAATAAAGATCTCACATATGCAATAAAAACTGCAATAAGTATTTTAAATTTCTCTAGGCAGAACATTTAAGAAAATTAAGAGATGAACGTATTTACATTGAAATATAAAGAATATAAATATTCTTTTTTGTTGATTTTATATTAATCCAATATGTTTCTGTAGACTGCATTTTTTGTATTTACAAATAAAAAAATCATGCTTCCATTTCTTTGTTTAATAAATCTTGTCGCACTTAAATTATTAGCAATATTTTTAATAACTATATATGTCTTTTAATCATCAAAATTAACTATATTCGACATACATCAGCATGGCTGCTTCTAACCTGCAAGGGAGCAAGCCATTGCATCATTTGCAATTTCTGCTGCTAAGAACGTTGGTTTACTGTGTCGTGCCAAACAATTTTTTCGTCACAATCCATCTTGCATAATTATAAGTCTACCATTCGACAGTTCACTTCATACACCTGTCATATCTTTTTAAAAATCCGTTTATATTTCGCAAGATCCTCTTAAAAATCGACAGACGTATTTGAAATGTTAACAGTTCTGACCTGGCAGCTCGATTTTTGTCACTTTCTCATAGCCGTCACGTGGTTTGCTTCTATTTTATCTTTAAATAAATACTTTCAAGGCAGTGTGTCCTAATGAATGTTCTTTCTAGCTAATTTTTATTTTCATTCAGTATGTAATAATATTTATGCATTTAATTTTTACTTAAAATATTTTTATCGATATATTTTTTTATTATCATGAATAAAGAAAAATAAGTGAACGAAGACAGCCAACTGAAATTATTAGTAATGTGAATGTGAAAAATTAGCCTAGGCGTAAACAACAGACACGTCACTCACTAAAAAGAATGACTGTTGTTAGAAGCATAATAATATTAGTGCGATGATATATATGAAGAATCTTAATGGTTTCAAGTAAACACCAAAAAACATTTGAAACCTTAGCCAACTCAAACCACACTAGTAATGTATATTTGATCACCAGTAACACTAGTTCAAAATGATAAATTTAATTATTGCTCAAAAATAGGAAAATCTATTGTGAACTTTTAGTTTATGGAGTCAGTTTTTTTTCTTTGGTTTTCTAAGTTAACTGGCTCCACAGCCCTGCTAAAATGTTGCAGAAGACCGCACGTTATGGCTTGCAAGGCTGCATGCGGCCTTGTTGGCACAGGTTCCACACCCCCGGCCTGAAATTTACCATGAATTTGAAAATAGTTCGTAAAGGTGCAATCATTATTGAAATGAACAAAAGAGAGAGAGAGAGAGAGAGAGGGAGAGAGAGATAGAGAGAGAGAAAGAGTACGTGCATTGTTAGATATTTTTACGTGCTTTTAGAAGATTCTACTCAACCTGGCATTTTCAATTATCATAATCGATAAAAATGTTTTTTTTTAATTCTTTATTTTAAATGACATGTCCTCGCTCTTAAAATGCACAAAACTATTTCAGCAGCAATTGATTATACACTCTTTATATTTTTATAGGTGTCAAAACATGAAAGCCTGGTTTGATGCGAAGTTTACTATAGTTCTTAGAAATTATCAGTATTTCAATACTTCAATTCTTTATTATCACACGTTTAACAATAATTGAAGCAGAATAGCATTGGTAAAATATACGGGAACTGATTAAAAAGTATCAGGAATTTTGCCATAAAATGAAGACTACATCACATATCAGTTCGACATTCAATTTCCTTCTAAGCAATGTGCTTCTCAAGCCGCGTACTTTATCAAGCGTAGTTTCCATTGATGCTGACATTTCGAAAATTCCTTTATTAGGGTAGCGAGTAGCTTCTTTGTCATATTCTCTTGAATTTTATCCACCTCTTGAAATTTTGTTTTTTCGCTATAAGCCTAATTCCGGCCGAAAAACGGATACAGGTCGAAAGTCCGATATGGAGCGAAGGTCCGATTTGGGCCGAAACTTCGATTTTGGTCGAATTTCTAACTCAGGCCTAAAATTGATTTCTTCAAATAACAAATTCTTTGAAATTGCAAAACTCTGATTCCTTACCATTTTTAGGAAAAAATGATTTCATCAATTCATAAGTTTTCGAGATATTTGAAACTGAATTTAAAACAAAAAAAAATTATTTTAATTCACAAAGTAATTGTGTAATTTTAAACTCAATATAAAATTAAACTTTTAAAATCAGGATTTTTCAGTTATCTTAAAAAGGTTTCTTCTTCATCCGGACACAAATCACAACGTTGGATATTCAAGCACCAGATGAAGGACATATTTTAAATAATGAGATCATCCCACAAAGTAATAATATATCAATGTAGTGGGCCTAGTTAGAGGAGAGTTTCAGACAAAATGACGGGCAGACAGTTTATTTATTAGATTTTCTGTCCCACCTGTAAGGGAAAAGTGAGGTAAATCAACTAAAAATGTTGGAATAATTATTAACTTAATCCTTTTAATGACCTATAGAAATAAAACAAAAATAAAGTTCCCCAGTAACATAAATTGTTTAGTTATTTAGTTCCTTTACGCCTACATAGATTGCAGTCTTACTTGTTCAAACCTTTTATGTGAGACCTTTATCTACTAAGTAATTGTCTTGCTTCAGTTTTGTTAGTAATATGCTTTGTCTTTGATGCTGGTCTTTTTTTCCGAGAGATTTTCCATTTCACTGTTCAATTAAACATATATATTTGTTTGTCATAAAATGTATTGAGTAAGAAGCGATATATACAATACCAGGAATAATCAATAGATCAAAGATAGCATTGAACGTCTGAAAGATATAAAGGGAACGGATTAATTACACTTTTCAACAGTTTCTATTTAATTATTTATCTCCGTTTTATTGAATCTCAATACAGTGTTATGGAATTAACACATTAATTCCATCTATATTTTACGCGCGCGCGAGTTTCCTCCCTTCCTTTCACACTCGTGCGTGTGTGCGCTCGGTTTTCACCCCTTCCTTCCTCTCACAGCTAGACGTAGCAGTAAGCTGGAGGAAGAACTTCGCTATCTCCTACTGATGAAGTCAGATTTTGAATTTTTTCCCGCGCGTTTTTCGGCGTCTCAAACGGCCAGCGTTTGCAAGCCAGTTGCCTCCCGACTTTCGACCTGACTAGACGGGCAACTCATTTATTCCGTGCCCTTAACCCATATGCGGGCCGGAATATCTTATTTCAACAATGGCGACCTCACACCTTACCAAGACTTCTTCTCGTCTTGACGTTACCCGCAGGTCAACCAGTTGCTTCCCGATCTTCAACCTGACTAGACGGGCAACTCATTTATTCCGTGCCCTTAACCCATATGCGGGCCGGAATATCTTATCTCAACGATGTTGACCCCACACTTATTTACCAAGATTTCTTCTTATCTTGACGTTACCCGCAGGTCAACCAGTTGCTCCGTTTTCGACCAGAAAACGTTTGAGACACATCGTTCGAGACGCGACACAGTCGCAAGCAGATTTTTTATCCCTCGTCAATCAAACTTGAAATACAGACAGGGATATCTTATTGAAGAACAAACTTGCTACCCGCAGGTTAGACCTTCTCCGTTTTCGACCAGAAGACGTTCGAGACACACGACACAGTCGTGGACAAAACTTCGTATTCAACAGGTGACTTACATTTATCCCTCGTCAGTCAACAGTAAATACAGACAGGGATATATTACTAACGAACATACATTTTTCGTCTCTCTGGGCTCGCCGTAAACAACTCCACAAGACCATGAAACTCGCTTCAAACATTCTTCGTTTCTCCTGGCTAGATGCCCACATCAATCCGGTAAAATTTCCAGCAGCCAATTCAATGCCTCACCAAAAACTCTGAGACGACCGAACATTCTAACTATCAACCTGAACACAAAAATACCACACACACTTACAACGCCAAAAAAAATTCCACAGTGAGTACTCCTTTCTATCTGTGCGCACATACACCTCGTGTTTAACAAGTTCCTTTTTCCAGAACCTTATAAAACTCTTTTTCCCGCCTTGTTCATTTTGCATTCCTATTTTGGCGCGGAACTCTTCTCTGATCTCGTGCCACGAGATAATCTACTTGTTTTCATCTAATTAAAGTTACACATGTTTTACAAACAAACGTCTTTGTCATTTTATTCCGGTTATCTCTTTGATGTTTATTAATTTATGCACTCGTTGATTGACCCCTTTCCTCTCACTGTTCATTCACGCATTATTATTTTTTTTTATACATTGCTTGTGGACTCGGTAGTTTAGTGTGGTGTCTGGCACAAGGCCACTTTGTAATAAACCAGCACTGCACGCTGCCGGGTCCGCAACAGTGTTTAATGTCTTTGGTTTCATTGCAGTTCACTATTAAAAATTTCAAGCTACTGCTATCATTTTTGATGGCACAGATACAATAGTACTTACACCCTTGTTCAAAATAATTGAAAAAAAAAAAAGAATAATTCCGTTATTATTTAGTTTTCCCAAAGAGATATGACCTAAGACATAAGTTAGTACTTCATATGTCCATTCCACAAAATCGTTCCTTGCAAATTGACCATAGATTCTCGATTGGATTTAAATCAGGAGAGTTTCCGGTCTAATCTATAGTACTTTGTTTTGCTCACTGGTATGACTTATCAGTGTCTTCGTGCAGCATTAAAATTTTTATACGCTTCCTTGGAGTAACTTCCATCACCAACAATGGTCGTGGGACAACTAATTGACATTCGAGACAATAAAGTATGGCATGATGAAATCTGATGTAATCGAGGATGACGCAATATTTTTCAAGGCAAAACAAATTTTATCATACGCCCCGAAAATAGATTCATATTAATGCACATCAGTGGAAATGACCTTATCCGAGAAAAAATAGAAATCGATTACAGCCTGTCACTACACTGACTCTAAAACTGGCCGTAAGATGAACAAATGGAAACGAAACCAGTTGTTCTAAATAATTTGCTGAAGTGTGTAAAAAATTATTATCAATTTTCTCTTAACTGATAGTTATGTAGAAGCGAATACATATATGTATTCATCTTGATATATGAAAGAAAATGGCATTTAGAATATTGGCATGAGAGTTTTAGTTTGGGAATTATTTTTAACTGAATTTAAAGCATTTTTTTTCAATTCACAAACTTTGTGCCTTACTTTAATCTCAATATAAATTAAAAACTTTTAAAATCACTACTTTTAAAATTTGAATTTTTAATTGTTCCCTCTTCATCTGGACGCAAACCTCAGTAATGAATGTTCTAAGTATCAGTTCTGTTTTTCGTTGCCCTTTTCCTTAAAAATTCCTCGTTACTCCTATGGCGTGTCTATGTTTCGTTCTTTTGAACCAATTCTCTGCTGCTAAGGCAATGAGCGACTAGAAAATGAGGAACACACTGACAAACATGAGAGCAGTTTTTTTTCCAGCCAAATAAGTTTCCAGACACCTAAAAGAAAGTATTCTGTTGAACTAAGAAGTGGTACAATTTGAACAACCATAAATCTTCATGTAGACATGTGACTAGCCTCGTTTTCCCCAATTGCCTAATGAGATGGAAACACGGCATTCAGTAAAATATAGGTGATATTGTCATAGATGACATTAGTGTTGAAAACTTACTCTTAATCGGCACACTGGTGATATAACTGACTTTTAACTGAGAAATTTACTTTTTAATACATTTCCACACATCAGTTGAACTCTTTTTAAAAATAAATGTAATTAAACCAGCTCCGAGTGTGCCACGACTGTAACAATAATTTCCATTTATCTCCGTGAAGAAAGAAAAAAAGAAGACATTAACTCACCAGAATAAATTCTCGAATACATTCTTTACTTACTACTTATAGAATATGCTTTAGAATCCATTTGATAATTGTCTAAAAGTTGAAGTTATACATCATACATCTTGACTGAAATATTCGAAAATATCTATATCATATATGATATATCTTCCTTGTGGATTTCAATTAAATATTTCATGGTAATTGTTTTGATGAGTTTTCCACTATGGTACATCGACTTCACGAATTTTAGCACTCTACTGAATGGGCAGATAGATCTCATCATTTTAGAGTTAAAAATGCTACATGTAACCGTAAGTTCTATGCTAACGACTTCAGCGTATGTGTGACTCTTGCTTCACTGCCAGCTTGATCTCCAAACATGAAAATGCAATTCCACAAGCTATCTTTTGTATTCTTAATTCCTGTTCTTTAATTTTTGTCTCTCTTTAATATATTTAAAAAAAATCTTCTCATATCCTTTCGCGCTAATTGCAACTTAGTGGCTTTATTGTCTTGTTAGCGGTGAAATGATTAGAATAAATGCAAATGTAATGTTCTACGTTCGAGAAGTAAGCAAGTATTTCTGAACCTTAAGAACCTACCTCAAAAATAACAGCCGTGAAAAATAGATATTTATAAGAATGGAAAGTCGAAATAAAAAAAAACAAAAAACATTCCACTTTATTGATGTCTTTAAAGGAATAATGATTTGACAGTGCATCGAATCCATTAAGTTCAGTTCTATCTTTTAGAATCGCTATGGAAAAGGCTTTTATCAAACGGATTTGTCAGTGAATAAAAAGTAGTAAGTTGAAATTAATCAAATTATCATATCCTGGGTATGTTTATTCAAGAAGGAAATTTGGGCAAAAATCAAATACCGACAATGTATGTTCTTTTAGAAATCCTCTTTTATCTAAAATACATTATTTTAATGGCGCTGATTCGTTTGTTTATTTGTTTTTTTCTTCAGTTTTCTATTATTATTAAATTCCCTTCTTTGCTTCTACCTTCTAATTTTTATCCATTACTTGGCGTATAATTAAGGAAAAATATTGTCTCATTTTTAATATTTTCTCTATTTTATCACTTGTTTTATTTCTTCGATTCTATGAAATCTTTAACTTCGCTTTTTTTAACATTTATTGAATTAGTCTAAGGACAGGTGACCTAATGGAGGTCATCTAACAAAATAAGATTCAGTATGCTTAAGCTAAATCTGTAGAATACTTTTTTGGGTTTAGTCCAACAGATTTCTCTCGTTATATGGCTATGAATTCTGCAACATGTAGAATTTGCCTGGTGGAGCACTACACAAATTGTTTTAATGACAGAGTGTTTAATTTTCTAGACTGGTTGGCAGTGAAAACCAAAGAGACAAATCAGCTTTTTTCTTACAATTTAGTTCGGGATTAGAGATGGATTCTTATATTTTCCAAGCCTATTTGTGCAAAATCAAACACAATTTCAATACGATGTGACGGATATTTCCAGCGCTACGTACATATTCAGTAATAACATTTAATTATTATGGCTGATGCTAACCTCCAGGAGAGTGATTTTTTTGCGCCTCTTCTGAGTAATGTTTTCTTCAGACATTTCTATTTATGATTTAACAATTTAAAATTAATCAATTTTTCTTTAGGATGAGAGTTGGTCGAAAGCTGGACAAAAAAAGCGGATATTTGTCTTCTGTTTAAATTTTCATTTAATTCCAACATGTCTCAACTTCCACATGCTATACATAATCATGGATAAGTAATGATTTAATTATTTATAAGAATTTAGTAGTAGGAAATTAACGTTCCCATAATGTATGATTAACCACTGAGAAGGGACAAGAACTTGGTTTTTGAGCATTATTTACTATTTTAGAGGTTCTGAACTGCTCTAATGACAGAAAATAGGCAGAATCGTTATATTTCATTCATCATAGGCTCATGAAAGGTGTATATTCATAAATATTAGAAAATTAATTCCATCGCATATTTGGAATTGTGAAACTTAATGGGTTAAAGTAGAAACAAATAATGAAAAAAAAAGAAGATTTTATTAGTATATGCCCAGCTGTGGGTAAAATATCAGGACAGATTAGATCTTATAGCCTTGGATGTCAATCAGTCTAGGAAAATGAATCTCTGAATTCAAAGCGTATTGTACTATCCTGAAAATGTGGATACATGCAGCTGGAAACATCATGTGAATCTAAATTAACAATGGTGGAACTCACTTCCGGTATCTTGCAACTTCTAAAATTGAAAAGGAATATCAATCATTATTTACTGTTTTCTTAATCCTTGTTCTTTTAATGTTCTGTCTCCTTAATAATGTTTTCTTTTTCTCATATTCTTTCACACTCAGTATCTCCTTGTTTCTTAGTGGCTTTATTGTTTTGCTTGGCGTTAAATGGTAAAAAAAATATATAGATGACACCGATTATCAAACAGTTGTACAAGGCTGGAAATCTCTCGATGTTTCGATTTCAAAATGAACGGGGTGATATACAACTAATTAATCCACCAAGTTAACATAGAATCGATTATTCTCTATTATTTCCTTCGCTTAGCCTATTAAGGCAATAGGTTAATTGTAAAATAAGTACGGATTTTTAAAAAGAAATCCCATCCAAGAGACATGAATGCAATTCATTTCTCATATGAAACACTTGAAAACCGCTGGGCGTAAGCAAAGCCAAAAATTCCAATGCTGATATTTTCGGACATGCAAATTATTTGTGCAAAAAAGAAGAAAAAACAAATGGGTTTTTACTTGAGGCAATTAAAGGGCTTGTATTTTCCATTATCTCCTTATTGATTTTTACACCTTTTGAAATCCTGCATAATTTCAAGTTTTCCCAGTCTTTCCAAATTCGTTTCCGCCGCTTAACGTTTTTCTCTGAATGATTTCGCAATTCATTGGCATTTTGTGTTTAATTTTGTTTTTTTTAAATCTTTCTTCATATTTCTTTCCAAGTTCGGTGTCTTCCAGTGCTTTTAATGTTTTCTCATCATGTTATTATTTTGCTCTTGCATTAGATTTGTCCATAAACGAGTTCTGTCATATATTTTTTTATCTATTTCTTACCGTTTTTCATTACGTTGTAGCGGCAAGTTTTACATTTATTCTTTACCTTGTTTAATATGTTTTTCATAATGACCAGAATGAAAGTGAAACATGTCAGATTTGAATGAAATGGTTAATCACGTCAAGCAACAACGTTAACGCATTCGCAGAATATTGTTTATTTAGCGAGTTAATTAATATTATTGTTAATAATTTTTGTGACAACGCTTTCTTAGTCAACATATTTCATACTATGTGCCACATTCGGCATTCCATTTTAGGATTTAAGAAATGCACTTTTAGTTCCAAACGTCAACATTCTACGCTCAATGAGGACTTTCTTTACTTCTTAAATTTACTAAACTTAAACTAAGACGGCCTATATCAACACTTCGCCCTTGCATGTAGTATTGCTGCCATATATCGTCTGGAGCCCCTTCTGTTTGCCTCGGGGTCCTTAATAGGCCCCAGAGGCGGGTATGCAATATAATTGTCCCTGTTCTGGCATCTCGTCTACAGTCACTCTCTCACAGACGCGCCGTCGCCTCTCTCTGTCTTTTTTTTTTTTTTTTACAAATACTTACATGGCAATTGCTCCGATGAGCTGCATTCGCTGGTTCCCAGTCTTCATGAGTTCAAGCGCCTTACGAGGCTGGCATCCCGCTCTCACCCTTTCACTGTCGAAACTCCTAAATGCAGCCGTCTCTTCTAGTCCAATAGCTTCATGTATCGCACCTCGGGCCCGTGGAACTCCCTTCCCTATTCCAGTTTCCCTGAGAGCTATTATCTCCAACTATTCAAATGTAATGTCAATCGACATCTCCTGTTGCCTTGATCTATCCACTATCCTTCTCTTCATCCTTTCCTCTATCACTCCTATATGATCTTGCTCCAAATCTTCTGTAACCCCTTGCGTCCTAGTGGCTTCCCGTCTTGTTTTGGGTGAAACGCTTAAAAAAAAAAAGCAAAAAACTCTGTCATTTTTAAAATTTGAGATGACAGTTTTGACCTTATTTCGTACATTTAATGGTATTTCTGTTTTTGATTTCACAATTTAAAATTAATAATTTCTTCTTTATAATGAGAGTTGATCGAAAGCTGGACGAAAAAGGGAAAATATGTCTTCTGTTTATTTTGTCAGTTAATTTCAACTTGTCTCCTTTTCTTCAAGCTATACATAAACATGACTAAGTAATTATTTATAAGCATTTAGTAGTACGAAGTTAAAGTTCTCAAAATGTAGAATCAACCACTAAGAAGGGATAAACACTTTCTTCTTGAGCTTTATTAATTTACACCTTTAGTGGTTTTGAACTGCTCTAATGACAGAAAATAGGCAGAATTGTCATATGTCATTCCTCATGCGCTCATGAAATTTGAATATTCATACATACTGTAAATTAACTTCATCACATTTTTGGTATTGTGAAATTTAATGGGTTAAACTTGAAAGAAATAATGAATAAAAGGCTTTATAAGCATATCTCCAGCTGTGGGTAAAATAACAGTGCAGATTGTATCTTATAGCCTTGGGTGTTAACCATTTTATGAGAATGAATTTCTGAATTCAAACCGTAGTGCCCTATACTGAAAATGTAGATATATGTGACTGGGATCCTCTTGTGTATCAAAATTCACAATGAAACCTAATTTTGAATTTCCGAATGAATACTACTGTTTAAACGTTTGGTCAGCTTTCGATCAGATGTGCAAAAATATTCCAATGTTACATAGTGAACGATAGGAACTAACTATAAACATATAATTAATATTATAATATCCTTATAATTCATGCTGCATTTTTAAGGAAGTTTATTAATACAAAATCTTATTTCTAGTAATATATATTAATTAACAGGATTTAATTTTCGTTTTTACAATTAATAACGTGTTTAACAGTGGTCGTTAATCGCCTATAGGAAACTAAAGTATAAATTTGAGTTATCTGTCATTTGAATATTATAAATGTTATTATATCCAATTGGTGTAATGATGTCTCGAAATTAATACATACTTGGTGTCTATTTTTTTAAAAATCATTTCAGAGCAAGCAAGGCAATAAAGCCATTAAAACGGAAGTGGTTACTGCGTGTCAAAGAATAAGAGAAAAATATTATTAAGGAGAGACAACAACAAAAGAACAGGAATTAAGAATACAAACGAAAACGACAAGCATTGCATTTACATATTGATCAAGTTAACTGGAAATAGTTGCCGAAAGAGTATTACCCAAGCGAGAATTGAAAGAAAAGATGGTTTCGTTTCGTTTATTTTGTTTTACGTCATATCAACCGCAATGGAATATTTTAAGAAATGTATTTCTGGTGATAATGTGTTTCTGGTAACATTTTTTTACAAAAAAAATACTGTTGATATTAAAATCTATTTTTTATGCTTTCATATTGTTTTGAAAACCGTTTAGAGGTTAACTATTTGCCCCTAGCTGGGCCCTAACCGGTGCTAACACCAGCAATTAAGAGGTAGTTCCACGCTCCTCAAGACCTCGTGATTAGTGGCCTTGCTGTTGAACGTACTTACCCAGGACGCGGATGTAATTTATTTTCATACCCATGAAGGAGAAAGAAAAAAAAAATTATTGTTGCACCTTGTCAGTTCAAATGTAAAAGTATATGACCTAGGCGCCAATCTATTGTTGCGATTAAATTCGTAAAATCGAGCTCTCGAAGACAAAATCTTTTGAGAAAAAAATACAGTGAAAATATTCATAGAAAAGGCACGGTGAAGTTATGGAAGCGGGAAAATGACTGTAGGCAAAGCAAGAACTGATAACATTATCGATTCTTCTTTGGATTTTAACAGCAGAAGCACCAAAACAGATGTGACAGCAATATCCAGTGCATGTGCGTATAGCGGGATTATATATGCGTAAGATTCTGGCGAGAAAAATTGCCTAGCACGACACAGTGAGCAAATATTCCTAGCATTTCATAAAAATCGTAACTTGGGATAACATTATTATTTAATAGACACTTTGAGTATTTAAATTGTATTACGAACAGTTTAATGGAATTAGTATAGAGAAATAGAGAAGAAAGATACTGAAACAATATGTATACTGGAACAATATTTATTACAGCATGATTTCATTGCGATCAATGACGAAAAGATTATGTTGTCAATTTCGTGTCAATGCCGGATGACATTACGGTATTGATTTTTTTTTGGCTTGGAGAGAGATATTTAATTTTATTAAGTGGGTAATTGTCACTATAATGTCAACGCTGGATTCAATAAAATATAAGTGATAAATAATCCGAGCATTTCATATCCCTCCTATTATATATAAAATATTAAATAGGCAGTAAATTGCAGAGTTCAAGTCGACCTGGCGTACAAGCCGACATCAAGATTTTGTTTCAAAATGCTAAATTAGGCTATACCTACTGCATTGTTCGCTCCCTCCCAAGAAAACATACGGTAGGCTAACACTATATTAGCTATTGGACGTGATATGTGCTCGAGCGTTAATAGAATACAGAATTTGATTGCTATTTTTGACAAAAATGTTTTAAATTTGAGTGGGATATGTTTGTCGCAGCCTGCTGGGTGTAAAGTAAATGATGTACAATAATTGTTATGTGTGCTGTCACACCTGTTTACAATTCGTTTGTAAAGGTTCCCATTTTATACCCGTCATATATGTTGACTGCTCATGTACGTCGCAATTTACGGCATATGCACCGAAACATACACGCAAGGACATTAGCATATTCATAGACGTGTGACGAGAAACGCATTGATTTAACGCAATATAAATATTACAGTAAAAATACCGGTCTTAGTAATAATTCTTATTGATCCGCCAAAGTAACACTGGTAACCGCACTGGAAAATAACCTTCAATCGGTGTTTAACTGTGGTAGTTATGGGTTGTAAATGTTAACTCCTCCCAAAAAACCTGTATCATTGTATCACAACAGAGAAGGCTTTTTTCTGCTTTCCATCAGCATGGCTGATACTGACTTCAAGGAGCGTCTACTCGTGCTCAGGTTTTGAAGTGATATGAAGTGGACCTATTATATTGAATCCATTGCTAGGAAAATTGGTTCGCTCACTATCGTACCAGACTTCTTTTTTTTTTCATTAGAATCCATCTTGAATATTTATAAATCTACCATTCGACCGTGCATTGAATATTTTTCCTAAATCTGGTTTGATGTTCCAATTATATATTTCGAGGTTTTGACAAGATCTAAAGAAAGACCTCTGTTGTACACGGTTCTAAACTGTCATATCAATTTTAGTCAATTTCTGACTAAATGAACGTGTCTGTCATAAATATTTTGATAACAATTTTTCTGATGAACTTCCTCCTTGGAGCAAATTGAACATATGGGAACTAGGCAGGATTTCGGAAAGACTTAGAGTTATTATGGTGGCTGTAGAAATATTAGAAAGTAACTATGTTTTCTATTGGTGTAAAGATTACAGCGGTATGTTTCGGTGGG
>CAHIKZ030005567.1:1710000-2050000 GCA_903632075.3 Acanthosepion pharaonis
TCACGATTTCTTTTAAATCTGTCTTAATAATATAATGATGACTTCACTCTGAAGATCTTCCATAATGATCAAAATTGCTATTCGTTTTCGAAATATCATTAAATAAATGTTTTCAATTTTCTTATTTCCTGTTGACTTTCAAATGTTGTTATTGATTCAATTATAAAATATGTAGCTTTTATTTCATGCTTGCCAAGAAATAGAATTTTTAACTGAACTGTGTAAGACAGCAATACCACATAATCCGGACTAAACTCTTTATAGAAAATAATATGAAGTGGATTATAAACATGAAGTATTGTGTCATGATACATAAAACTACTGAAGAATGCGATGATATTTAATTGATTTTCCCTACGATTTATCTCTTCTCCGTAATTATATGTTTTTTCCTCCCGGCTCTTAGTATTTAATATATCCGTTTTTTCTGCAATAATTATTTTTCTAAGGCTTGAAAAATATTTAGTGCTGAAATAAAATCTTAAACCTGCCTTTATGGCACTGCTAGCGTTTACACATGTTAAATTTATCATTGAAATATAGAATTTGGACAGTGGGCGAGATTAAAAAAATCCCTATTTGTTTTTTAGATTGGTTAAAAAAGTGGAGATATCATAATATAAATCAAATATAATATGTTCGAGATCGTAAGTACTAGAGCCTCATAGATCTCGAAACCTTTTAATAATTTTATTATGGCCGGATACTTACCGGACGGAAGATTATTTCTCTATCCCTCTCTCAGAATCTACCTCATTTTCTCACTCTCTCTCTCTCTCTATCACGGTCCCTCCGTCATTCTCTCCCTCACTCTCACTCCCTCACTCTTTCACTCACACACACTTTTTCTCTCCCGCTCACAGACACACGCATTTTTGCAACGTATTTACACCGAACATGTGAGCAACGTCGAACCTTTAGAGAAAATCGAAACGAAAAAGAGACAGTTTCAATATATGGGGCACATAATAAGGAAGAAGGATTGGAAAATATGTTATCACAGAACGGACTGAGGGCAAGAAGGACATAGGAAAACAACGCACAGCATTCTTGACGAGCTTGGGTGAATAGATGGCGGAACAAGAAATTACTTACTGACAGAATTTATTTATAGTTGCAAGTGACAGGAAGTTGGAGAGAACCATGATCGCCTACGTCCTGATGGGACACAGCACATAAGAGAATGTTTTCTGCGGCGAAGTGTTTTTTGTTAAAGTCCTGTAGTGTTGTCAAACAAGACTTGAGAGAGCTTAGAACGAAGGCAGTGAAAAAGCATGATTAGGATGAGCATCTAAACACAACCATCTTCGGATTACTGTTCTGGAAACAATGGTATATGATCCCATTTTGGAATACTAAGATGATCAAATATAATTACTTATTCACAGTGAATTTGATCGAAAATTTCGTTTGCACAAATATATCATTCATTCTACCATATAAAGAAACTACATATTTCCATTAATAACTACTTCATGCGACATCATGATGAAGACAGTGTTTATTCCAAACCCTACACAAAAGGCCATCTTTATTATTATCAGATTAAATTGTGTAATAATGATTGAAAATAGCGCTTCTTTTGTTACCCCATTTTCAATAACATTAATTGCGATCAAGGCGTGCGTTTGTTAAAATGCCTTTGAACAATAAGGTCTTTTTAGCCACGTAAAATCAAATTTTTCTTTTCTACAGAGATGTTCATTTAAACTTTGGAGTGTTACCAAGATAAAAGCTATAATATCTATTGATTTTTTTATACTTTCCTTTTTAAAAAAAGTCCCATCAATAGTCGAACGTAATCGGAATAAAATATAATTTTGTTATTTTCAAGTACCGACCGCTCATCAAAGGACTTATTTGACACAGTACAAACTCATCACAAACGTTAACATATATTTCGTGTCCATTAGTATTAGAAATACACACACACATAAACATATGGACGCAGACAGACCCCAAAATACACAAATTTGTAATATCACCCTCTCCTATATATAACTTTATTAGTCTTTTTTTTAATATTTAAAGAGAGTATGAAAACACGACATATCCTTAAAATACATATGTGAATCAATATGCATTTGGGATGTTGTCATTATCATGTTTATCTTTTAAGATTTATTTTTACTTTCTGTCTAAGATTTCGAAATGTATGTTTCTTTTACAGAAAAAATGACGTAAAATTTTATTACAAAATTTACAGGTTAATCAAACTTTGCTTTCATTAAATCTTGTCCGTGTTTAGTACAACATAAACAGTTGTTTCCACCACTTGTACCGATCAAAGATTGATAATACATTACCAATATATCGCTGTAGCTTGATATTTGCTATAGAATAACAATCTACGAATAAAGCAACAGGAGATCATGTGATGCGATACAATGAATAGCAGCATTTTAAATATTAGTGTATAAATTAAAATATTAATATTTAATTCTTACTACCAATTTATTTATGTGTCATACTGATGTCATTTGATTTATGATGGCGCCACCAAGGTGTGAAAATGTAATCAGTACTCTCACAGTTAACAATAAACACAGTTAGTTCCATATATAACAATATTGGTTTTCGTCTTCTTGGTTACTGCCTGGCAAATCTGTACGCCACCATTTCCATTTCAATGATCTAAGATCATGTTGTAGAGTAGTTTTTACTTGTATTTCACTAAATCGGTCCTAAATTAGGTTCGACGGACAAAACGTTAGGAAGTTGAAATAATAGTTAATGACGCAGCAATCTAGTTATGGTGGTTGATAATTCAATGTCCGACATCGACTGACTCACTCAACTCCACTCTGAGCCCCCTGGCGACTGCTACTACTACTACTAATTATATCTGGGAGAGTCTTTTAACAATAGAATAGGTATGTTCCGGTATAACAGACCATGAAAACCGAAACCTCATGATAATCTCCATGCACGGTTAAGATCATTGTTTTCTACCAAATTATTTCGTAGCACTTCACACATCAGCAGAAAAATGTGTCGAATATATATGCGATGTCCACTTTCCCACAGCATACGACTATGGCAATGTCTGTCATTTAAGAGACTTACACATTGTCAATTATCATGAGGTCTAAAAGAATGTTTTTTGCGACTATATCATGGTTTTCTCCGAGACAACTCTCAAAACTCTCGGGCGAAAGCAGAGATTTATTTAACACCAAATGCACCATTTTATTTCACGATATTTTGCTATATTTGAAGCAGTGTCACGATTTCCTGCACGTCTCGCCTGTGGAACTCTCTTCCAGTTTATCGCTTCACTGCCATGTACCATCTTACAAACTTTAAATGCAACGCAAAGTCCATCCTTCTAAAACGTGTTTTTTTTTATAATCCTTTCTCTTCGTTAAAGTTTTTTCAATCATTTCATTCCTAGAAACCTATTTCATTTAGTGGCGTTATCATCATGTTTGTTGTAAAAGGATTGGCACGTATTTGCAATTACTTGTTCCGCCCTATCAGTCCGCTCTTATATTAGTGTAGGTTTTTCTGTGAAATATTTTTGAGGAAAACTTGCTTCTGTTTATTTTAATTAACTTTGCCCCCACCAAACAGTTTGAAAGATCGAATCTTTTGGTGGTTGTAATGTGGAAACGGTTCAAGTGGATGAATACATATGCAAGGTAATAAGTATCCAGTACTTTCGACAATCTTCATATAAAAGAAAATAGTTTTCAAACATCAGAAATGAACTGCAAATTTGGAAATTAACGTAAGTTTTCTTCCTATGTCTACGGAATATGCTTCTTCAGTGAAATTCAAAGCCAGTATTTGGATATTTTACGTAGATTTTATATATTGGCGTATATCTACACAAGCGTCAAATTCTTCAACAATATTTGGTTATATTTCAGGCGATGTCATTGTTCTATTTGTCCAGTCCTTGGCATCACTCTGATTGATGAAGTAGTCGGAATTACTTTACAGGCTACCATATAATTTAAGTTGTTCACGTTAAGAGAGTTATATTGTAATCGAGAAAAATTGTTGTCCAAAAAACAAAGTATGTTGAATACGGTGGGTGTACTACGATATCTAAGTCATACTGTACAAATTTCAGCTGGTTCTACAAAGAGGCGTGAGGTAGCTTTTGTTCTGATGGAAATAATACTCTTTCTTTAGCCAATTCCTGACGCTTTTCATCGACATTAAATTGGTTCCTGAATGAACAGTAGATCTCTGAGTTATACTTCCGTCTTTGGGAAAGGAGATCGTAAAACTCAGTCCCATTCTAATTCTACAACATTCACGCAATTAGCTTCATAATTATCATCTTGGCGTTCATTTTTCTAGGTAGAGTTTTCGAGACAAAGTATTTTAAAGAATTTATTATCCATCGACTCAGATGATTCTCCTAAAGATTAACTCCTTTTTTACTTTCAAGAGAGAATCGCAGAGATGAGAGTGTCCCTTATTTTTGGTTGTAAAATCGAGACAGCCAAATAACTCTGTGATATCCCGTGTCTTATTGTCTGGTCATTTTTAATCAATGTTTTGATTTTGTCACCCATCAATGATTCCCTGCCTTTAAGAACATTATTTGTTTTCCCTATCAAATTTCCCAATTCTTAATCTAACGAACTACTTACAAGCACTATTCAGCTATAACACAATTTCCATAAAAGACATGTGTCATTTTTGTTGCTTGTATTTAATTTTTCTTCTTTCCGGAATTAAAAAGTAAGAAATAACTAAAATTAATCCTTCTTACACTTTCAGTTTCAAAGCAAAACTATTAAATTTTTTTTTTAAAAATCACTACACAGAAAAATACTTCATAATTCATCATAAATTTTGGTCATCAATTTTGGTCATCAGTTTTAGTCCCGTGTGTAACAAAAACATTTGCTCAAAGAAAACCTATTGATACATATTTGACAATTCAATTTCAATACAATATTTAGATCTGATTCTCAAGAATATAGATTGATTTGCACCTAAGAATGACGACTTCCTCTCAACTTTCATATTATATATAGAATCCAAGTATATGAATTCTTGAGGGTCCAGTACTTTTGTCCGGTAGTAAATTGCAATGATATATCATTCTTAAATAAAATTATAATATGCCAGATTTACTCGTGTTTCGTTGGAAGAATTTGTCTTAGAGTTCACTGCCTATACGTCATTCCAAGCAACTGAATTTAGAATGCAGTCCTATAAATTCTTGAGGTTACAATACATTTGTCTGATAGTAAATTTTAATAATATGTCATTCTTGATAAATATATTCAATTCTAAATTCACTTGTCATTAGTTCGGAGATTTTGACATAAAGTTCACTGCCTGTAAGTCATAGCCAAGCAATAATTCATATTCGAGTATTACCTTGTGTATAGCGAGTTAATATCTACAATATGTCCGTGTTTTTTTTTTTCAATTTTAAAAATAATGCACCAGCTCTAACAAACTGTTAATATAGGAACACGCTTATTAGCAACTTTTGTGTGTTATTAATAAGATATTTTCATTCGTAATGATTCAGAAAGCATCCTTTGGTTTGAAAAAATCTACTGAAATTTACTTTGCATGTAATGCAATATGATAGTATTTGATTTGTGTTTTATAACTTTTTCCGGTTCTGTTTATGTGAAAGCAAAACTTTCGACATTATTTCGAAAATATTCTACACATTTCAGGTGTTCTTTGAGATTACACTCTTCGCACTGTTTAGATATTTTCCTTTCCGACCTTCTTAAAAAGTAACTCTTTTTCTTTTTCTGTCACTCTCTATTTAACCCCCCCCTCTCTCTCTCTCTCTCTCTCTCTCTCTCTCTCTCTCTCTCTCTCTCTCTCCTAATTTTTTCCATGGCTTGTTGAATTTTTTCGTTCATTGAAAGAAGGCAATATTTTAATTTTCTCTTATGCTGCAACTTAGCACCTGCTTTCAATACATGCCGTTATTTCTTCGCGTTGCTTTTTTTCATACGTAACCTTGAAAATAAAGTGATTCCCTTCCAACCTTCGCTCATGCTTAGTTTTTTTCCTATAATTTCCGACTTTAATTTTGCTGTTCGTTAGAGTTCTACTTTCTGAAACGCAAGATGCGCGATATTTCCTGCAACTGTTTACTTTTTTTCTTTACTTTAAATTTAAAATCATTCATATTAGGCTAAGTCAGAAATAATTACAGGTTTTAATTAATAATTTTATTCTTTAAAACATTAAGTGCAGCAACATTCTAGTCAATCATATCTCCATTCGTCCGTGCATTAAATACTACTGCCATATCTGATCTGGTGCTCCGGCTATATATCTCAAGATTCTTCACAAAATTCAATTGAAAGGTCTGTAATGTTATCTGTTGTGACTTGACATCTCGTCTTGAGTCACGTTCCCACAACTTTAATATTTTTATGTCAATTATTATGAGGATATTTTTAACTTTTACTGTTGAACTAGTGAGAATTATATTCTAAGGGTTTCTTATCTTGCACTTCTAGTCTGTGGGATACATTTCCTGTTTCTTGTTTCGATTTCTGTTACAATCTTCAAAAAATTAAATGCAACGCCAATCGCCATCTTAAGTATTATTGAAACCTATTCTTTTATTGTCCTATAACCTCAGTAAGTGGTTCTTTTTATCTTTAACCTCCAGTAACCCCTTGTCTCTTAGTGGCATTATTATGTATTGGTTGTGGTAAAATTATTAAAATAATATTGACCACTATCTGAATTGGCATCCTAATAGACTGCTTTCCATATATATATATATATATATATATATATATATATATATATATATATATATATATATATATTCAAATCTCCGCAGATTCTAATGTGAAATATTTGTTGATTAACTCTTGAAACTGACTTTAATTATCATTTCACCCAACAAAGAAATTTGCAGCGATCGCAAAATGTAATAATCAGTTGGAGCAAGTTCATGAGATTATAGCTGTCTGGCTAGCACAGACCAAGCGAGTTCACAAAATAATTCCTGTGTTATTCTTTTTGTAATTTGTCTTCAGCTGTAATGAGTGGTAACTGCAGTTTACTACAGACTAGAGCAAGGCACTTTTCGATCAACAAATAATGGGCAAGTTGGTGCTACTAGACATATAAATTCGCATTCAAAATTTTGATTGCTTTTAAAGAAGTCGAAACGAAGAATACTTCAATATTCCCACAACATTCACATTGTTAATCTTGTTCCATGAATCTCAGGTTATGTGGGTAGCTATGGAGATTTATTTTTGTCAATTTACTGTCTTTTACTGGGAACACTGTAGTATATAACCTTTGCTTATAACCTGTAATGATATATTTAAAGAAAGGTTAGTCAAGACGAGACATTCGAAATTAGAATTGACTCTGACTAACGAGAATTACTTCGGACATAAATTAATATTTACTTTTTGCCTAATATTCCTGCAGGTCTTCGTTTAAAACTTTATTAGAATATTCATTTCATTTATTCAATATAACGGTTACATAATTATAAGTAAAGAATATACTAAACAGAAAAAAACAAAATGCTTTTATAAAGAGGTGGCTAAAGATACAAGAATGGAATACTTTATATAATAATGCGACATAAATGCGTGCTGAGGAGGCTGTTAGTTAAAAGTTAAGAAAGTCTTGTAACTTTTATTGAAGCATTTGGGGATAGGAGTGAAAATGAATTAAGAGATAGGCATTACTTCCAGGTTGTCTTAAGATAAAGAGAAGAAAGCTGTATTTTCACTACAATAAGAATATCAATGTAAGGAAAAGAGAAAATAAAAAGCCAATCAAGTCATTTCGATATGATGAAAAAAATCGAGGCAGGTGAGTGGTGAAACTCAGAGAAATGGGATTATTCAAGCAAAACGAATAAAGGAAATTAGTCTAAGCTCAAAGTAAGACAATAAAAAGACACACCTGCATACGTACAAGCACTCGCGCGTGAACACGCACACACAGATGCACACACACATATATATGAGGGAGATAAAGATTACGGCTCTTTTTGCATAGTTTAGAAATATAGTCTAAAGACAACAAATTGAAGTTTACCTTTTGCTAGACTACGCGCAGAGTAGCATAATGTGAGTCACGGAAAATATAATTATTTTTTTTATGTAGCTTTTCCCACATTCTGGTATTTATTCGTTGGAAAAATTGGAAATAAAGGAATAGTAATAATTTCAGTAGGATCGATTGTGCCAAGAGCTCTCGGCCATTTTTTTAGTAATATTCAAGGAGAATTTTTCTTGGGAGTTTTTAATTTCTCTTCATGTTTTTTTTTCATATAGCATACATTAAAACTACATTTGTATCATATATATATATATATATATATATATATATAAGAAATCTGGTATCCTACACAAAACTAACCTGGACACTGGTCTCGAAAATGACTTCCAGTCTGTTATTGCCTGGTGCAGGAAATGGTTTGTAAATTTAATACCTCCAAAACGAAACTGCTCTCATTTACCCACCACCAGAACCATCCATGCCTCCCATCGGAATGGCTGATGCCCAACTTCAGGAGACCGCCTCGCTGCGCCTGCTTGGTCTGACGCCGTCCGCTGACATGAGGTGAAACAAATACATTGAAGCAATAGTGTCATCTATTGCAAGGAAAGTCTGTTCTCTGTGTCGTGCCAATTTTTTTATTCCCATCAGAGTCCAGCTTTCATATCTATAAATCGACCATCCATCCTTACATGGAACACTGCTGTTATATAGGGTCGAGTTCCCCCGTTGTTCGTCTCGACGTCCTCGACAAAATCCAGAGACGGATATGCAATGTGATCGGTCCTGATCTGATATTAGGCTGCAATTATTGCTACTCGTTTTGTAATCAATGAATTTATTTTGTAAATTAATAAATGAAGAGGTGGAGATCTTTTCGTATTTTTTTCATTTGTTTTTTTAAACAATAAGTTTTAGTGCAGAATTTAAGGTATAAGTACAAAGTCATATAAATATATAGGATATTAATATAACTTTTATAAGCAAATTTGGACATATTGACGATGTGTATAAGTTGTAGAATAAGTATGGATGTAATATAATATTACTAGTATTGTATATATACATATGTGTAAAAACATTTTAAGAAATATAATCTAACATATATTAATAGAAAGGTATATCAAAAGAGGCTAGTTAAAATTTAAATGATTAGGGTTTGGGATTTGAAAGTTTAGCAAGATTGCAATGTTAGATATTTAATATGCCTACAAAAAAAAGTGGCTTCAAATCATTAATTTAATAATTGGCAGTTGTTCAAAAATTAATAATACATATTTTTCCTAAAAAAGATAAAAAGCAAGGTTCGTTCAATGATTTGCAAGTTCTGACTTGTTTTCGGATTTTCCATTTAACCTTAGGTGTTTTGCTTTCCTCCTTCAGTCTCCAAAAGTATTTAGAAAGTGATGTCATATTGCATTTGTTTGTATTAGTAAAAGATGATATGTGATTGTAATATCGATCCTTAAAGGTCTTCTAGTCGATCCCACAAACAATTTAATATTCTTTGGGTTCTGTTTTGATGAGATATAGCACATATATACAATGGATTTCTGTTTGATAATGGACAACAATCAGGGAGTCTACAATTGCATAGCTCAGTTACTATTAGAACTTGTGTTGCTTTTATTCACGTTAGAAATCTCTGTATTTTATTGTTGCGTGATTTAATAATTTACCTCGATTACATGAAAAACTATAACTATTTTAGGCTATTGCATCTTTGTATTGAGTAAATTGTTTTTATCTATATGAAAAAAAATTATTATTATTATTATTATTATATATATATATATATATATATATATATATATATATATATATATATATAGTTAGATTGATGTGCGTTTGTGATCCTGGGTTTCATGCTACTTAGATGATCATCAGACAAAAGTTTGTGTAACGATTGAAATTAGCGTGAAACCCGTGTCCTGAAAAGAGGATTCTGTGTTCGCGTGTGATTGTAGAGATATCAGGGATTGCTCCAAAGAGCAGTAATTTAAATGGATATTGTCACGAAGGCATATTCATTATAGCGCTCAGAATCAAAATATATGTTACATCAAGCTTCGATTTTAGGTTTTTACTTAATATCAAAGCTGTGGCACCTTGCATTGAAACCGCCTCTACAGTGACTCGAAAGTATCTCGAGATGAGGTTATCTGGTGAATCATATGGAAGACGCGAATTGTTATCATTTAAAGTCTGGTAAAACAAAGGTAAGGAAGTGTTGTGGAAATCCTGTCTCAAATGAATGACAGACGGAGAAATGAAATATAGTAAATAAATGTATTGACGTAATAATACAATTGGTAAGACGGTTAGTAGATCCAAAATGCGGTTAGTAGTAATAATAATATATATACTGTCTGAGAAATTTAGTATCAAAGTATGACTTCCTTCTAAGTCTACGTGCTCGCAACTGTGACTCCTACAAAGCGGTTACTTCACGCTCTCACTTTCTCACTTCCTCACACTTGCGGGTATTTACCGTCAGCAATACAAGTACACACTGGGCGAGTCCACTTCTATCAAAAGGGGTGGACCCCTTAACAGGAAGTAATATTTAATCTTGAATATTACTCGCTTACCTTTGTCAGAAGAAGTATGTAGTTTTGTGTCCTCTATTTGCTTTGATTGAACATTCAACAACATGATGAATATTCACAAAGTTTCTTAAATTTAAAAGAATTGATAAACGCAGGGCATCTTTGATTTTAGTAATAATCACGTGCCCTAAAATAAATCGTTAAATTTGCTTTGAGTCCCACAAACGACGAAAGGTGTGCGCTATGAATATGTTTTTCCTCTTGTATCTTTATAGAACCTGTTCCTTCACAGATACACTCTATCTGAAAATAATTCACACCCATGCGTGTCTGTGTGTATGAGGGACATATATGTCCTATGAATAGAGATATATATTTATACCATTACACACAGAGAAACTAACAGAAGAGTATGAAATATTATATAAACTTTTAAACACATGTGAAACCATTTTCTCCTTAAGTATAATTTTGTGGTCAATTGTCATCAGCTAGACACCCCGACGTCAAAGACTCGCGTTCGTCCCTCTCCACACCCATAAAGCAATAGAAACGTCTTCATACATTTTCGATTTCATTCTTCCCGAAACAATTCCAATTCGATTTCCACTCATCACCAATGAATGAACAGATAATAGATTCTAATTAGCTAAAAGAGATGACCTGCGTGTCTAAAGTGTCTGAATGGATAATTGAAGTATTTTTAGTCTGATGATATGATTGAAGCATCGACACGGAATGATGCACCCTCTGACTGGATCAATGAGTTCAACCAAAACGACATGCAGTGGCACTTGTCCGATTTTGGATCTGTGTTAATATCTTTTCAAATTAATTCTATTCTTGAGTTTTCCATAAATAAATAAATGATGGAAATGAACCGGAAGCGATGCAGGCGGACAAAGGTTTAGTTGAATTATCGCATTTCAATATGGTGCCATCTTTAATAGAAACCAATGATGATTCCTTTCAATTTGCACCTGCACGAGGAAATTGCTTTTGTATTTATAAATTGGAAGATATACAGCGAGATTACGCTATTTTCGCATACATCTATATATGATGGTGCCTTTATAGTTGTTCGTGACTACTAACATATTGAAAATCCCCACTCACGCTTATATATATATATATATATATATATATATATATATATATATATATATATATATATATATGTATGTATGTATGTATGTATATATATATATATATATATATATATATATATATATATATATATATATATGTATGTATGTATATATATATATATATATATATATATATATATATATATATATATATATATATATATTGAGTATGAAAGTTTATTTAAACGCTTTTCGTTACATATGATAGACAAGGACAACGTAATTAATTTTTTATTTAACTTTTCCTAAGTTCTTACCTTTTTTCCTTTTGTGGGGAGGAAGGCAGTACAAAAAAATTTCCATAATGTCCATTGTACCAAGCGCTCTCTGTCAATTCTTTAGCCATTTTCAAGGTTTTTTATATGGTGTTGTATGTTTCTCTTCATCTGTTGACTGTTTCTGCTGCAAAATATTTTTTCTGTTATTTTATTTACCGAAATATATATATATATATATATATATATATATGAAAAATATAGTTTTAAGGAGTGTTATATCTGTGAGATAAAATGGTCAATATCAGAGATACATATTACGTAAATATAAATATAATTGCCTCCTCCTGCATAAAACAGACTGTCGCCTCTGAGTGTTGACTTCAATGTTCACTGGCTCTAACTCCGCCGTTGAAAAACTATATATCATTTACTGTAGCCAAAAAGTACAGCGGTATTTAAAATGTTACAGGATTATATATATATATATATGTATATATATATATATATATATATATATGAGTGTATGTATGTGTGTTTCTAAGAAAAACTTTGGTTAGTACTGCACTCATATCACAATGGTTAAAAATCGGAGAACTTAACTAGAGTTCATTCCATTTAATACAAGGTAACCAAAAAAGTTCTGTCCGTTTTTAAAGGGAAAAAAGACAACGCTTCACAGTATGTGTAAATTATATTTAGTCTTCGAAGTAATCGCCATTGGCGTCCAGCACCTTCTGCCAACGTGTCTCCAACTGTTCAATGCCCTTGCAGTAGAACACGGGGGGGGGGAGTTGACGCAAAAAAGTCTGTGAGAGTTTTGCGCAAGTCTGCTTCATTGGTGAAAGAATTCTCACGAAGATGATTATCCAGGGAGTAGAAGAGGTGGTAATCGGATGGCGCAAGTTCAAGTGAATGAAGGTGGATGGCACAAAGTATCCCACCCAAGTTGCTGTATGGTATCCCTGACCACTCGCGCAACATGCGGCCTGGCGTTGTCATGGAGGAAAAGCACACCTTTGCGATTCACCAGTGCTGGCTCCTTCTGGCGCAATGCCTGGTGCAGACGTTTCTGCGAGTATAGGTCTCCAGTGACCTTTTCGCTCGTTGGTAGCAGTTCATATCGAACCACTTGACGACCTGTCCACCAGCCACCAAGCATGATCTTGCGTGGGTACATAGCCGGTCTTGTGGTGTGAAGGACCGCATCCTGAGGAGACAACCAATGATTGGAACGCTTGGAAGTATCGTACAGAACCCACTTATCATCACTGATAAGCACTCGATTGAATAAGTATGCGGTAGGGTGGCGAGAAACAGCGATACGCAGGCTGCCACTCGTTGTCCCTTGTGGACCTCCAACAACGTTTGCGGAATCCACTTGCTCAGTTTGTACGTCTTACCTAGGCGGTGCAGTCTTACTGTTTCATCGGAAACGTTAAACTGTCTTGCAAGTTCACCACACGTTAGACTACTGTCCTCTTCAATGGCCGCCTTCAGAACTCCGTCATTCAAGAGATGTGGTCGTCCGCTGCGTGGCTCATCATGGAGAGACAAATCTCCCGATTTGAATTTTCAAAACCAACGCCTTGCAAGACGTTCATCCACAGCACTATCCCCAAACGCTTGACATATGCGGCGACTTGATGCAGCTGCTGATAAGCCTACTTTGAAGTTGTAAAACAAACAGCCCCGATTGAGATCTCTAGACACTTCCATCCTTCTCACAGCTGCCCGGCTTATAACTGATGACCGGGCACAGTGCGTGTGTTTTTCATAACGTCTGATGTTCCTATTCCGGCTATCCGAATTTGAAAACAATTGCTACACGCATTTCGTATATATTTCAAATTCATTCAATGATTAATGAAAAAACGGACAGAACTTTTATGGTTACCTTGTAATATATGAGGATAAACACTCTTGGCCTGGAGAGATTAGAAAGACATGTAGCAAAAATATAGAAAATAAAGTATAATATATATTTTAATAAATCGACATTATAATTCTAAACGATTGAAGCTTCTCTTTACTCTTTTAAAGTATATCTATCCAACTGTATATATATATATATATATATATATATATATATATATATATATATATATATATATATATATATATAACGTCATCCACAGAGAGACTGTTTCGGAGCTCATCAGTGTGGCTAGACATCCGGTTGCCTTTAAATAGGATCGAAACCCGACTGAATTGGTGTCTAACCATTAATCCGTTGGCGCACGGTAGAAGGTGGATTTTAGCATATTTATTTTTAGAAGCACGACATCAACTGTATATATATATATATATATATATATATATATATATATATATATATATATATATATATATATATATATATATATATATATATATATAGATAAATAGATAGATAGATAGATACACCCTAGTGAGCCAGACAAACCTACTTAGGTTTCATTTAAACGGATCATCAGGGAAATTTTCCCTGACGATCCGTTTAGGTGAAACCTAGGTAGGTTTGTCTGGCTCACTAGGTGTATCTAGGTCTGCTCTACGGTTGTATTGAGCTCTTTTGTTAGTTAGTTGTTACTCGTATCGGGTTTTTTCTTTGGGCTTCAGACCTGCATCTGTGCGATTTTTTTGTCGGCAGAAGTTCATGTTTGTAGCTCTTTCTTTTTTAAAACCTTTTTTCCCTCGAGACTGATTTGATTAGCAAATCAAATATTCGAGGGTTTTTCGAAACGAGTCTAGTTTATATATATATATATATATATATATATATATATATATATATATATATATATATATATATATATATATATATATTCAATGTAGCACTGTTTCTCATAAATATATACATTATTATAGTAGGTATATATGATTGAGTAGATATCGATTTGTATGAAATTAACGTTTACGTCGAAAATCCCATTACACAAATATTATTCACATTATCGAAACTGTATTCCATTTTTTCTTGGAAACCACCATTTAGTCTGGCATGCCGTTACCGCTTTTCTCACTGACATTCTTTCAGAAAGGAAAATACCAATTTTTTTTTTTTTTTTCAAAATATATAAATTTACTGTTGAGACTTTTCGGTGACAATCTATGCTAACTTGTAATTTCGAACATGAAATATAATCGAAATAACTTAGCAACGTTTTTTTTTTTCTTTTTCAGTCCGACGATATTTCTAAAAAAATAATGTGTTATTATAGAATGTGCACATGGATTTGTAGACATTCTTTTCATTTTTATTGATAAACAGCGAAATTAACGATTCCGTCGACGTTGTTTTATGAAAAATATATTCACGACTGATATCAAAGGAGTATTCCATTATTTTCTAGGAAATAGGAATAGATAGCTTTGCCTATGGCCCTGTTCGCCTTCCTGATTTGTCCTTTGAACAACAGTTGAGTTTTATCGCTTCTTTCCTGTTTCTTGTGTCATTCCCTTTCCTTCTAAAGTTTAGTTCAAATCTATAATTCTTACTCGTCAGTCTAAACTCTGAATTTTACTATTTTTTTTTTATTTCCTTTCTTTTTGTTTTGTCTCTTCATTCAATGGGCGTGGTCAGTTTTGCAAACGCGTCCAGATCACACACCTCCCCGGTGTTTTTAACAGGAGTATAGCTTCATCTCTTTTCCTTCTTTAGGACTGAGTTTCCGTTTCGTTTTAATGTTTTTTTTCCTTCACTTTAACTCCGAGTAAACGCATGTCTCTTAGTGGCATTATCGCTTGGTTTAAATTGAAAGAAAAAAAAAGTACAGTCACTTTACCGTTTGATCAAGGACATCCTTACAGCAGGTTGAAACTGAATTACCTTTTTAGAAACATGTGGCTTTATCGTAGGAAGTTTTCGCTAACTATATTTGCTATTTCCTAACCTGAAATGTAGTCAAATAATTTAATAATTCATTTCAATCGGACGATATTTATTATAAAAGAAAATAACTTTTTTCATCAGTTAAAGACACTAAGATGCAAGAGATACTGGATGTGAAAGAGGATAATAAGATTTTATAAGGAAACTGAAACCCAATCCTAAAAAGGAAACATGTTATAAACCTCTACACCTGTTCAAAAGACCATGGAGGAGTTTAAACCGCATAATATACGAACTTTATTCTATGTAGTAATATATTCCAAAATATTAACAGATGCTTCTATTTTCATTTAAATCATGACTGACTGATTCTATGATGGAACCGAAGATTAGTTCAGTCATTAGGTTCATTAAATATAGCTCATAATCCAGTCGAGAAAATAAATTTCATTTGCTTTAGATTTCTTTGCTTACATTTCCTTTTTCCTTTTACACATTTTCCCTAGCATGGAAATAATGTCCCTAAGCCGCAAAGGGGTTACTGGGAGTGAACGAAGATGAGGAGGTTATAGTGGGGAGAAAGGACAAAACCAGAACTGGTTTTAGGAAAACAGAAATTGGTGATTGGCGTCGCATTAGCGTTTTGATGATTGTAAGTGCTAGGGAAGCAAGAAATCGAATGTTCCACATGCAAGGAGTGCGAGAAATGACACTGTCAGAATAAAACTTATAATGGCTACACGTATCAGAATATTCATCTCATTCTAGGATCTAGACCGATAGTCGTCAATCTCTGTCAGTAAAAGAGAAAATATGTGACATCTACACAAAAAGGTTTACAAAATAACGTTTCAAGCGAAATGAAAATAAGCATATACACATTAACAAACACAAACATATACATGTGTGTGTGATAATGTTTGTGTGCGATGTGTAATTACCGCCATTTCATATTTCTATTTTCGGTCATGCACGGTTGTTTTTCATTTTATCGGCTCCACCCTATAGTACAATCTGTTGAGCACCCTCTGTGAGAAAAAAGCTCACTTTAACACAATTCACCCACCCAAAGATGTGGAAACAGCATGCTGTTGTGCCAGCATTAGCACAAGAATCTCCAATACGAACATTTTAGATTCTTTGGACGACAATCTATGGAAAGTGTAGAGGATTCAGAAAGAGCTCTATGAGACTAATAGTGATTACAGATGTGTTTGGAGTGATCACTACTGATGGCGACGTTATGCCTGCATTCATCTTCCCACTGGGCCTCAGAATCAATACTGAGGAATACATCAATGAGGTAATGCTGCCCTGGGTCAAGAGGGTGGCTGCTAGTAGGCCCTACACCTGGCAACATGACTCTGCACGATGTCGTACAAACAGAAAACCCAATCATGACTGTCGGGCAATCTCTACGGCCATATAACACCTGACATATGGCCCCTTAACTATTTAGACTGTAACCCTGTTGATTAATATGACTGGCGTACAGTTGAGCAAGAGACTATAAAACTCCTTGAACTGAAGGCAGGGATTATGGCAGCATTCACCATCTTATAAAAGGAGACCGCTGAGAAGAGTTGCAGGAGATTGGAATCCGTGTGTGAATCTGTTTCGGGAATGCTTGTTTTCATTAGATAGAAAATACGTGTTTTCTGCCATAAATTTCCCGTAAATGGCATTGTGGACTAGAATGTGAGACGGAGTAGTAAATGGGTAACCCAAAACAGTAAATAAAATAAACTGCAATGTATGCATTAACAGCAATGTACAATGACAATAAGAGAAGAAATCATTTAAACTTGAGAATATGTGCTTGCCTAGATGAAGTATGTGAAGCAAAAGTCTGGGAGAAAATTAATACATTAAAATTCAAGTGAACATTTACCACTTCTCTTTACTACGTCCGACTACATCTTATAGCCGGAGTTGGGAAAAGGGAAAGAGAATGGGAGTTAATAACAATACATATTGATAGGTTGAAGGAGCGCCCCCTAGCTGCGATTTCTTAGTAACGTCAAGTGAGGTAACCCATAAACCTATGGCGATTTCATTCACTAATTTTCGTCTTTAGTATTTCACGATATTTTTGCGCAATGTTGGCAAATATATCTGATAAAATATATAAAGTAAAATAGAATTGTTTCCATTTTTGTATCATTTAGACGACAATTTATCGATCGGCACTCATGTATGTATAAATTAATGAACTCTAAAAGTATTTTACTAAAACTCGACATGAATAAAGTTTGCGAACGAAAAGTTTTAGATATATTTCCTTTTTACACTGTTTATATTTTTCACACTATTTTCCGCATGTTTACGACCACTATCACGACGTTTTGACTATTGTATACTCCAGGTGATGTACGTTGGAATTTCGAATCAACACATTATTTCGTCCACCGTTCCGCGCGCATGACGGCCGAAACGTCGTGAATATGGTAATGTAGATGAGGACAACAGTACGAACAATGTAAATAGTGTAAATAGTTACAATACCTTACATCAGAAATACGAACAGAAATATTTCCTTATAGAACTGTTGTCTCCCGTGTAAATCGCATATTCAAACATTTCAATTTGATTATTCTTAATACTAAATAACCTTACGCAACTCTCCTTCATTGAAATCCTCGTTTCTCATCATAAAATATATTCAACAATGTCTGATTAAACTCATTTCTTTACAGTTGACAATGAAGACAACCTTGACATGAAAATGATGTTAATAATTATTATTATGTATTGGAAATATTTTTTAAGTTTTCTTGAAGAAATATAATATAAAATTATTTCTTTAATTTCGAGATTAACTTATTTTTTCCTAATATATTCTGCATTCTCTCAGGCTACTTAATAATTCCGGGACTTTTTTCAACAAAAAACTAAACCATGGTGTTTTGAAGTCTTCACGGAAATCGATTTTTTCTCATTAATAGAATTCTGCAAAAGCAAAAGAAATAATGTCAAGATTCAATGTTTGGTAAATACAAAGTGTAGGTGAAAATTTGTAACTAATTTTTTCTCTCGTTAACGATGAAATATAACCTTATCTTCATGGTATATTAAAAAATTAACATTAAAGAATTCAGGAGGCATTTCGTCAAGCAGTGTCTTCAGATATTCGAATTGAAAGAATCCTTTACATTATTTACACTGTTCGGAGTGTTGCCCCCATTTTTATTACCATATTCACAGCGTTTCAGCCGTTGTACATCCCGACCTTCTTCAGGTGACTGGAATTTCGTCGTGAAATATTTATTTCGTCCACCGGAGGAAATTTTTCTAGTTCACTTTTCTTGATATCTCAGTTTCAGTTTTCTCCCTTTAATAACTCAACTCTACAAGGTTTTCTTAAACTCTGCTGTGTACAGGTATTGAACACATAACTATTTGGGTCAAGTTAATAAATTACTTCAACCAACGCTTTTATCCACTGGACCATAAGAACTTGATTGGATAAAAATTCGAAAAGAGAATAAAGTAAATAAAAATACTAAATAAAAAGATATAAGTAAATGAATAAGAAAAAAAACACAAGTAAAAATTAATCCAAATAAATAAATGAACAAATCAACAAATCGTTCCCGCAAAATTAACCGTTGTAACTAATAAAAACAAACATAAATAATCAAAAACAAATAATCAATCCAAATAAATAAATAAAATAATAAACAAATTAAAAAATGCCCCTTGCCAAAATAACAAAATAGACTACGGTAATCAATCCAATGATTGAACGAATAAATAGTTTACCATACCAGAACAAAACAAACTAATAATTAAGCCTCCTAAGCCTTTTTACTACTATAATAAAACATCGAAAACCGAAAACAAATAAAAAATAATTAAAATCAAAAACAAATAAAATAAATTAACCCAAATAAATAAATAAATAATCAAGCAACTGTCGACAAAATAAGCGCCAGAATAGATTGTCCACAATGCACCACTGACCCATATATATAAAGAGTCGAGAAGAAATCTAACACTCACGGTCTGATGATAGCCTCTAGTATGAATGAGCTTCTCGCCGCTGAGTGTTGACTTGAATGATCACTTATATACAGTGGGGTTGAATAAGTGATCGTACACATTAAAATATTTCATATTTTTATTTGTAATATGTTAAATTAACAAAACATGATATATCTTCAGTATCAGATTACATACTAAAAATGTATCCATATGAAACTAAACAATATTCCATGGTTAAAAAAATATAGCAGTATTTAAATTTTTAGGGGTTTAAAAATGATCGTACAACAGAACAAAAGCAAGTTTCCATCCATTTAATATTTTGTAGCAAACTCTTTACTAATTTCAACAGCAACCAATCTCTTCCTGTAGTGTTTAATTAACGATTCGCATAATTTAGTAGGTATTTTCCCCATTCGTCCTGAGTAATTGTCTTCAGGTTTTTGATGTTTGTTGGACCTCTATCATGGATATTATTTTACAAAAACCACCATAAATTTTCTATTGGATTCAAATCCGGCGACTGACTGAGTCATTGTAAAATGCTAAAGGTGTTATTAGCAAGCCGCCATACACTTAGCAGTATTCTTGGGATCATTGTCCTGCTGGAAGATCCGACCAGGAGGAAGCCCATGATTCTCTACAGAATGAGATACATTTCACTTGGGAAGTGTTGATATTTTCCTGCATTAATTCTACCGTCTATAATCGCTAGTTTGCCAACACCTCGCCGCGAAAAGAAGCCCCAACACATGATACTACCCCCACCAAATTTGGACATTGGTATGGTGTTCTTGGATGCGTATGTTTCGCCGTCTTTCCTCCATGCATGACCGGTCATCTCAATTTTTACTCACATCAAAGAACTCTGTCTCAATGAGAATTTTCCTTATCTTTATGATTTGTCGCAAATATCAACCTGGCATCTCTATGCCGTTTCAGGATTGGTGTCTTTCTTGGGGAGCGCGACTTTATACCGTCTCTGTGTAGTTCATTACTAACCGTTTACTTAGTTATGTTAACTCCTGACAAACTCAGATCATTCTGAAGGTCTTGTTTGATGGCCAGTGGGTTATTTTGGACCTGTCGCATCAACTTTCTTCGTAATCTGGGAGAGATCTTCCTGGGAGCAACGGGTCTGCCTTTGTTCTCAACAGTATTACGTCTTTTAAATCTTGCAATAAATGAACCAATTGTTGAAAAAGGTATTTTCGTGTTACTGGAGATGTTTCTGTAACTATTACCATTGTTCCATAGCTTATATATTAGCTCTTTTTGAGCACAAATAATTTCTAGCCATTATTAGAAACGTTATCAGTGAACAGTGACTGCAGAATGATCCAATTCTGAACTGAATGTTGCAAGGGAGTTACTGAGAATATTCTGGAAAAGTTTCAAATCTTCTACTTTGAAGTACAGCCAAAATCTATCGTATTATAATGCAGAAGTTGATATTGTACGAACATTAATCGAAATATGAAATTTTTCATAACTGTCACTCATCGATGAAATTCTAATTTTAAATTGCAGATTCTGTGCCCCAAAATACATATATAACATTGCTATTCGAAGTTTTCATTCGATATAAATGAGAATAACAAGTATTTCTTTGCTATATGATCACTTATTCAACCCCACTGTATATCATATATATGCATATATATATATGTGTGTGTGTGTGTGTGTGTGTTTCATTAAATAATGTAGTCAAGTGTTGTCTATTTATTTTATGTCAATTATTTTTATAACGTGTGATAAGATTAATAACATTATCATTAAACGAAGAAAGAAAATCACAATATTGATCCATATTTTTTAATCCAATCTAAGCTATCGGCTTACATAAGTCATTATCAAATATATCAATTACTCTACAATATATTAAGCAATATAGGAACAAGACAGTGATGATAGTCTGTTATTGTTTACATGGATGATTTCCAAGCAACGATAAACACGTGCATATAAGACGCTAGAAGCGAAAATCGCACCGCAGCACATGACCACGCGAGAGTGAATTCGAGAAGTATTAAGTATGGGAATCTGTTGGTATAAAGCAATGGCTTCTGTTACCAATTATAGATATTTAAGGATATTTGTGGAGATTTCATAGTTCATTTTGTTTAGGTTAGGTTTCAACTGTTTGATGTATACAGCTTCAAGAATTTTTAGTTTTTGTTTATTGTTTTCATGTTTAAGTATAATTGTTTTTACGACGAGGATTTTGCGGAATTGTGTGTGCGGCCAGGCATGTTGTTTTAAATGCCTAAAAATGTTAGAGTTTTCCTTCACATGTAGTGTCAAGCGTCGTGAAAGATAGTTTCTGGTGTGACCAACATAAATATTATTTAATTCATTGGAGATACCATCTCGCAAATGGCACTTGAATTTGTAAACTATGTTGGTTTTTTGCAAATCGTTAACCGGGTGAGAAGAATATGTGTGTGTGTGTGTGTGTGTGTGTGTGTGTGTATTATCACGGTGTGAATTCTGGTGATAATAAAAGAGGGATCAATGTATAATAACATACCTAAATATCATACTAATAATAAAGAAATAGACGTTTCTAGATTGCCTACATTTCTTGAGTGTCATGCAACTATATATATATATATATATATATATATATATATATATATGTGTGTGTGTGTGTGTGTGTGTGTGTGTGTGTGTATTCATAATATGTATATTTGTGTGCACGCGCGTGCGTATGTTTTGCAGTTAGCTGTGCTTTCTTATTGTAAACTCTTTTGTTCTATTTACTTAATCATTAGAAATATATATACACACACACATACATATATATATATATATATATATATATATATATATATATATATATATATATATATATATATATTCATACATACATAATTCCCCTTCATAACAAAATGAACTCGACTATTTAAACAATAGTTATTAATAATAAATTTTACAACGTTCACTTTTTTAGTCTACGCTTGACGATTGTCACGCGCATTAAATTACATTTTCGGAATAAATGGTGAGTAATAAAATGCATATTTATCACTAGTTTGTGTCTATATATATATATATATATATATATATATATATATATATATATATATATATATGTATAATATATATATATATATATATATATATATATATATATATATAGAGAGAGAGGAGAGAGAGAAAGAGAAAGAGGGGAGAGAGCGAGAGATAGAGAGCCTCGTGGATGTGTAGTGTACATATTATTGGATTATGAATAATCTAATTTTATTTGATTGCCTATATGCCTTGCGTAAATACTGCTGTTCAAATTCTCCATCCAAGATCTCGGCCATAATCATGTAATGCATCAAGGCTAGAATGGCTTATTGTCAAATAATATATTACTTTTATATTGCTTGAACCTAACGTTAACAAAGCAACTGCATGAGGTGGAAACAATCTTTCTTTGTGACCAGCGATCTTCAGCACCAAATAGAATGACGTATGACTCTTTTGAATTCTGCTCCACGACCGCTCCGATTATCTGCAGTGTAGCCAAACTATGTATTGAATATAATACCCTGACCTCTGTCTCTCGCGAAAGTAATCATTTGATGTCAATGGATTTTCAGTTTAGGGACATTCGGCGTGTACCCAAACTCCGTATATGTTTTGTCCCATTCATTTCTCTCGTCTTTGTTACAATGTTATGAAAATAGTGAATCTGGTTTGGATGCCGTCTGACTGTCTCTTGTGTCTCATTTAAACTGGAACCTTTCATGAGGTCTTCTATTTAACTCAGAAAAAGACCCAAGTTATCGTAATTTTGTATAAAAGCCTATGCTTAATAGGGTTGATGCTTTTGATCCCATGATAGTTTCGGGCGAAATTGTGAAACTGAAAATCGAATAATGGTATGGAGACGTTTTCCTGAAATCATGGAACTGGAAACCGCGTCAAAAGCAGAATTTACCAACGGACATTAAAGGAAAGACATTTGCAAGAGGAATATTTGGAAACTAAGAAAATATATAGAGCAATAGAAAAAGTGAAGAAAAATATAGTAAAATATACGGAAGGATATTATTTGCGGATATACAAATATTGGTTTGGATCTAAGACAAGAAATTTAGATATAAAGCGGAAATATAAAATAAACTATTAGGAAAGATTAACTTGGATCTAATAACGATTTTAATGATTTAACATAAAGCATAACTACAACTAAGAATATAGCGTTGTATAATTAATTTCAATAAAAAATGCCGATAATCAGCATTCTGTATAGACAAAAAAATATAGAATACTATTCAGACAAAGAGTTTCGCCTCTTTTTGACATGTATCTTTAAGTAGGAACGGCTTTAAACACCTGTCAAAGGAAAAAACTCTTAGAATGTGAAGAAAATGTTATCAAATGGATTGATTTTTATTTTTCCTCTCAGTAAACAAGATATTAACTTCTGCTGGATTTAAATTAGACCGCCCTGAGTAGTTATCTGCAGAAATATGTAGTAGTTCGCACACAGCATTTGGCTAATACTGCTTCAGCGATGAAATGTTAGAAAATAAAGACAGACAACAACAAAAACGATCTATTTTCAAAGATCTGAATTTAAATCCAACTGAGCTCAATTGCTTCAATACGAGAAAAAATGTTTCTGCCTATAGGATGTGATGTTAATATTTATTCATCGAAATACCAACTCACTTGGAATTTGCCTCTTTCATTCAGACCTGACGAGGCCAGTCATAAAGAGGGAAATGCGTTGTCTGAATAGGTTGACAAATTTGTCTCATTATCTCAACTACTTTATGAATCGTGAATATCTATTTCTCTTGTTTTATATCCCAGACTACATGAAATTAGCAAAGAAACGATTTTTTATATATATATATATATATATATATATATATACACACACATATATATATATATATATATATATATATATATATATATATATATATATATATATATATATATAAAGTGAACATTGAAGTCAACATTCAGAGGCGACAGGCTGTATCATGCTGGACGCAATCGTCAGCCTGTCACCTCTGAGTGTTGAATTCTAATGTTCACTTTTTATATTTATATTTACATACGCTCTGTAACTGATATTGATCACTTCATCCTATAAATATAGCACACGCTGAAACTATATTTATTCATATATATATATATATATATATATATATATATATATATATATATATATATATATATATATATATATAAAAACTCTCATATAATTATAGTGCATTGTAGAAAATATTATCTACAAGGTGCCCTGCAAAAAAAGAATGAAATTTTAGATTTACTTTATGATGAAAAAAAAAAAATTATGAAAAATAACTAATTTAATTTGAACACCATTTTCATTTTTAAGCTACTAAATTTTTCTATCCTTTTTTTTGTTTCCAATAACCGAAACAAAGTTTTCAACAATAAATTAATTGTACCAAATTCCTTGGCTTTTGTTTGGCACGTTGTGTATGCAAATCCTCGGAACAATGAGTCAAAATAGCGTCAAGCTAATGAATCCATTACGTCTAAGAGAAGACACTCTTTTATCAGACCTTATTTTGATGCTACATAATCGCAAGAATAACATTTCTGTTGAAGATATATACTAACAACTAAATGACTAGCAATTGTAACTAGTAGGGAGACTACTAAAATGAACGATAATCATTAATGGACTGTATAAGCATATTTCCCAAGGAATTGTTTCAAGAGAAATACTTGAATTTCATCAGAGAGTAACGTTAAGTGTTTAATCGATATATACAGAATATTTACAGTGTGAAAACGGCTATTCTTACCGTCAACATTACTATATATAAAAGCAATTTAGATAGAAATATTGAAAGCAAAATTAGACTTATTTATTATTATACTTCATGCTATGAATTGATTCAGCGTCAACGAATCTTTTTAATCATCCAGTTTTAAAAGTGAGCGTATTTTAACCATTTCTCCCAAGCAAGACCACTACGACGTAAAGGTACTACTGAGTGTAAACAAGACGAGAAAACGTTAATGAAGAGGAAATGCAATACAAGAATAGGGTTTAAATTAGACAGATGATCACGACGGTCGTTGCATTTAAAACTCTGAAGATCGTAGATGACGAAAAAAGTATGAAATCGGAATGAAGTTCAACAATCGCGGAAACAAACTATTAGAATAGAATTTACGGTTACATCTTGGTAATTCAAATCGAAAACGATGGGACCTATTTGACAATTTTGAACTATGTTTAAATTTATTCGGTATAGATAAAAATGAGAAAACGCCATTAGAACAACTGCCATGAAAATATTTATAGAAAATCAAGAAAAACGACAGGATATAAATGTTCCTTATATGAAATTATATAAAATTTGCTAATGATGCTATGTTACTGTTCATATTCAGGGTTCAGCAAACAAAATGCGACAGTTAAAGCAGTGTAAGCAACATTAACACATGATGTAATTCTACTTGAATCTAATTAACGAGAATATATGAGGGAAATAGAGTGGGATGTGAGTTATTGTTGTTCTTTCATATGCGAAACCGTTAACAAACAACGACTAAAACTCAGTGGAAAAGAAGAGAATATGTAAATATATTTTTCTACTTGAAAAGACGCATAAATCCGTGATTACATTATGGCTAATATATCAATTCTCAAAAGTTATAAGGTTGTAGTTAATTCGATGAATTCCTAAACGCTTAACAAATCCCTTCAAGTTCTAAAAGTGAGGATATTTTAACCATTTCTCCGAAGCAAGACCACTGCCACGCGAAGGGATTACTGGGTGTAAAAAAAAAAAAAAAGACAAGCAAACGTTAGTGTGGAGGAAAGTCAATAAAAGAACAGGTTTTAAAAAAGACAGATGATGACGACGGACATTGTATTTAAAACTCTGAAGATCGTAGATGAGAAAAAATTATGAAATCGGAATGAAGTTCAACAACAATTCGTAACCGCGTAAGAAAAAAAAACTTTTACACTTTGTCATACATGTTTCTGTTCAGTCTGTTCTGATATATATATATATATATATATATATATATATATATATATATATATATATATATATAATTATCCCCTATATATGTGTGAGAGAGAGAGAGAGACAGAGAGAGAGAGAGCGAGCGTGTACACTTGCTAGTAAAAAGTTTAAGGCCAGTTAAAATAGAAAAAATATCCCTTTGCTTTGTTATACTCAACTGCATATTTGAGTATAGCCTCAAAATTGAATATAAGAAAAGGAAAAATAAAAATTCAAACATTTTTACCATTTAATAATGTAAATTTGGATACTGGTAAATTAGGCGAAATATTCGTTTGTCAAAAGTTTAAGACCAAACATGAAATGATATCCTAAACAGAAGATGAAATACCGAACAATATGTCATTGTTGTAAGTTCCACAGCCGTCAATAGGAATTACAGCAAATATTAGCTTCTATGCAGATGGCTGGATGGAATATTATTCCTTGTGGAGAAGATAAATTCTCGAAGATCATACACTGTGTGGGATTGACGTTCTCTTCTATAGAATATATTTGACATCAACCCCCAAACCTTCTCAGTTGGGTTCAGTTCGGGTGAACAAAGTGGATAGTCCAAAAGAATAAGATTATTCGTCATGAAAAATTCATTTATTCCCTGTGCATTATGTAGTCTTGAGTTGTTCTGCTCAAAGATCCAGTTATTTCCACACTATCGATGACTTTCAGTCAGTAAGTAATCTCCCTATCCAACATGCCAATGTAATCAGCCGCGGTTTGACGTCATGTACCTGAAGCTACATTCTTCGTTAGAAGGTCGCAGCACCCAAGATCCTGATAGAACCTCCTACACTCTGTCGTATATACACTGTCTCCGGTGAGATATCATTATCGTGCCATTAACGTGGAATCATCTACTGTTCTATGTCCCATTTTTGGCAATTCTCAGCATGGTCTAACCGAGCTAATTGGTGCTGTGTGTGTGGAGGTTTGAACTTCGAAGATATTTTCTGTCCCTAAAGACTATCTCACGGAGATGACATTTTGTTGTTCTTCAGTTCCGATCTGCCTCCGTAAGGTCATTAGTCAGATTCAATTATCGGCTTAATGTCTTGCCCGACAATACTGCATATCATACTGCTCAACCTCCGAAAAATATTTTCTTGAGCCAACTACTTGAATTTATCATTTAGTATGTTTCAGCGTTTTTTAAGTAATTTGCTACGGTAGATTTACTACATTCAAGCCCAGCAGAAATGGACCATTGAAGGAAAACTTGTTTTTACAGCTCTCTCAACCACTTAATCCGTTACAATTATTTGACTTAATATAATGCAGGTTATGACAGTGCAAAATGGAGAACGCATCAATCCTTGAAAAACAACTAAATCTCGTTACGTGTTTAATTAAACTTTTGATCAGCTTGCATTTAGCCTAATTTCCCAGTTTTTAAATCTTCCCTATTATATGTTATAAAGTTTTTAATTTTTCCTTTTCTTATTTTCATTTTTCCAAGCATTACCCAAATAATTGGTTTTGTGAGGAACGCAAGAGCTATATTTTTTAAACATAATTGGCTTTAGGATTTTAGGTTCGATTCTGTTTAATTAAGTGTTTCGGTAAAATACCCATACACTAATGGACTGTTCCAACTACAAATAAAAGTAGGTACTGTTTTTTAACAAAGTAGAGTTTTTTTTTCTCCCGACAATCAGCTCTGACTGTTTGGACATAAAATGCTTGCTCCTTTTTATATTATTGTATGACAGATATATATATTTAATTTTTCATTGTTTAAAAAGACAGATAATTTGTGTGGATTAATAAACCATCATGATCGAATTTTCGAAATTACGAATAAACATAATTTAAAGTCTAATTAGAATACATGCATGCCCATTACTGTGGTATTTATTCCCTATTATCAAGGTTATTATTCTTTCTACTTGAATGGTGACCTTCACTTCACTACATGATCCAAGGTGGGTCGGCAAACGTCCGGAAGTCCGCAGTTTTGGTTATAGTGTTGTTTATACATGTGTTATTGTAATATAGTGGCCATGTGTTCAATCCTTGGATTCAGTAGTGAAGCGGCAATTCTGCAGGACAAAGAAAATAACTGACTTCACATGAACAGAATATCACAATATCAGAAAAACAATGGACTCCTGATAATGAGCAGAAATTACTTGGTCTAAACGTCGTGTCTATAATAACTCTTATATATATATATATATATATATATATATATATATATATATATATATATATATATATATATATACACCAAGAGGAGAATAACAGTTTGAAATAATGCAAGTATAATAACAATTACTCATCTTAGAAACGAAAAGCGAACTTAAGACTATTTAGTAAAGTAAATGAGAATGTGAGTGGGCCACGGTATTTCAACTTCAACTTCACTCATAGAGGACGCAGCACAAGACATATCATTTTGTAATCAGTCCGACACCATGAATATATTAAAATATTTCTGGCCGGACCAGGACCTACACTCGGGAAATTTGGGATTCCCAAATTTTAATTACTGCGATTATTTTTCGGCGATATTTTACCGACGAATTATTACAAAGACAATTTCTAAATAAATTTGAGAATAATTGAAATTAATTGCAAAATCCAGCGAAAGTTTAATTTTTCGCATACGGCATCAGTAGGCCTCGCAAAAAGAAATCTCCGCCAACAAAGAACCAGATGCCGACCAAATGATACAAGCCTGCAGCGCGGAAAAGTCAGTCCCGTGCAAATGGAAATCAAGAACAAACGGCAGCCAGGGGAGCTTCCAGTGCTGAGAATATGCAAAGAGGTAAAGACTCTCAAACTCCAGAACATGTCAAAGGACCAGTCAAGAACTCGTCTTAGGAATTAGCTTAATTGCCGCCTGATATGGAGTCTTTCAAGCTTGTTATATATGTTTCTAAGTAAAACTTTTCTTGATACTAAGGTATGCTACTTATCGAGTCGCTGCACCACACACCCATACATTGCTTCACACGGTGATGGTCTGTTACGTTAAGGGTTCAAGGTCGTTCTTGCGTAGATCTTCAAGGTTGGAGCAAACAAGAAGATCGGTGGCATATCCCCATTTCTGAAGTTTGACTGTTCGGAGGTAATGTAGGCAGGAGCAAAAGTGCCCCGCATCACTGGATCCAGGGGTAAGGGATTCTGTACTAATTTTGAATGATGACAGAAACCGGTTATGGCTTTATGCACTTTAGACTAGACTATTTTATACTTCCAGGTATGAATTAGTTTAGTCTTGTTTTGTTTGCTCTATGCTAAACTATAACTACTTTATTTGGGTACGGTGTTCAACTGCCAAGCTGCACCGACCACCCATGTTGATACAACTACTTAGATACTTACAACTACTTTACAACTACTTAGATAAAATTAGCTCATATTTATAACGCCTCGAACATAGAATATAAAAATGGTGTAAAAAGCATGTTAAATGGAGAAACTGAAAAATGGTTAATGGTTGTAAAAATATAAAATAAGAGCGACAGCAAAAACAGTGAAGAAAATGAAACAAGAGTTTGAATAAGAGATGAAAGGATATTTAAATGAATATTTGAATATTAAATATAAAATAAGACCCGGATACCGATAGAATCAAGTAAAGAAAGACATTTATGAAAGTGTGCATCAAATATAAGATTTATAATGTAGAAAACGAGAGATCAACCACATAAAAAAATAAAAATAAATACTGAAAAATAATATGGACGATGTTCAATAGAAAATATATATATATATATATATATATATATATATATATATATATATATATATATATATATATATATAAGCCTAAATAAATACAAGAATAAATAGGGAAAAAGAACAAATACAGTTATGAGTTGGAAATTATTAAAACAAGACCTTCCTATAAAACATTAAAAGTAAAACATCTATAAATAATGTTCCATTTGGGCAAATGCTTTTTGTTATAATGATGAAAACATTTTGTTTTTGAGTTGTAACACTATGAAGTGAGGCATAAAGGAAATATTTTTGATAACTCTATTGCATTTCATATTTCATTAGAACGAGCTGCCTTTGAGCAATTCGCGGTGCTATTCGGCAACACAAAAGGGGAGATATTCTGTCCCATAAATATTTCAGAATGGAATTTGACGTGAATGCTGACGGCTTTTAACCCCATTTTATCGATTACATGTATACTTTGATCTCTTTACTGATTCTCTGTTTTTCAGTTTTCCCTTAATTTCCTTACTCTCCTTTTATGTTTAGTCCTGACGCGATTTGTTCATTATTTTCACTCGTTTAAAGTCATTCTAACCGCTAAAGAATAAGGTTCGTTTTCGGCAGTTCCTAAATGTGTAAAAATTGCAAAGATCCAGAATTTGGTGAAATTTATTCGAGACAATACGCATTATTTTAAATAAAGCATGTTTCAAAATATTTGATATCATGTGAGATATAAATATCTGCGTAACTACAGGGAGTTTCAAAATTGTTGAAACAAAGCAATGGCCTCTCAGATGGAGAGAACTCGAGGGTCGGGAGAACCTTGATGAGGAGAAACAATGGTTCCGGCAGGATGTTTCTCCTTCTCACATTGCTGTTATCTATGGCATGGCTCCGTCAAAATTTTGTGGTGCGTCTTATCTGCCGCAAATCTGGACTCCTCAGTCGCCTAACCTTGTACCCCAGATTTCTTCTTCTGGTTACACAAAGACAATATCTATCTGTCTAACGTTCGTACTAATGCGGCATTGAAGTCAGCATTCACTGATAAGATTAATACGATCAGCCAGAAGGAATGTGAACGCGTTATAAACAACTTTGCATTCCAAAGTGTCATCAACAGAACCTCGGGTATAAGAATCATGCATTCTTGAACTTATCTTGAAGTTTTTGATTCATGTTTGAGACAGTTATACCATAATACCTATTCTATTGTAATAGACTCTCCCACAGATAATTAGTAGTAACAGTGGCCAGTTGAGCTCAGTGGTGTTTAGTGAGTCAGTCGATGTCGGGCATTGAAGTATCAACCATCACAACTAGATTGCTGCGTCGTTTACTCTTATTTCAAGTTCCTAACATTTTGTACGTCGAACCTAATTTAGGACAACTTAGTGAAATACAACCCTCCACTGTGAAAACTACTCTACAACAGAGACTAAATTGTTGCAAATCCTAAAATGTTATTAATTGTCAAAAGATCTAACACCTTAGCCAAGAAAAAATGAAAGACAGGCCAAAACACAAATAGCTACCTACTAAGAAAAGTAAATTGATCAACCCCAGATTACAGAGAACAAAAACAGTGTCAACACATAACAAAGGACAGACCGAGTAGTTTCTCGAAGTTAACGCTCTGCCGATATTCAGAAGATTAGTAGGCATATCTATCTATCTATCTATGTATCTATCTATCTATCTATCTATATATATATATATATATATATATATATATATATATATATATATGCATTTTCTATAAATGAAGACGTCCCTTGCCAACCGAAAAGTTTAGTGTTTGTAATATTTTAGATTTTCATTAACTCTACATATTGAATTGCTTACTGAGTACGTTTTAAATATTACTGTTCCCAGACAGTGCAAAAACTGCATATATATATATATATATATATATATATATATATATATATATATATATATATATATATATATATATATATGCATATGTATGTATGTTTGTGTGTGTGTGTGAAGGCAGGGATAAAAAGAGAAATGACATTTTAATCAAGTGTATTCACCAAATATTGTTTATATTTATAGGAAATCAATCGGGTTCTATATAAAATCTTTTATTTAGATTTCGGTATTAAAATAAATCTAGCAGATATATTCTTCGAAATATATCAAAGAGAGATATGAATACCCTGAAAAGGCTAATTAATGTTCGCTTAAAATTTCTCAGGTGGCTGCGTGCTCAAGAACCATTACAACCGATGCAGTTTAGTTCCCTCAACTCTAAGATTTTGTCCACCCCTTCACTCACCAGGTATTGAACTTACAACACTTTTGTTTAAGTCACTTAATGCAACCAATGTAAATATTGTAAATAATTACAATACCTCATCCTAGAAATAGAGACAGATGTATGCCTTTTAATTTTCTTTCTGCAGTAGTCTCACATAATTTGCACCATTCTTTGTTGTTCCCGGAGACAAAGAGTAAAGTCCATCTGTTTGAAATTTGGACATGTAGTCCGTATTACCAGCTTTTGTTATTTCACTATCTAGTTACTATAACAACAGACAACAAATCATCTGTGAATAAAGACTGATGCAATAATAAATGGCTTCTGCGTCAGGCAATCGCGTATCATAGAGGAAATCGATAATGACCTTCGATTTTATAGGTCCTTCATAGTTGAATTAAAGAAATTTTCAACAATTCTCTTTCAACTGCATCTTCGCATAGCTCTGTTAGGCATAAGGATCTGTTTCAGGTTAAATTCATCTGAAACCAATTTCGAATCGGTTTTCATCTGACAGCTTTCATGATGCTTAGCAAAATGCCATACGATTGGCTTTTATAAGTGCAGTGAATTTTGTTCCACGAGCGAATTTTGTTGATTTCAAAGCAAACTCAAATCTACTACAATGTGAAACTGTCATAGAACTGGCATTTGGAAAAAAAATTGGATCAGAATATAAAGTATTGTTGCAAATTTTCAATTAGTACGCTTCATAAAATGGTCAACTCTAGCTCTGGAATTTCTTGGACGTCCATTTCTCAATACGTTTTCTTCAAAGTTGAAAATTCATGATAGCGTAGTATGCAGCCTTTTGTCATATACGTTATTTCTTTTTTTTTTTTTTTAATTTACACCAATATAACGTTGTAGCCTTTATTGAATGGAAGCACACTGAAGTCCCTTCGTGTAGGGTAAGGTTTTTATTTTTATTATTTTTTTACTCATATTCTAAGCTTAATTCACTATCTAGTTACTATGACAACGGACCATAAATCATCTGTGAATTAAGTCTGATGCAATAATAAACGGCTGTTGCATCAGACAATCTCATATGATAGATGGAATCGATAATGACCTTGTTACAGCTAAGTGGTCTTAAACTTTTCAAAAAGATCATATATATTTATAGATATGCATATACTTACACACAGACATAGACACAGACACACACACACATATATATATATATATATATATATATATATATATATATATATATATATATATATATATATAGCGTGAGATGTTCCGCTATTTAGGTCTTCATCGGACTAAAGTAATGTTTTTGTTGATGCAACTAAACACAGCCCGAAAGAGAAGGGACGCTGATATATATATATATATATATATATATATATATATATATATATATATATATATATATATATATATATATCAATATATATATATATATATATATATATATATATATATATATATATCAACTAATATATATATATATATATATATATATATATATATCAACTAATATATATATATATATATATCAACTAATATATATATATATATATATCAATATATATATATATATATATATATATATATATATGTGTGTGTGTGTGTGTGTGTGTGTGTGTGTGTGTGTATGTATTGATAATAGTCTACCCGATTTTGTCTAGTGGCTTTTTTTTCGTGTTTCCATCACTTTCCTTATTAAATATCTAACATTGTGGTAATGGAAAATCTGTCAAGAAAGATGAAATATTGTAAGAAACTAGATGCAAACTTAATGTAGCTGATCTTGCGATTAAAGGAATTTCTATACATTTGCTTCTTGCTAAATTGCTTTCTCGATTTCCGCTTTGTTATCATAATTGTTCTAAATCATTATATATCGTTTTTCCATATATATTTATAAAATTTTCTTTTATCGCACTTCTGGCTTGTGGAACCGTCATCCAGTTTTTTTGTCTGCCAGTCAAGTTTGATCTTCAAAATTTTTGAAAGAAATGTCAATCGTAATATTCCGCTTTCTTAATTTTCGTTCTTATATTTTCTTTAATAGCATATTTCTCTCATATTCTCTAACACTAACTAACATCTTAAATCTTAGTAGCTTTATTGCCTTGATTGATGAAAATTTTTAAAAAAAGTATATTATAGATATTGGGATTTACTATTTTTGTTCTACGCATATATAATTAACATTAATCATTACAAAGATAAATTATATAAAAATAATATTGCAAAGTTAAAGAATGATTTGAACACATCTTTTGAAACTGGGAAAACGACTGAACAGAGTTCAACTCTACATGAAATGTGATCGGAAATAGAGAAAAAAAAACAACCAAGTTTAGGTTCATCATGAAATAGGTTTCGGAAAAAATTAAAAAGTTTTCCTGCGAGGGAGACATTTGAAGACTCACGAGCTGCAAAATTAAGTGAGAAAGAAAATGAGAAAAAAATATCGCTAAGGAATTGAAATCTGCCCAACTACGCGCTTAGGATAAAATCATCAAAATAAACGGGTTTAATTGTCGAAGTCTTTGAAAATTGGTTTCTTAAAAACTCTTTAAGTGATCAAACTGCAGTAGTTGAACGGGAAATACAGTTGATAATGTTGCTCTTTCTATTGGGCTGTCAGTGAGAATTTTCAGAGTAGTAATACAGGCTGTCTTTTAAAATTTGTCAGTATCAAGATATATGTCATTCACTCAGAAGTTTGTTTCACAAATAATAGCCCTGGGTGGGGGAATCTATAAGGCTTGAATTTGATTTTTATCAAAAGAATACGAAAGAAATGTGGAGGGTTTGTCACCGTGGATACGACATAGATGGTCCTAGCTAAGAAGGTAGAAGTAAGGAAGGTCCAAACATCTGCTAGATTAATAGAAGTATAGTCAAAGTCTGGAAATGTCGAGAATAGTTTATTATCCACAAGGCTTAGTAAACTTTTGCACACTGTCGAGGCTGGCGATTAAGGGTTGAGCAGAAAGCAGCCCATGCTTACGGCCATATCACGTTTAAACATCGGTTCCAGTAAGATCACCGAATTTAAGCAACGTCAAGCCTAGTCAGTACCTAGATAGATGACCGCTTAAGAATACCAAGTGATGTAAGCATAGATGGGTGATTATTGTAATGGATAACTGCTCGAAATATTTAATCGGAGAGCCGAGTTCCAATTGCAATTCCTTATATTCAATTATGTGCAAATAAACGTGGGAAAAGTATGTAAATTTCCTTATCCATTACACCAGGTTATCTTCCAATATTTCAGCTCCATGTATTTGCATTTCGTCCATATACATTCCCTTCGAAATATATTTGAACGTCAGGGCTAATTCATTTTTTTTTTTTTTTGTTGTCCACTGAAGACATTTGGGTTTAAGATCAAAAGATGAATATGCGACAAATGTTCACATTTTCAGCTTTCATTTCCCGATATTTACATTTAGGCATGTTAAACAGCTTAGGACATATTACCTTTTGCATCAGATCACCCAATATGTAGCTGAGCCAAAATAAAGAAATAAATAGGATTAAAGTAAATAACAAAGTGTTGCACTATTAATTTGTGATGATTTTGCCCAACATTTAACGCAGTGTCTTTCAGTTCTTGTGTGTCCTGGGGTGGGGTGGTGTTTCTTCTTTCAGTCTCCTCCTTCAGGAGTTGAAATGCATGCTGTATTTAGTTTAGTTCTAATGATTGATTTGGCCTGTCTAAAAATGCACATTTTTTCTCTTGATGATGTCCATCGTTGTGACAGTGTGTTTTATGTCATTGTCCAGCTGCATGATAAACATTCATCTGCCTTTCTCTATCAATTGGCCGACTAAATGTTTCTGTAAACTTCTGAATGCATTCTGCTGCTACCATCATGGGTTATATGATCAATAATATGATCAATAAATATGAATGAGTCTGTTGTAGAAGCAGAAGCAAGATCAGATAGGAGTGATAGAAGAAAGGATGAGGAGAAGGGTAGTGGATAGATCAAGTCAACTGGAGATGTCGACTGACATTACATTTGAATAGCTAGATATTATAGCTCTCAGGGAAACTGGAATAGGGAAGGGAGTTCCACAGGCGAGATGTGCGGGACATGAAGCTATTGGAGTAGAAGAGACGGCTACATAAAGGAGTTTCGACAGTGAAGGGGTGAGAGCGGGATGCCAGCCTCGTAGGGCGCTTGAACTCATGAAGTCTAGGAATCAGCGAATGCAGCTCCTCGGAGCAATTTCCATGAATGTATTTGTAGAACAGACAGAGAGAGGTGACGGCGCGTCTGTGAGAAAGTGACTGTAGACGAGATGCCAGATCAGGGCCAATTATATTGCATATCCGCCTCTGGAGCCTATCAAGAACCCCGAGGCAAACAGAAGGGGCTCCAGACCATATATGGCAGCAATACCCCATGCAAGGGCGAATTGTTGATTTGTAGATCTGGAGGATCGATTCAGGGGAGAAAAATTTCCTGGCGCGGCACAGGGAGCCAACCCTAGTAAAATCAAATCCGCTGATGAGTGTTCTGCATTTTTTAGTATATCCTCTATATTTCTGCTCTCCAAGTCTTCTCCGTATAGCGGATGGTAAAAATTCACCATTGCACTGTGGAAGGTGTTGGTGATGTCACTGACTGTTGTTTAGGGGTTTTCCCTTACAGCTCGCACGATGTTTCTGTCATCAATTGTGTTGTTTTCCTGGGCGACTTGTTCTATTTCTGTTGCTCAGTACATCAGTAGTTCTTTTCTTTTTCAGGACATTAGAAATTGTTGTATTGGCCATGGCTAATGTTTTTCCAATGGCTATGATCGATTTTCCTTCTTTTCTCGGCTTCAAATGCCTTGCTTTTCTTCCATATCCAGTTGTCACGTTTGTATGTTGATCTAATCTTTTTAAAAATAATTCAGTCTTTACATGTGAATCCAAAAGCTAAATGCAAAATTAGTTATTCAGATCTATTTAATGTTTCAACACTCAAATTATGAGCAGCAAGAAATATTTGTCAGTCACGTGTTCCAGTAGTTTTGCAGTTGAAAAATCGGTGGATTCAAACAAAAGGTGGTATGTCCTAAATTATTTAACAATTAAATTATTTAACATTTTAACGTAAATACCAGAAAATAAAAACTAAAATTTCGTACACTTGTTTAATATTCATCTTTTGATCGTAAATCCAAATGTCTTTCGTGAACAGCAACAACAAAGGAATTGGCCTTGCTGTTCCAATACAATTGTAAGTGACTGGCTCGACGCTGCTTAAGTTTGCTGATCGTTCGAAAACAGGTGTTTCAAACTTTGGGCGTATGCGGAATCCGTTGAGAAGGTATATGCTTGTGATATATTTCTATTTTGCGAACATATTCTTGACATTTTTATCAGCATGCAGATGGTTCGTTCCTTTTATATGCCATGAATTATTCTGATATCCTTCCTACATAGATTTAGATATCCTAATAATTTATAAAGCGGAGGAACTGTGAAGTAATGGATAGTGACTCGGGTTCAGGAATCGAATTCTAGTCGAATCCATTGTATTCACGTAGGTCCTAATACCCTTGGGAAAAGTATGAATCCTCTTCTTTCTCCCCCATCTGAGAGTAAATAGTAAGACTGACTGGGTTCTACATCCTTGGATGGCAACCGGTCTAACGCAGAATTAAATGGCAACCTACTGCAGGAAAAATCAGACGCGTCAGCCATGTATAGAAAGGTACATGATCGTCTAAGCGTGTACCACGTATGGCACATAACTGACAGCGTGAATAATTTAAAATATAACATATCTAATGCTTTTGAACAATATATATAAAGTAGGTGTATATACTTCTGCATCTTTATTGCTCTTTCTGATATCAATCAGATCATACGTATATATCATTCCTAGTGTCCTTGACAAAATAACATTCTTGTCTATTTCCGGTCTAATTCTTCTATCATGTGTGTTTCTTATTCTGTCATAAACCTTCGCTATTTTGATTTCATACTACTTGGTGATGAGCGTATCCTGTTAATTCTTTTATTATTTTTCTCTTGCATACTTACTTCATCTATGCTATTCATAATTTCTACCTCCATAGTTTTGAAAAGCCTAGAAAAAAGTACATGAGCGCGTAACTTCTCAATATCCAAATAACTGAAACAACATAAAATCGTATCCTCTCGCTGTCTACATATATAGACAGGAAACCAAGTGCTTGCATAATTATATCAGTATGTGTGTTCACTGATGATGAATATAATAGTTATATTTATACCTTGATGGAATTTTGTTAAAGGGTATCTAGCGCCTCTTCAGCACTCTACCAGATGGCCTGGCACATAGCCTTAAAGGTTCTACGTTTAAGGGCTTCAACATTTGATTATTAAGTTGATTAATAAGTTGATTCAAAGCTGATTAATAATCGGACTGATCATACATCGTTTGTCTATACAGCATTTCACTCTACAGTATTCCTTAAATTTGTCCTTTTGATTGTAAGTTATTGTTTCGTGTTCTTTGTATGTATACATTAGCACCGGATACTGGTGCTGAATAAATATATTAAGCACTCATTCTTTTCTGTGTATCATTCACCTCGACGATACAATTTAATATTGAAAATTGAACATTATCATATGACCAGTCATGCAATGATTGTATTTATTCCATAGGTTTAATTTTAAGAGGAGAATATATTGAAAATTTTAAAATCTGGAATTCGATTTTGACATATTTGCATTCTTTTTTACTTACCTTAGCCCATTCATATGTTTTCATTATAACTACGTACAAGGATTTTATGAAAATTATATCTGGCGCTAATATCGTACATACATAAAAAAAAACACGTTTAACGATAGCTTTGTCTTTTATGCGCAATGATTTTTCTGGAATGTTCATTAGATCAGGTTTAGTTTTCAACTTTCTTAGAAAATCAAAATTGCACACATTTTAAAAGCTGAGATTTTCATGTTATAAGTACTGATAATGTTGAAGAGGGCTATGTTGCACTGGTTGTCCGTGAGTTTTGGAAGTTACTGTCATTACTGAAGACGAAGATCTCGCACACACGGCCAAATTGATGTAGAACTGGTTCTATACTTCTGTGGATATCTGGCCTTCATAAAGCTCTGATATAAATCTTATGGACGTTTTGACATGGCTCATATAGGAAATCGATGGGTCCTATATCTTAGATCCGTGTCAAATCTGAAAGAACGTCGTAGTACAATTTCAGCGAAGATGTAGGGAGTAAAGGTAACATTTCACTTGTGAAGAGATTAAGGGTTATGCTGGTTGCAATGAATGGCCGATACTTGAATTGTAAATATATGTAAAATATTGTCAATACAATAACTTATCACATGTGTAAATTTTCATCAGCTTAAACCGAAAACATTTTTTTATTTTATCTTAAAATGTATGAGCTCATTTTCATGCAGCATTCGGTAAAATTGACATATCACAAGAACTTGAACAAGCAATGCGATATTTGTTTCAGAAAGCTGTTCGAGGAAGCACACCAAATGCAGAAGGAGAAATTTTACATTAGAGTAGGTTGATTTTTCATGTACTTTAGAAAGTCACCGTTAAACACGGTGCTAAAACTCTGTGTTGATGTGATAAGTATTGGCATTAAAAATTAGGTTCAGAGGATTCAAAATTTAATATGTTCAGAATATTCTGCAGGTTTTTCGTTACTAACTGACTTCAAAATTTTACTATTTCACGAATAAAGTTTATATATTTTGCATTAGATATATTAAATAGGTAGTATTTTCAAATCGGATTTCTAATTATAAATCAGTACAACCAGAATATGCAAATTTCTTTTATTGTATTTGATAAGTAAAAACTATAAAAAATGGCTACTCATTGAAACGTGTTTGTTGCATCATTTGTTAGATCATAAGTCATAAAAAAATATATATATATATATATATATATATATATATATATATATATATATATATATATATATATATATACTAGCAGTAGAGCCCGGCGTTGCCCGGCGATATAACAGTAAGAGATAGATCAAGTATCCACCATCATAAAGACTGAAAAATAAAATTGACAAAGATTATTGTTTAAGGTTGACGGACACGCATGTCTTAATTATTATTTTTTTTTTTTTACGAATTGATCAAACTCAAACAAAAACATTGTTTACAATCATTATGAGTCTATCGATTGATGAATAGAATTTTATTATAAACAATTGTCTTGAAATGGAATTTTTAAAGCATCCTGAATGTAAAAATAACGAAAAAAGTGTGCAAGACAATAAGAAACACTACCTGCCAAAAAAAAGTGATGTTTTGTTGAAATCGGTTGAAACATGTAGGTAGCCTTTCTGTAATCTTTTACAATTTATGATTTTTACTTATTGAATACAGTAAAAAAAAATTGCATATTTTGCTTGTGGTGATTCATAATTAGAATTCTGATTTGAATATATTTTCCACTCGTTGTTTCTAATACAAAAAATATTAACTTTATTTGGGTTTATTAATTATGATCTAACAAATCTTATTCATTTAGTAGTCTTTCTGTAATAATAATCTTTTACAATTTATGATTTTTACTTATTGAATACAGTAAAAAAAATTGCATATTTTGCTTGTGGAGATTCATAATTAGAATTCTGATTTGAAAATATTTCCCTCTCGTTGTTTCTAATACAAAAAAAATATTAACTTTATTTGGGTTTATTAATTTATTAAAAGGTAAGTACTGTGTTCTTTCCTTAATAATTATCATCTTCGAAATATTGTTGTTTTTTGTCTATCAGATTTCTTACGTCGGCATTTTTAAATTATATCTTAATACTTTCTTTTACATATTGAATTAATTTCAAATAGAACCAATGCCTTATTGATCTGCCTTGTAACAAATTGCAAAGGGAAGTGTAAAAACGGCCCTAAAGTACGTGGAATTATCCAATGTTTGGATTCGTACAATCAGTAGAGATCGTTAGATTATTGTTTAAGGTTGACGGACGCGCATGTCTTAGTTTTTTTTTTTTTTTTTTTTTACGAATTGGTCAAACCTAAACTCAAACAAAAAACATTGTTTTCAATCGTTATGATGAGTCTCCTGATTGAATAGAATTTTATTATAAACAATTGTCTTGTAAATGGAATTTTTAAAGCATTCTGAATGTATAAATAAAGAAAAAAGTGTGCAAGACAATAAGAAACACTACCTGCCAAAAAAAAAGTGAATGTTTGTTTTATCGGCTGAAAAATGTAGGAAATGTGATTTCATATATAAAGGAATACACACACACACACACACACACACACACACACACACACACACACACAAACAACGTTGGTTTTTTAACACGATGTGAGTTGTCCCCCTTTTATTCGCACGATGTGTCTTAATCGTGATTCAAATTGATTTTGTTAAAAAACAATTGTGTTTTTCCCATTTTCGGTGCTGTTAGAATCACCACAAGGTAATTTTATGTAGTCCTGTGAAGTTTTGTTGAAATAGGCTAAAAAATGTAGGAAACCCGATCCAATATATAAACGTTACAGACAAACATATACATCCAGCTGAGATTGGTTGTCATATACATGGATATATAACACCATAATAAATGTGGACACAAATTAAGAAATTAAATGTTTTAAATTTGCATTGTTTAGTAAAAATCGCACTAGCACTACTAACACTAAAACTACATATTACCATTGTATAACATATTACATCAAAATAGGGCTTAATTGTTCTGTAATGTATCATTTTGAAGTAAATTAAGGCCTTATTTGTTGGCACAATGATTAGTAATAACGTACTTATACCATGCTTTTTGTACATATACAGTTTTAATTCTCCAGTAAATAATAAATTTTATAAGCCTGGGTTATAACCTTTCAACGATCACCGAAATGAAATTAAAATGCAAAAATTTTGAACCTAAAATTCGTTTTTTTTTTTTTAAATCGATCGATTAAAAATGGTAACGATTTAGAAACGGTTTTTCTGTTATTATATCAAACCGCAACTTTCAAGATGAGTGTAATACCAAGTTCCAAAATAGACCTACCCTAGAGTTCATATGATAATGTCATTTCCATTTTGATTTAAGCAAAATGTGACCTTTTACATCATTAATTGTTCTTGTTTTCCTTTAATACTTGAAAACTCAATAAGCAGATTATTGCTTCCTTCTATGTCACTTTCCTTATGAATATCCACTGAGTTTTAAACTTCCCAGACCCTTATTCCTCAGTAATTTCAACTCTTTATATTAAACTCTAAGTAAACTTATATTTCTATTTTTATTAACACATAATCTTTGCTCATCTGATCTGTCAATGACATTCTTGTCAATAGAGACATCTTTCTGTCGTTTCAAGTCTCTTCTTTATCTATGAGGAAATTATCCTTGTATAGTAGGTAATATTTTCTAATTATTAATTTGGATAAATTACAAGTTATATATTACTTTGGCTCAGTAGCATTTATGTTTCACTGTTTTAGTTGTCCCCAAATTTACATTCTTCAATGTTTTGCATTTGCCATGAAAGAAATATTAGATAGAATATTAGATTTCCGTAGAAAGGCAAAGTTCACTGTAGCAAAATAGCAAAAAACATCAGTGTTTTAGATGTGGCTTCATAAACTAAGAAGCAAATAAAAACGTCTGATAACGCGTAAGTATAGAAAGACTTAACGCCATGAAAACATACATTCTTTTCCCGGAATGGATCTGTCAGTTATTTCCTGGTGAACACATATAAGCTATAATAGGAAATCAAATTTAGCAAAAGAAAATACCTGAAGCTTAATTATCGAAAAATCTCCTGAATGAACTGGTAAGGTTTACACCCATTATCTTCCAAGGATATATTTTTTGAAAACAAAATTAAATTCAACAATAGAAAGGAGAAAAATACACGGTAATATTAGAATCTACTGCCTTGGTATTGTACAAATCCAACTCTTTAAATTAAAATAGTTTGTAAATTTTTATCAAACCATAATTCAAAATAAATAAATAAATAAATAATAATGACAATAACAACAAAACAAATATTTAACTGTAATTTTTATAAGAATTCTGGCAGGATTTCTTTGTTATTATTTGATTTTTTCAAGTTTGATTTCATGCTATTTCCATAATTCAGTTTCAATCTAATTTTTTATATATATATATATATATATATATATATATATATATATATATATATATATATATATATATATATAATTGAATGATATAGACATATTATGCCTATTTATTTTCTAATGATCATTTACAGCTCTCTAATCAATTTCTTGATGTTAAGTACTTGGGCAGTGAAAATCTACGACGACTTCTTTATGAAATACATGCTAACATCAATAAACGGATAAGAGAACTGGAAACATCATTATAAAAATAAAAAGACATAATGTGTCGGTCGAGTAATGGATAGCAGCTAGAATTGAGGAATCAGAGAGCCGATTTCAAATTCTTGTCGAATCCATTACATTCATTTATGTGCTAATACTCTTGGGAAATGTATAAAACCTCTTCTCCTCCACTCAGCTATGGGTAAATAGCAGGACAGAGTGTGTTCTATAGACTCGGATGACAACTGGTCTACCACAGAAAGAAATGGCAAAAATCTGCCTCGTCAATCATGTATCTTTCGATACATGATCATCTAAGCGTGTATCACGCATGACACATAACAGACTGACTGCGTCTATATTATTCCATGAAACATGTTTGAAATATATATATATATATATATATATATATATATATATATATATATATAAAGATATAGATATACACAGATAGATACACAGAGAGAGCAGCCTACAAAAATTAACATCATTTAAAATATCAATATATTCCTTCAATGCAAATGCAAATCATTCAACGAAAGTAAATTTAGTGACAACAAACCATGAAGCATTAATGTCACAGATGTATACCTTGTAATTTATCCACATTAATAATTAAAATGTATTACCTCTTTTCTTCTATGTAATAGCTAATCTGCTAAAAAACAGTTAATGCAGGATAGTTTCCAGATAGATAGAGAAAATTGAAACGACAGAAAGTAGTCTCTATTGACAAGAATATCATTGACAGATCAGGCATACGAAATTAAATTAAATAGGCTTCATTTTGAACAATAAAAGATTTATTTAGCAAAATATATGCACTGTGATGTAGATTTCTATATCCTATTTCACAAACGTTCAATATTTGCATCACCTCCGGCACAAGTAAAGTCGGTAATCCAACTCCTGCGAAACACGCTGTAGCATGTTTTACGTAACATTCTGCAGGGCCCCAGTGATTTAAATCGCCAGAGGAACTTAAGCAGTGAATCACAATACATTTTATTACGGAAACACCTTAAAATCAGAAAGTTTTGTATTTTTTGCTCAATTTCGCTGCACGAAAATACACGGTCGTGTGCTAGTCAATAAACTGTGAAAATCTGCATAGCGTGAATTATGAATGTTTTCCTTATCCTCCGTTTTCACCTGATATCTCTACTAATGCTTATAAACTTATTTAAGCATTTTGAGCTTTTCATACGCAATAAAGGTATCTTTTCCTCCGCCCGTAACGAGTGTAAGCGTGTCCTCAAAGAAGCTAAGTCAATATTTGCTGCTCGGATGAAGGAGCGTATTGCATCTCGCAAATTTGTCTCCAAAGATTATTGGCGGCTCTGCAACAGTGTCCTGAACAATAAAAAACCCTCCATACCTCCTTTATTCAACCAGTTCGATGTCTTGACCTCCTCTACCGACAATGCTGAATGCTTTGCTCGGAAATTCTCATTTAATTCAACGCTCGACTCCACCGGTGTACCCATACCTGACTTCCCTCCAAGAACTAAGGCCTTATTGAGCGGCTTACACATAACCCAGTCATTGGTATTGGGCATTACCTCGAACTTAGACCCCCACAAAGCTAGTGGTGGAGATGGCATACCAGCCATTGACTTGAAGAAATGCGCGCCTGAACTAGCGCCCGCCCTCTCTAAACTGTATAATTACTGCCTCAAGGAATCCTTTTTTCCTGACTGCTGGAAGTTCTCATCCATTGTTCCTGTGTTTAAGAACTCTGGAGACCCCTCTGACCTCTAATTACCGTCCTATTAGTCTCCTACCCCTCTTCGGCAAAGTATTCGAATCCCTAATCAATGCCGAAGTGGTTAATCACCTTACATCCCATAATCTGCTCTCAGAGAAGCAACATGGTTTCCGCTACGCCCGATCTACAGCTGATGTGCTTACGGCCATCATTGAAGCCGTCTACCAAGCCCTTCAAAATAACGGTGAGGCTCGTGCCGTGGCCCTCGACATCTCCAAAGCATTCGATAGGGTTTGGCACGCCGGCCTTCTTCGTAAGCTCCAGGGGTATGGTGTTACTGGTCGACTGTCTGATCTAATACAATCATTCCTGTCAAACCGAAAATTGAAGGTCGTTCTCAACGGATTCTCCTCCAGTTCCTATCCCACGAACGCAGGTGTTCCCCAAGGCTCCATCCTTGGCCCCACTCTTTTCCTTATTTTCATCAATGACCTTCCTGACGCTATAGATTCCCAAGTTGGCATCTACGCAGACGACACTACAATTTACTCCTGCCTCAAAAACAAATCTAGTGTCGGCGACAAAACTAACCTGGCCGTGCGTCTTGAAATGGACCTCCAATCGGTTGTTAACTGGGGCAAGAATTGGCTGGTCAACTTCAACGCCTCAAAAACTAAATTACTCTCCATTAACCACCATAGAGATCATTCCCTGCTCTTCATTAAAATGTCTGATAGTCAACTTCCTGCGAGCAACTTCCTGCGTCTGCTCGGTCTCATGCTGACTGCTGACCTGAGATGGAACAAATACATTGAGTCAATTGCTTCTTCCACCGCGAGGAAAGTTGGCTCTCCGTGCCGCGCCAGGAAATTTTTCTCCCCTGAATCGATACTCCAAATATCAAAACAAAACAACCATTCGCCCTTGCATGGAGTATTGCTGTCATATATGGGCTGGAGCATCTTCTGCTTACCTCGGAGTTCTTGACAAGATCCAGAGACGGATATGTAATCTAATTGGCCCTGATCTAGCGTCTCGTCTGCAGTCACTCTCTCACAGACGCGCCGTCGCCTCTCTTTGTCTTTTCTACAAATACTTACATGGTAATTGCTCTGATGAGCTGCTTTCACTGGTTCCCAGACTCCATGAATTCAAGCGCCCTACGAGGCTGGCATCCCGCTCCCACCCTTACACCGTAGAAACTTTCAAATGTAGCCGTCTCTTCTACTCCAATAGCTTCATACCTCGCACCTCTCGCCAGTGGAACACCCTCCTCAATTACTGTTTCCCTGAAAGCTATAATCACCAACTATTCAAATGTAATGTCAATCAACATCTCCAGTTACCTTGATCTACCCACTATCCTTCTCCTCATCCTTTCTTCTTTCACTCCTATCTGCTCTCGCTCCAAATCTTCCGCAACCCCCCGCATCCTAGTGGTTTCACGCCTTGCTTGGGGCGTAATGCTTAATATATATATAATATATATATATATATATATATATATATATATATATATATATATATATATATATAGGACTGTTCCGTGTAAGATACAGGTTCGATTATTTTTTACATGTTCATATATATATATATATATATATATATATATATATATATATATATATATATATATATAATTTGAAAATATGATACATACATTTTTACATATCAGAAAAATAAGAGGTGAAATAATGACAAATTTGAAAAGAATTGTGTTACATTATATTATTTGTTCCCAATCATGACCTACCAATATAAGTGTCCATCGCAAATCAGCTTATAAAAATAACATATTTCTATTCTTACCATAACAACAAAATAAATCCGTAATCATTATCGGATTCTTTTTATCGTATTTACTTTGAATATGATAATAAATTTTTAACGAAAATTAAAGGTAAAAATTGGTGTTCATATTATAAGTGCACGTTTTCAGAAGTTCTTACTCAGCGTAAAAAAAAACCTCTTCCGTGAAAACAAGATTGCAAATCACGCAGCATAATCATTCATATAATAAATCAAAGTCGATTGATGTTAGCCACACTTATTTATAAGAGGTTTTTGATATGTCATTAAGAACTCAGACTAAATGAAAATCTTTACATATACATTGGAATGACTGGGCAGTGGGGGCGTATTATATTAAGGGATGTAATTTATTCCCCGTTTTCAGCTTTACAATCAGGGAGTCGTATTTTACTGAAGTCATTTTATATTTACTCAAGTCATATTATACATAACAAGATGCGGTTGTCGTATTCATAGCTTGTTACTCTCAATATTTCCATGTATTGTATACTTCAATAATTTAGATATTTCGGCTTCAACGCGGAACAGAAGTTTCATAGAATATAATAAAATAGAAGAGTGGAACATTCAGTCGATTTCTACAAATAAAGATAAAATATTTTTTCTGAGTTTGTCTATATTTCTGAGATAAGGTATTATGTACAGTATTTACATTAGTCGGACTATTGTCCTCATCTTTGTCGCCATATCTGTCACAACGTTTCGGCCGTTGTACGCTCAGGCCTTCTTCAGGTGGTCCTTGAGGACACATGGCACATTGGATAAAGGAGTTGGTTAGATCCAGTGACAGACCCAAAGAAGGTGAGTTCAATACCTGGTTAAGGCAGTGGAGAACGTTCAGAGGGAAAATTAGCAGGAGATAACTGATAACTGACATTCATCAAAACATGGCACGTGGAACTAGAACAGTCTACCCCAGTGAACGAAATAAAGGGTTCAGTTCGAAATTCCAACCACCTGAAGAAGGCCGGAGCGTACAAGGGCTGAAACGTTGTGACAAATATGGCGACAAAGATGAGGACAATAGTCCGACTAATGTAAATACTATAATATTTTTTTTATGCGAACTCGACGTCTTGAAATTTTGTTCCTTTGAGGCAGGATTTGATTTTTGAAGAGGAATAAGTCACTAGTAGTATGATCTCCGAAATATCGGGGTTGTCAGGCCTGGAAAATGTTGTGCCTTTGTTGCAAACCAGTTTATCGTAACCTAACGCGGGAAAAATCTTCTGACTAGTCAGTTATGAATAAAAAGATGCATGACCGAATTCTACTAATAAATATATAGTATTCTATTGTCAAATCTATAACCACTAAAATTAAAATAAAACAAAGTTTTATATGTCTTAGCATAAATTTCATTCATCTACTTCTAAAACAATAAAATAATTGTTTAATACAAAGCAAAATAATAAAATAGATGAAACATTTATAAGGTATTTACACTTGTAACATTTGCCATAAGGAATGCACAGAAGAGACCTGGAAGAATTTAAGTAAACACTTACGAGAACACTAAAGGTATATTTAAAAGAAAAAAAAAACAGCACATTATATCCATGAGATGTTCATGTTTTATTGATGTAATTAAATATGTAAAGATGGGAGTGTCGATTACAATGAAAACACCAAGGGCAAAAGCTGAATTTATTTTATTTTAAATTTAACATTTCATTATTTATTTTTATATCAGATGCGGCTGGTTACGCAGTGTATTCATTTCTGCTTCTAATACCGTTTTTCGTTTTATTGTCTTCGAATGATTAAATGTAGCAAAAAACATAAATGCAAATATACCTTGAATGAGTCAGCAATCAGTGTCATTTCTATAGATTTTTGCCTTAGTAAATTGTTTTCACTTTATTTAAAGTAGCCTTCTTTGCAATTGGAATTAAGATCAGACTCATTAAGGCAAACGTCTAAAGCATTGTGCGTATATATATTTTTATAAAGATAGCTTGTGCGTTCTTATAATATTTTATTTGAATTCTTCGACGTTTTTCCTTGTGATAGCCATTAAACTTTATGAATAAATCCCTGCTTCCCTTTTCAAGCTTTTTATGAACTTGTTTTGTATTAATTCACTCTCCTATTGTTTTAGAAGTAGTTGTAACACATTTTTATGTTAAGATAAATAAATTATCTTCAGTTGTAGTTCAGATAAAGCTGGGATGCTCTGTAAGGTATCTCGTTTCCTGAAGGTCTTTTTATTTATTTAAAAAAAGATAACTTGTTTTATTGCGTTGAATATAAAACAGTTAGAGTATGTAAGCTGTTTAAAAGTATTTGCAGCGTATTACCCCTCATTATGTAAATATTGTCTATAACATTACGAGTGCTATCTTGTACAATCCGAAAATTATTCAGGATTTTATTCTGTCGCTATGTTGGGAATAGAATAGAATAGAATTTTTATTAGTAAATATGCATATCGTTTGTAACTATTTCCGAATATAGTAGTGATTCATTTTCCCCACTGAGTAATGACTAATTTTATAGATTGATTTTTTTTTTCGTTTTAATAATCCATGAAGTTGAATGTTTATTTCTTAAGAATCTAAAATTAGTTTCTTGTGTAGTGGTAATTTTTTTCTTTGTTTATTTGTTTATTCGCATATGGGACATTTAATGCTGAAAGTTATTTATCTTTGGAGCATTAGTAATTATTTGTCAAAAAAATATTGCTGGTAATACTTTTGTTTATTTACGAAAATGTGTCTTATTTACGAAAATGTGTGTTATTTATTTTTTTGAAAAATGTATTGCCGGTGATTTTTTTTTTTTTACTTTAAAAATATTTTTTCTACTTTCATAGTGTTTTGACACCAGTTTTGGGTTTAACAATTTCCCCATAGATGAGGCCTTATCAGGTGATACCACACCGTTTGACCTGAGAATAATAGCAAATAAGATGTGGTTTCACGCTCCTCTGAAACACCCGTTCAGAGATCTTGCTGCGGGAAAGAGTTCATCGTCATACCGAGGACAAGGTAATTTTTTGCCTTAATGTTGGCAGCGCCGACCAGAAAATTAGTATATTGGTTAAGTTAAATATTTTAGCTTCTTTATACAAAACCAGTGCCTCTCTGAATCCTACGACCTATTTTAAAAAACGGAATTCATTCTAGACGCTGAACGAATATGGATATTAACTTCAAATGTGTTACTGCAGCTTATATCCTCTATATATATCCTACACGTATTCCTTTTAGATACAGTAAATTCGTTAATAAGAAATATAAATGGTCATATGTACAGATTACCACATTTGACAATATGAAAACATCTGTAATTACATAAGCGGATAGAACGTTGATGCTACCCGCTGGGCCCACCTTAAGAGAAAATTAATATATTTAAAAAGATTTCGCTTTGACCATTCCTCTGATAAAGCAAGTTACGATAGATGACGAGAGATATCGGGACCAGATGTTGTCAAGTTAATGCTGCTTGTAGGCGAATATCCCTACATCTCAATTATAGTTTAAGCTGTATTTACTCGCTTAAGGAATCGACTCATATGCGGCATAAAAACTGAATATCAGTTAGTGACAGGCTCCTTTGGAAGTGGAGATTCAGTTTGGCGTCTGTAAAATTCCAAATGTCCACCACTTCATACCGAAAGGTTATTCAATTGCTCCAACCAACTATTCACATGAATAAATACAGCCTCTACAGTAAGGGCATTTGACTCTCTTTGAATCGTGATAGTATTTTCGGCAAACCCAAGGGTTATAGTGTCAGGAGCACGTAAATATTTGATAAGTTCAAGGTTCGCTTGTGATTACATGCGCTGTGTGCAGTAAACTGTCTTGAGAAAAAGATATTCCTACCTGCTGAATTCGAAAGAAAAATCCTAATATAATAGAACTGGATGGATTCGCATTAAATTTAATTTAATATATTACAGGAAAGTGGGTCTATTTGGAATTTGTATTAAGTTTTTCTAATGTATAGAATGTATCTGATATTTTACCTTGAACCTATAGTTTGAAATCTGCATTTTTCCTCATATTAATTTCTATTAAAAGGAAATCATAAAGACTAGTACTTTGCTATTAAAATACTTTTTTTTAAATATAAGTGAAATAAATTATCATTATGTAAGACAATAATTATTTGAAATCCAATGGGAGATGAAGCTGTGCCATGGTCCATATTTTTGGATATTTGAATGGAGAAATAAATGAATATCCAGATTGTTTTAAATTTTTATTGATACTTACCATATATATTTTCCTTAGGAATATATTATCATTTAACACATCATTATTATTATTATTATTATTATTATTATTATTATTATTATTATTATTTCCTTGGATTTCTCTTGTATACACATTTCCGTCTGGGTCCCAACTAGAGACCTAAGATCAAAATTGCTTCAGGACATTTTCCCCTGAAAATATTTTTAAACGAAAAACATAAAAAAGCATAACATTCCTGAAATCACAATTAATTTGCATAGATACAGCTCTTCGTAATGTGTGCGCTGTACTTGTGAGCACGATTTCGTGTATTTCTTTAAGGCTTGTGAATCATTTCAATGAGCCTATTGGTACCGTTTGCAATCAATCAGGCAAATACAACTGGAATTATTGATCCCCATTCTTTTAAATTTCCATATCATCATCCTTGTATTTGGATAGCTTTTTAAATATATTCAAGGATGCATTACAATCTGCAGAAACTGTCATCTATATAAGCAGACGTATTCTGTTTTATTATGATCTCTGAAAAAATGTCAGTGTTTTTAGTTTTGATTGTTCTGTCTGTCTATAATGTAAAGTCCCATAAAGTAGCTACCAGTCATATGTCTATTACCGGGTCAGGGTGGTGTTCATAAGAAATTTCTTGCAGTTTTCTTTCCGTTGAAGTAGGCATATTTTCAGTGGAAATATTTTCCACTCTGTCATGTCGGCTTTTATATTCAGTTGGTACCAATACCATGCAAACTAATACAAAATGATCAATTATTTCTGGATACTTATCACAGAATTTACATTTTGAACTAAAATATTTTTTTCAGTATATGAGCTTCGTAATTTCGAGTTACCAAGTATTGGTCCTGTATAGCAAGCATAAAACCTTCGGTTTCAGCGTCTGACCATGTACTATGTAACTACTCATAGGTAGGGGTTTGTCTACACAGCTTGTTTGGTAGAGCTAGAGTATTGACCATGAAAAGGCAGATTTTACTATCATTTCTGTATTTGGTATATTGCATTTGTTTATAATTTTTCATGTTCTTTGCCGCTGCAGTAGGTGTATTATGGTTTATGTGAAGTTCTTCACCCACTTGGAATTTCATTTTGAAGTTGTTGGTTTCCTTAATTACTGAATATTTTTTTATTATTATTATCATCATGTTATTTCACACAGTTCCTCCTCCAATCTGTAATTTCCAGATATCTTCGAAGATCACGTGTTGTTTATTGTAAGACAGTTCTAGTTGAACTAATCCTCTTCCTCTTTCGGGTCTTGGCACATACAAACGATCAATATCAGCCTTACGATGATGCATGTTATGGCAAGTGAGAAGCTTTCATGTTTTTACACCCAATCGCTTAATATCAGCTATGGTCCAGTTAAGTATGTTGAGATGTATTGCACCACAGAGACAACCAAAGTTATAACTGTTCAGTTCATGTGAAAGGGAGATTAAGGACAGACAGTGCGGAAAGAGCGGATATTCAATCCATTGGTAGTGGCAATACTTTTTGTGTGATTTAGGTGTTATGTGGTTTTCCAGAGTTCCATGCTATTATTATTATTATTATTATTATTATTATTATTATTATTATGATTTATTTTCTTTGATTTCTGGCGTTTACACATTTCTTTCCGGGTCCCGCCCAGTGACGTAAGGTTAGAAATGGCATCATGACACTATCCACTGACAAAAAAATTACATAGAAAAAGCCCTTCGTAAAGTGTGCGCTGTACTTGTCAGAACAATTTTTTGTATCACCTTGAGGCATGGACTTCCAGGAATCCCTTCAATTAGTCTACTGCAATCTTTTCCAACCAGTCCTAGGGCTCCAACGACAACAGGGATTGTTGATGTTCCCATATGCCACATATTATTATTATTATCATTATTATTATTATTATTATTATTATTATTATTATTATTATTATTATTATTATTTCCTTGGATTTCTGTTGTAGGGAAATGTCATTTCGTCTCACAACCAGGGACTTTAGTACAAAATGACTTCATAACATTTTCCATGGATCATTTATGTAAAGAAAAAAAAAAAAATAAATAAAACTAAGAACACACAAATTTAACATAGATACAATTCTTTGTAATGAGAGATGTATTGTGAGTGCACGTTTTTGAATTTATTTAAGGTACAGTTTACCAGGAATCTCTTCAATGAGTCTATCGGACCAACTACACCTAGAATTATTGGCATCCTCATGCGCTACATTTTTGAAATTTCTACATAAAGATCCTTGAATTCTCATAGTTTTTTGAAGATTATCAAATATATATTACAGTCAGCAGGAACCACCATGTCCATAAGAAAGCACATTCTATTCTAATCGTTTTTGATCACGATGTCGGGGTGATTAGCATTGATTTCTACGTCTGTGTGTAATGTTAATCCCTATAAATGTCTTATTCTTCCTATCACTGTGACCTGGCATCGGTTATGTTCATACCAGTTCCTTGCTGGTTTCCTCCCCTAAAAGTTTCATATTTTCCAGTGTAGATATTGGCCCACACTATCATGACGAAATTAGTGGATGCTAACACCGTGCATCCTGATACAACATACGAAATTGTTTCTCGATCTTTATCAATTATGTAGTTTTGCTTTGAAAAAAGGAAAGCTCTTTTTATTATGATTAGTTTATTTTTTTTCTAAATTTTGGAAAAGATGAACTGATTTTCCCGCAGAATTTGATCATAGACTAAACTTTATGAATACAAAAATAAAAAAAGCATCCATAATAGAATTTAAAAGAACTCATGATTTATCGGTCTGTTTATTTTGAATTTCTTCCTGGAAGCAATAAAATACATAGAAACACTATGAAGTATTTCATTAAAAAAATATTCTATAAACTTCCGTTAACCTTAAAACCACCCGAATAAATAATTAAAATAATGCTCAAATCCACTTTATCTCTTTCCGTCTGCTTCTATATGCATGTATATACACATATACATAGTTCGCCAGAATTGTATAAACATTTAAACAAAGAAATACCTGTATAGCTATTGTAATACTAAATTTGATTCAGACATTAATTTATAGATCTAGACTTTCAGAGATTAATACATGTTACCTCTGGAGTCTACAATAAAAAAAATTTGGCTCAAATTGGTTGCCTTTTTCTTTGAAACATTTATAAGAACGATGAACTACTGCTTGGGCAACGCTTACCAATGTAACAAGTGTGATTGCTGGAACATGCATTTTCAAATGTCTTGTCTAAGGACCGTAATGCCATCTGTCGGGAAAATACCGTATTATAGTAGACAATGTTATCGCAGTATTATAAAATTACGAAATACAATGTTTACCTTTTCTGAAGTTCGTAAATATCTTCCCACATATTCTACTTTTCTTGGTATGTGATTGTAACCGAAGCCCACCTTTTATATCCACCTCATTTTCCTGAACATTTTTAATTCTATCAGAAAAAAACATGACTTTAGGATCTGTGGTAGTTTGCGTTCTGTTTACATTTAAGGATCTTTCTTTACTTTACCGTAACTGCCATTCGCAATGAGGTATTCGGGTTTTCCAATATATTCTGATTTTTTCATCACTAAAGTTGCATTGCCTTTGTCAGCTGGTAGTATGATGATGCTTTCATTCTCAACATTCACCGGACAGTACCTCAACTTAAAATCCCTCCATTCATACGATGGATCGTCTGCTGCTTACAGCATCGAGCAAAACTCATAAATGGTGACCCAGAAATTTATGAACAGGAAACGGTAAGTATAGACAGTACCCTACAACGAAACAACTACCCTGAGTACATGTCAGCAGTTCCAACACACTGGAATAAGAGGATACAAGAGGATAACAGAACCCAGAAAAGAGATTCAGTATATTTACCTTATGTAAAGGGATTATCGGAGAAAATACAAAGGATCTTTTATTTACAACATTCAATCTTCAAAAGTGGGGATTATCGGAGAAAATGACTAAAAGGATCTTTTGTATTATACAACATCATGAGTCAATCTGATTAATTAAAGAAAATTTTCGTTTATGGTTCAACAATTTGCATGAAGACACATCTTATTTCAATGTAGAGTTCAATAGTGCATAAGACATCTGAGCCTGTAGAGGAGACCATGACTAAGAAATGTACAAAGGACTGTGTATATATATATATATATATATATATATATATATATATATATATATATATATATATATATATATATTTGATATATATATATCAATAAACATACGCACGTACGGACGCACCAATAACATAGACATTCATACGTGTTTATATTGCGTACGTACTAGAAAAAAAAGTGATAGATGCGTATAAATATTCTGAGAGGCAGTTATATAAGCTCTGATTGAAAATTAAAGATAGAACATGTTCATTTTCGTTTTTGTTAAATTTTTTTCACCAAACGACTCATCGATTTTTTTGACGAATCTGGGGCATGAAGAATAATTATACATCGTCTTATTACTTATTTCAATGTTTTTTTTTAGAGTTCAACCAGTGTCAGATAAAACATCTGAGAATTCAAACGGTTTTAGGATATGTTTAAAAATTTCTACGATACAACGGTTTAAAATTTACTTTAAGAAAATGACCGATAAATTTTTCCAGGTATAAAATTTGGACCATTCCTATCCGATTTATATTATTATTTATATATATATATATATATATATATATATATATATATATATATATATATATTTATATATATCTTCAGCAATCTTAAAGTTGCATGTTTGCCTCAAATAACTATCACTGTAAAAAAAACATCCAAATTTAGTATGGTCACGTATAATGACACGTATTCTAGAACCTACATCCTGTTCAATTAACATTAGAACCATTCATATTTTCTCTTCCGCTCTTGATAATATAATATTTGTAACTTTGCTTAAATCATGTTGATGAATCGGCTGTAAACCTGGGGCAGGTTGAAAAAACCAAGATAGATATCATTGCGTATAAATATTCTGATGAGGCTAAGACGTTGAACAGAAACTTTAATAAAGAGCGGTAAGTGAAAAGATTAATCAAGATGTCATAGACTTATGCAGATAAATATTGGCTGGAAACGAATCGAAAAGGGATTTTCACAAGTAAAAACTGCATGAAATGGTCATATTAGCATAGAATCTAACGTTACATCTAGGAAATTCCAGTCTTGTACTGCGCTTAAATTTTTTACCAGTGTTTTGAATTAGGTCAAGAATATATCGTTTTTCGAACCAGAAACTAGAAAAAACTGTGGTGAATCTTTTTCGCAAGTATCGAATCGATTTTGTACAGTATTAGTCGACGAATCGAGATGGGGTTCGGAAAAGGCGAATAGACCTACCCCTGAAATCAATGGGTCAGTACGGCAGTTAATTGTATGTCTGTAAGTCTTAAAAATGTGAATTATGGAATTCAGATTATTTTTTTATGCTATGGAAAGACATGTTACACTTCATCCAAATGATGAAAAAATATTTTTTTATCGCGGTTTTTTTTTGATATAAAGCTGATTAAACTACACGTTTGTCGTTTGATCGACTATATTCTTGTTGATTAAACAACACGTTCGCCATCTTCTGCCACTTTTGAGCACATAATTGCATTTTACCAGATTTCCACTCTCTCTGTAAAAATAGTGCTGCAAATCTTTTTCAGTCTTTTGAATGATGTTTGGAAAAGAACTGCAAATTATATTGATCTGAAGTTGCAATAACAATGTAAACGGCGGTTGAAAAGTGTAACAACTTTTGACTCACCAAAGAAAAAATTTATTATGAAAAGGCCTGTTCTTTTCTTCTGCAAAGGATATTTATTATTATTATTATTATCATTGTCATCATCATCATCATTCGTTGAAAGTCTCGGAAAGACCGATAAATTATGTTCATGTTAATTTTTTTTTTTTTTTTTTTTTTTTTTTCCGATGAAGTTGCTAGCGTTACAAGACAAAGTTCTCCTTAGTGTGACCATAAGACCAATATCATCGATTTCTTTCAATGTGTTGTTTTGTTCCATTTTTATAATTAGTTATATACTGGTATTATATATATTTATTTAGGTCTTTTGTATTTTGATAGTTTTCAAATTCCTTGGTTGCTGTGTGCCCATATCAATTAGTAGGTGTTTTTTTTTTCTGGTTTTTGACAATAATGTGCCTATTTGCTTCAATTTTTCTGTCTGTGTGGATGGTATAATCCCATAGAATGGTGACATCTATTATTTCTGTAACCGGCGCTGGCCGATGTTCATATTTCAGTGTTACACATTTTCCAAAGTGTTTGCACATTGTCCAGTGTAAGTATTGCCTTTCTATCGTGACGATTTTTATATTCATTTGGGGCAAGTATAGAACATCCTGAGATTAGATGGTCTATTGTTTCTGGTATTTGTCACAGAACCTGCATTTTGGATCAATGTATGATATTTGCCTGAAAATTTCAGTGAAAAGTGCAAAAAAAGCCTTCAGTTTCCAAATCCAGATGGTCATCGATGAGTATTCTTTATCAACATGAGTTTTTTGCACGTTCTGGATATTATTCTAGAAGGTTTGTCTTACATCCTGCTTTTTTCTATCTTTTTGCAATAGTTGGTTCTTGGGTTTTGACCTCTACAGAATTACTAAATGTAAATGTTGTTTGTATTTATATCATTATTTTTTCTTTCTGTTTTCATGTTGATAATTTTATCATAATTTTTGTTAACATTGTTTAAGCCAAAATCATGTTGATAGCTGAATAAGGCTTCCACCTTCTTTTTAAATCTAGACGGTTAAACCTTTGGTCATCTTATACTTAGAAAGAAGTTTTTTTTTTTGAATCCATTTGTCTGATGTCATTTAGAGTCCAGTTCAAGATGTTGAAAAAGAATATCATTAACGCATAAAATATGACAATTATTTTTAACTATAGTGTAACCCTTTCATTTGCTATGGTGAAAGCCACTAAGACGCAACTTATAACTTCTCCTTGTTCTAAATCTTTTATTGAACAGAGGGTTTAAACTAATAGAGGAAGTTTGTTGTAGCGATCCCTCGTAAAACTGTAGCTTTAGCACATTTATCCAAATTGAATTTCATTCCGATGTCTTCACTGAAGCATTTTTACAGTTTGCAGAAGACCTTCCAGCTCATTGTCATTCCTAGCATAAATTTTAAGTCATCCATGTAAAATAGATGGTTTATTTTATTTTTGAGCTATTTTGTAACCGCATTCTGTCTTGTTAAGTTGGCTGGTTAATGCTATAAGTGATATGCAAAATAATAAAGGAGACAAAGAGTCACCTTGAAATATTCCTCTATTGATGTTTATTTCGCCAGACTTATAGGTTCCATTTTTATGATTGAGGTAAAGTGTTGTTTTCCATATCGACATACATTGTTTGATGAAATTGATGATAAAGGGTGATACCTTGTACATATTAAAGACTTTAAGATCCAGGAATGTGGTACACTATCGAATGCTTTACGATAATCTATCCAGGCAATACTAAGATTTTTTTTTTTTCCACGGAAGCAGTTTTCCAGGATCATCCTATTAATAAGTAATTGGTCTTTACATCCGTAGCAGCCTCGTTTGCACCCTTTTTGTTCAAGTGGTAGTATGTCATTTCTTTCCAAGAAGAAATATGTCTGTTTTGTTAAAATAGATGTTAACAGTTTGTATGTTGTTGGAAGAATGTAATTGGTCTATAGTTTTCGGAATATTTGTGTCACTATTTTTGGGTAGAAGAAAGGTAACTCCTTTGGTCATCCAAGGAATTTTAGTTGGATCGGTAACCATTTCTTGAAGTTCTTTGGCGAGTTTTTTCCTGTATTTAAATAATATAGAAGTTGAATTTTATCTATTCCTGGAGATTTTAATGTGTTTTTTTTCAACACATTTAACATCTTCTTCTGTGATTCCGCCCATGTCTGTTCTGGTTTATTTTCATTCGTTCTAACTCTTGCGCAATCCAATCTGCCTCTTCGTTGTGTTCTTTAGGCAAGCCCATATTTTCCCCAGAACTGTATAACTTCTTCCATTTTAGGGGGACTGTCACTTCAATTCTTTTGTTTACCTATTTCCCTGTAAAATTTCTTTGCATCGGTTTGAAAGATCTTGTTCTGTCTATAGAATCTTGATCTTTTCTCGTAGCGTCTTATTCTTTGAGCCTTCAGTTGTATTGTTTGCTTTTTTTTTTCTTTAGTTGATAGGACTTCATTTTCATTCCTGATATTGTATTTTCTTTCGACTCTTCTGCCTTTTCTAGTTCTTACATTTATCCTCTTGCTAGTTCATCGAGTACTGATAAAAGGTGTTCAATTTCTTTTCTATTTTTCTTTTCCAAGGTGGATCTTCATGTCTGTGAGACTGCCCTTTGATGTTCAGTTTATTTGTTGCTGCTATTGCTGATGCATATATTGCTTCATTGAGATTTATATGAGTGTCTTCTTCATCCAGAATCAATTTGAGTGCTGCATTATAGAGCTTAATAGTTTTGAGGTTATGCTTTGTTGGTTGTAATTTTGGGAGTTGTTCTCGTTCCTCCATTGCAATATTCTGTATCTGACTTATATGGCTCATGATTTCATCCTTGGCTTTTGTATATTAATCTTGTTTTCTGGAAATAATTCTGTTCGATGAATTTTGAACTCGTTTTATTACTGTCTTGTGACTGACTAAGACTTCTTTCCAACATTTCTAAATTTTCAGCATTATCTTTAAGTGATTTTGTGTATTTCGGTTTTTTCATTATGACCTGAGGCTTGTGTGATGTTACTACTTTTTTTTTTTCCGATTCCGGTTCCTTTTCATGTTTTGTTGGTTCATCTATTCTTGTTGCAATTCTTTTTATTTCATTAATTTCAGCCTCTGTCAATCGGTTATTTATGTCCCTTCTTACATTGGCTAGTTTATTTTTGTCTATGTACTTTCTAATTGTTTGTGTTTAACCTTCTCTCGCCAAATGTCATATGTTTGGCGAGTGATTTTTTCTGAGGTTTGAGTAACGCTTCATGGAATGCAGTCATAACAACTTTGTACTCCTCACGAGACCATTTTATTTTTTTTTCTTTCCTTAAATTTACGGTTATGGATCTAGCTGGAGAATTTACAGGACCATCATTAGGATTATCCTGGTTGTGGGGACCTGAAGATTCATTCTTTGTGTAGGAGTTTGTTCCCATGGCAGATTTTTTTCGACCTCAGGTAGGTTCCCTCCTGAAGGACGGGCTCCCTGTTTATCCACTGGAAGAGCCATACTGGACGTTTTGTTTCTATTTTAATTTTCATATTAATCCCACGAGTGACGCACGGGTCCAAAAGTCCACCCAAAGTTGCCCGGCACGTTGAGTAACGGTCTTTTTTTTCCGAAGCCTTAGGGGATCGTTCGCGACCTCATAACGCAGTAGCCATTCACCTCGGCACGATTAACACCTTGAGTTGCGGGGTTGTTGTTCGGAGTTTTCCTTCTCCTAAATGGGTTGCCAAGCAACAATAGACAGAGACACGATTGGAAATCAAAGAGAATGACGCTGGTTAAAAAAAAAAAAAAAAAAGTTTACATTCGTTTGTCTTTGCTGTGAAATTTAAAAATAATTTATTGGCCCATCTGTAAATTCGATATTCCCTCTTAGAAAGATTGCATTTTCTTTCATAAATTCATAAAATGTAATATGTAAATGTAAATTCCGTTATTTTTTTAAAGTCGTTGAAAATAGCGTTGTTTTAAAAAAAAAAAAAAAAAATCCTTCTAAAAGAACATCGTAGAAATTGTATCGTTTTTACCTGTAATGTTTTTTTTGCGGGGTGGATATTGAAAACTAAGGGATATGTGAATGAGAAAAAATTAAATAATTGATTAATCTATCAGTATTATTTAAAGGAGAACCAAATAAATTAAATAATAATACGAACGAAGAAAAATTCATGCTTTAAAATAGTAAAAAATAACAAAATTTCATATGCGTTAAAAAAAAAACTTGGAAGAAACAGCTCAACGAAACAAAAACATCACTACACTTATTATTTATATTAAATTTTAATTTAATTTTTTCCTTTTTTTTTTCGCCATCACTAGTCCTAGTAACAAAAATAATTGTCATAAAAAAAAATTAAAAGTTTACATTCGTTTATCTTTGCTGTGAAATTTAAGAATAATTTATTGGCCCATCTGTAAATCCCGTTATTTTTCAAAGTCGTTGAAAATAGCGCTGTTGAAAAAAATACGCAATCCTTCTAAGAAAGAATATCGTAGAAATTGTATTTTTTTACCTGTCTGTCATTTTTTTTTTTTTTTTTTTTTTTTTGGGGATATTGAAAACTGAGGGATATATGAATAAGAAAAATTAAATAATTGATTAATCTATCAGTATTTTAAAGGAGAAACAAATAAATTAAATAATAATAATACGAAGGAAAATTCATGCTTACGTTAAAATAGTAAAAATAACAAAATTTCATATGCGTAAAAAAAAAACGTTACGTTTGGAAGAGCTTCTTAAAACACGTCATTCTCGTTGTAATCCCAACCGCGTCTCCTTATTATTTCATTATTTATATTATTTCATTATTTATATTTTATTATTCATATTTTTATTATTATTATTATTATTATTATTATTATTATTATTATTATTCTGCAAAGGGATGTTTATCTTCTTTTGCTGAAAAGAGATTTTCTTTTTTTCTTCTTCTTCTGCAAAGCGAGGTTTTTCTTCTTCTTCACCATGTACGCAGCATCATTTACTTTATATTATTTTTAATGAAATTACATGAAAGGTGTTCTGTATTCATAGGTAAATGTGCACTGTATCTGGAATACAACGTATGCATATATGTAAATGGACATTGATTCATTTTTAAAATAATCTACATTCTACACTGATATAAACTGAAGATTACATTTTACGCCTGAAACTGTCGCTGGGTGTTGACAGCAATGTCTACTTATATATATATTCGTTTCGGTGCATTTCAATTGCACATCGACTGGTGAGAAACAAATATTGTTATGAACAATTCTGCTTTGTAAGCAAGACGTATGTAAAACGTCACTTCCTTTTTTCCATTTGTTTGATAATAATATATATATATATATATATATATATATATATATATATATATATATATATATATATATATATATATATAAAAGCAAAAAGAAAAATTAAGCAAGTGGAAGATAATAAATCTTTCAATATTTAGACGCGTTTCGAAAGGGCAATTATCTTATAATATCGATATGGCATACCAATTCTGTGAATATTGACCTTCTGAAAAGCGATGTTGAGGACAATACTCAGCCCAGTGTATGAGAAAATTGTTCCATACAAATGATACTTCGATAATAAAATATATTCATGAAATTGGAAAATTTTCTCAGTTTATTCAGTAGTGTCAAACATCGATTGCAGGAATTAACGCTTATTTCTTCTAATCTATTTATACTGAATTTAAGGATTTATTTATAGTAACCTTCATCGCTTATAAGTAAATGATTAATCGAAATATGGGGTTTAGTAACTCTAATAAGATAACTGATAATGTAAACCTGCGATTGACGTTTTTCAATTTCATCAGGATGAGAGCTGAACGTTGCTAAATTGATAGACGTACATGCCCCATAATGAAATCACTGAATTTTTCAGATTATATGATTAAATGCCAATAAAGATGAATTTCATAAAAACAGATATTAGACATAATAATAACATATTTGAAAAATATAATTTCTAGCTTAAACGATAAATTATAATAAACATTTTTGTTTTTAAATTATTCTTGATTTCTGAAATATCCCCGTCTTATTTGAATATATAAAGATGACTGCAAAACAAGGTTTTCATCTCCTTGGCATAGAGTAGCGAAAATATTTTATATTACTTTTGAAAAAACATACATATTCACGTTGTAGAAAATGATTGATTATATATATATATATATATATATATATATATATATATATATATATATATATATATAGTAAATGATTATTTGGTAATCCGTATGGATAATTCGAAAGAGGATGTAATCCAGATAACACAAATTTAAAAACAGAACAAATATTAATTATTTTTAAGAAAAAGTCAACTTTAAGAATACGTAGTGGTTAGAATTTATTTTCTTAGAATGGAGATTTCGATCCTAATTGATCAGACCCTCCATTCCCATACAATTACATGGCTAAAATACTTTACCAGGCATCACAAATGCATATATATATATATATATATATATATATATATATATATATATATATATATATATATATATATATATATATATATATATACGTGTGTGTGTCTGTGTTTTTTTATATATATATATATATATATATATATATATATATATATATATATATATATATATATATATATATATATATATATGTGTGTGTCTGTGTTTTATATTATATATATATATATATATATATATATATATATATATATATATATGTGAGTGTGTGTAAATCGAAAACGAATTAAAGTGAATTAAACTTACGTAACTGAAAAAAAGTTTGTTTAAAAACGAGTCATCATGTTCAAATTAGAAAAGCAAAAGTCGTATTTAGCAAAGCCTAAAGGAAAGACTTTGATACGTTCTAGGAAGTTAGTATAATCCGGATTAAGAATTTCTTTTTTTCTTATTAGCAATCGCATTCACATGTACAGCCTTCAAATGCCTTTGGTATATGGCTTCCCTCACGGCAACATCACAGATGTAATTGTCATTAGATTCAAATAAAGAAAATTCGAAAGTTTCATATATTAAATGTGACATCATCGTGAAAATTCTAGCCAAGTCAGTCCAAAGGCATATTCGCCATATGCGAACACATCGTGTCCACACTTCAATCCAATGACTAATCAATATACGCCGTACTTCGATGTATAAAATCACAGAGACCATGAGGCATATCTGGAAGTAGGGTTGATGCATGGAAAAGTTCCCGTTGCTAAAGACAGCAGGATATCCACAGATGACAAGAATTTAGTGAGGAGCTTTATGGATTGACTGCGCAGGCATCATATTTTAACGGTTTCTATCCCTTTGATAGACGAAGAAGAAAGTTAATTTTTGGTGAATGCCGCGTAACATTAAGTTTAATCGATTTTCATTTATTTTCCAGAAAATGTGTTACAAAAGAAATGACATACCGTCGATAAACACAAACATGCACACACTCACACATACATGTTCACTATGAAGGGGGAATGTAATTCGTCTTTGTCCTTCTTGGATGTGTTTGTTCAGCGTCAAGGTAGTCTTTCGTCACTAGTTTTTATCGAAAACCTACATTTACTTGTCTATTCATCAATCGAAATTCTTTTGTTCCTAAATCCCGAAAGTTAAATTTAATTCCTGCCCATATATTCTCGTTGCTGGAAATTGAAAAATTCATAAAATTTTCCGGGATAAATGGTACACCGAGAATGTTATTAAACGTACGAACGAGGAATGTTTAAAAGCCCCCACCTATATTTGATCCCGGTTTGTCTGATGCATCTGAAATTGTCGTGTATCGTTGAGAGACAGACCGATCCTGGCTAAAAAATAGCCAGCCTGTGTTAAGTCGTGTTTTCCTGCAGTCAGGAGACGCGTTGTTCATTGCAGTGTCCCCGAGTTTTCTCTATTTGTTTGCTAATGATTGTCTGGCTTATATACAAAGTAGTTCCGGTCGTTTATAAATTCACATTTCAGTGTGAACCTGACTACATACGTCCGAACAATCAGCGCCTTGAAACCTGTATAGCACAACATACACCTGTCAAAATCAGACAGGCTATTAGTACCAGTAATAAAATTCTAACGCAGAGGTACATAATTCCACGATAGGTCAACACCATTCAGATAGTCCTGATTGTGCGTATAAATACACATATGTTTTCTATTTGGAGCAAAGCGCGGTCGGCAAAGCATCTGTACATTTTAGAGGCGGAAAAATTAAGTTTCATCTCACGTCTCTATAGTGACTGAAAAAACATTGTTCGTTCTCTTCTTTAATGGAAGGCTTTTGAGTGTACATGTTACTTTTTAAGAATAAATGGAATTATTAATATTTTTTCGGTTTCCCCTTTTATTTTCTCCTTTTATAAATCATATAAATATATATATATATATATATATATATATATATATATATATATGTATGTATGGATGGATGTGAGTTTGTGTTAGCTCTATCTCTGATATTGAGCGCTTTCTAATAAGTACCGCGCATATAATGTATATAATATATATATATATATATATATATATATATATATATATATATATAGATAGATAGATAGATAGATAGATAGATAGATAGATACTAATAATAAATATACATTTCCTACATCGCTAGAATAACTCTTGTGTTTCATGCGCGATGCATTTATCAGGTGCAGATTGGAATGAGAATTTGTAAAATTTACATATCGATATTTACAAACTACATTTTGTGTTACTTACTTCCCACACACAGAATATATATATATATATATATATATATATATATATATATATATATATATATATATATATATATGCTGCCGATCTAATGTATTTTATATTTATGTATATCTAATATTTGGCATAGATTTTTTGGCATAGACCAACTCTTTTCTCAAATATATATATATATATATATATATATATATATATATATAGAGAGAGAGAGAGAGAGAGAGAGAGAGAGAGAGAGGGAGGGAGAGAGAGAGGATGGAGAAATTATTATAAGAAATAGTGTAAGATAACATCTTTTTTTAATTTTACTTTTATGCTTCTAGGAATTATCTGAATGCCTACAGGCAAATAGCTGGTTGTCTTCCCTTTTCTCTCTTACTCTCAATATATCCCGTACAGGCGGCATTTTCGAATCCTTCCTGTCCTACTTATGCGTGCAAGGATCTTTTACCAGTTTGCGGCATAAGTGCTCTTATCGTTGCTTTAAGACTTCCTTGTTGCTTACTCGATCCGTTCCCAGATTTTCTAATATCATTTTTAGCTACCTCTCAGGGTGACTGCACAGCATTCATCGTTATTTGAGAGGATGGCTAACATAACAATCCGACACTCTATTTATTACATCCTAACGAGAATTTTATGATTTTCAGCAGGTCGCGAAGCTTTTGGAAATAATCCCATCGCTAGCTAGTCCCAGGCCTATTCGGATATCAGTGGCGAATTTGTCATTGACCGTTAAAATACTACCCAGATATGATGCAGTTCCTTCGTGTTGACAATTCTAATTTTTAGCTTGCTTCTTTTGCCCTATTTGCATTATTCGGACTATTGTTCTCATCTTTGTTGCCATATATATCACAACGTTTCAGCCATTGTACGCTCCTACTTTCTTCAGGTGGTTGGAATGCCGAACTGAACCCATTATTTCGCTCGATGTTGTAGACTCTTCTAGTTCCACGCGACATGTCTGAATGATGTCAGTTATCAGTTATAATTTCATAAGTCCCAGAAATTTATATACAGACACATGACAGAGTGGATAAAGGCGTTAGTTAGATCCAGTGACAGTGTGAGTTCAATACCTCGTTAAAGCAGAGGAGAACTTGGAGAGGGGAATTAACATGAGATAACTGGTAACTGACATCCATATTGAATTAATAGTTATTGGAATCGGATCAAGCCGGCACCCCACGAAAGATTATTACCTGTAGAACAACATTTCCGCCTAGAAAAACATGATTTTAAAAGCCCAGCCAAATTCACTATGATTCAAAAAATTGAATTAGACGGAAAATGTAACCTTAAAAAAAGATCAAGAGGAACTTGAAGACTAATGGATTTTCCGCCTCAAATGTCTTCGTCCAGAAGGGCTTAACGACAAAATTAACAACATACATAGAATTAATTAATAACTCCATAAATCAAGCCCCACATTTCTTACCCGCACAAGACAGATATGCTTGCAGATGTGTTGAGTTCTCACACTTATACACACACTCATAATAATACATACATATACAGATATCATACACACTCCCAAAGAACCATGAGTTAACATACGCTTAAAACACACATCCCATTCCCAGCAAGGAATACAACTGTCAAAATAACCAAGAAGGTAACTCTTAAAGTCAGGAAACTCCCATTCTCTATCTTAAAAACAACTTGTTAGAAACCGCTTGACCAGCACAGCGCCCGACCAAAATTAACGATAAAAAAATCAAATGAAAATTACGGATAAAGTTCACTTTCTTCAGAAACGGTCATTCACTCCTGTACATCTCTGCTACTACCAAGCAGGAATTTTTTCTTCTGATGATGGCCATACTTGTCGAAACCAATCGAGGAAACCTAATTGAAATTCTAAAACAAAATATAATAATAATATACAACCCAGTTTGTCTAAAAATTATGATTTTTTAATAATTTTATTGTTCAAAACAAAATTGTAATAATAATAATAATAATAATAATTTAATAATAATAGTAGTAATAAAAAAAACATGGGAAGATAAAGCTCTTCATGGCCAATCCTCTGCCTGTAACGAACAAGCTGATATATACAAATCTCTTACCCATTAGTAGTTACGTAGTGCAGGGTTAAATGCTGAATGTGATGTACAAATGCTTGCTAATTAGAAAATACCTATCATACATACTGGAATATTGTGTTAATCCCAAATGTAGATTTTTTGATAACTATATAGAAAGAAATGACCTACATGTATTAGGTCGCCCAGCCGTCATGACCAAAGACGACAAGAACAGAAAGTTCTTTCTTATTGACATAGCAGACCGTGGAGATCTTAATCTCTCAAGAAACATCTTCAAAAATCTATTAAAATATAAGGATCTTGAAGTGGAAATCTTAAAAATGTGGCACATGAGGGCATCAATAATTCCAGTTGTAGTTGTAGTTGGAGCCCTCTGATTGATGGGAAAGTGTCAGATATAATCATTCAAGTGATTCCTTGTAGCCCATGTCTTATGGAAATAGAAAAAAAAGCGTATTCACAAGTTCATATAATACATTACGAAGAGATTTTTCTGTGTAAAATGTGTTTGATATTAATTTATTTGTTTTTCGTTTTTACAACATCGATCAGTGGAAAATGTCATGAAGCCAGTTGAGAACTTAGGTCTATGGTTGGGATCTGGAAGGAAATGTGTGTACAAAAGAAATGAAAGGAAATAAAATACTAATACTACTATTATTACTACTACTACTACTACTACTGCCTCTACTACTACTACTACTAATAATAATAATAATTATAATAATAAGCAGAAGAAGAAGAAGATGATGATGATGATGATGATGATCTAAAAACTACGAGAAACTGAGGAAACAATCTCACAAATCATGAAGGCACACAGCATATTGAGTAATTAGTGGATTTTGTCATACTATTAGTGAATTTAATCTGGTCACTGATGTCAAAATGTCTTACTGGCTGCCATTGATTACCTTACACTGCATTGATGTGCGAGTCAGCTTATAAAAATATGAAATATATCCTAAAGTTAAAAAAAAATCTTCATTTCTCCAATTTAGCCAAACTCAAAGCACCATCGATACGGAGATTATGTCTTAAATAACAATCCAGACTCTGAAGGTACTCCAGACGGATTGGGGTTAAGTCATTCCGACTTAACAAAAGATAGAATTGTTCGACTTCTGGTCTTCAAAGCTGCTTACTCAGTACTTTTCCACCATTCTACATCTGTTGCCTCATATGAAGCCATGTACATTAATTTCACCTACGTAAGACTGTTGCAGATTTTTAAAAAAATATTATCCTATTATCTCTTAGCATGCTCTTACCGCAATCATGAGCGAATCAACCTCGTCCTTTCAGTATGATGGGATTATCTATCCCCTCTGCGCATCTTCTTCTTTTGGGTAATTTTTATCCATTCGATCAAATTTAAGCAAAGTACGTATCACAAAGCAAATGTGTATACTAACATCTGCTTTCATTACAATATTAGTAGCTTATAAAATATTCATGAATATGTTTGGAATTGAATGTCCACGGAACTTCTAACGAACAGCCTATCGTAATTTCCGGATGATTTCTTTTTTCTGTTTTCATCGACAATTATTTATTTTATTTCTAGTGTTAGGAGACTTTACCATATCCGCCATCATTTTCTGCCGATGAAGCGAGTGATTACATGGTGGAAGTAAAATATACTTACGATTTGTTTAGTTTTATTTTCTTTTATTTAATGATCAATAAAAAAAAATCAAGATGTTTTATATGATGCAACCATCTGCGTTATTCATATATAATTTGTATCATAGGCTTAGAGAAGACATCGGTTGGAGATAATAATACCCCAATAAGACGGTCTTTATACAGCTTGGCAGAAAAACGAATGGACACGCTTTCTTTTTTCATTTATCAAACAGGAATACACATGCATGCATACATACAGGCGCACGGACACCTTTAGGCAGATATATACAGACAGCACACACGCACACGTACATCGACTTCACAGTATAGTACGACCAGATGGGAACAGTCTGTGAGAAAAAAGAGAACTATGATGGAATACATTCCGCCAGAAATTCGGAAACGGCATAGCTCAGTGTCTGGGTACTGACTGGTTACATTCACTTCCTCAAAAACCAAACCAGTGACCATCGCCGTTTGTATCAAGAAATAACACTAATTACATTGAACGTATATTGGGACTTAAGCCAAATCTCGTACGTCTGTTCTATCGTTAACATGCTGGCAAAATGTTCGTTTTCCAGTACTGCTCCAGTAAGTAACTGACTCTATTTTACAAGAACTGGATCAGGTGAAAAAATTGAGTTTTGCTGCTATGTGTGGGTAGGACTTGCCGTGTCTTCACTTACACTCACAGGAAAAGGTCATTTAAGTGAATTAGTCGCTATTTTATCTACAGTAAATTTATGCCAAGTCTCTTAAAACTTTTCTTCATTCTTGGCAGATTTCTGTTATCAAAATTTGGGACATTTAATAACAAAGATGATCGAAAAATAGAGAAAAAGTGGGTAAAAGAATTTGCCTAGGTAACTAAAAAAGAATTTCTTAATGTGGATATTCACATCGTCACAAGTTTGTGCGCCGGTGTAGCAACACCAACGTAAAGAAACCCCGTCTAATGAAGTACAAACGGAAGAAGCGTGTCACTAATACCTTTTTACACTTTGTTATACATATTTTCTTCAACACTGCTCTTGATATATAAAACTTTATGTGACATTTATATATAGTTATTCAATATATAAAATATATATATATATATATATATATATGTGTGTGTGTGTGTATATATATATATATATATACATACACACACACACACACATATATATATATATATATATATATGTGTGTGTGTGTGTGTGTGTGTGTGTGTGTGTGTGTGTGTGTATTAGGGTCCGGTTCCTTGTACGACGATGATAGTCCAAGGTAGAATCAATAAAGAAGAACTCGAACACAGGTATGGAATAACACAGATATATTACAAACAGGAATATATACAGAGAAGTAGAAGTGTTAGTATGAACAATCAGGTTTAGTAGAGAGAACAATGTAGACTCGACCAGTATCACTATCCCAATGTCTTGTAGTAATTGTCTGAACGCGACTCTGTTTCGGACTGCCTCTGATTCGCCTCTTGACTCGACTTGAACTACTCACTGACTCCTTGCATACAGTATATATTAAGTACTAGCAGGAGAGCCCGGCGTTTCCCGGGCATGTAACAGTAAGAGATAGATCAAGTATCGACCATCATAAACACTGAAAAATAAAATTGACAAAGATTATTGTTTAAGGTTGACGGACACACATGACTTAATTAGTTTTATTTTTTGTTTTTTTGTTTTTTTTTATGAATTGGTCAAACCCAAACTCAAACAAAAACATTATTTTCAATCGTTATGAGTCTATCGATTGAATAGAATTTCATTTTAAACAATTGTCTTGTAAATAGAATTTTTAAAGAATTCTGAATGTAAAAAAAGAAAAAAAAGTGTGCAAGACAATAAGAAACACTACCTGCCAAAAAAGTGAAGTTTTGTTGAAATCGGTTGAAAAATTAGGAAATCCGATCCAATATATAAACGTACAGACACACACACACAATCTGCGTTTTATAATAAGTAAGATGGAATAGTCCATTTTTATTATTATTATTATTATTATTATTATTATTATTATTATTATTATTATGGGTAAATTGTAAATTGTTTTTTCTTACATATCTCAAAAAGAAACAGATCAATTTCAACGAAACTTATAGGGAATATTTAAACGAACACTCTCGATCGAAACATAGAAGGAAAATTTAAAACCACTGTTTTGAGAAACATTTATTAACAATAAATAAAATAACTCACATGCCAAAGTATTTAACACACTTTACTAATATTTAGTACAGTAGCCTCAGTTTTGCTTTACAGCCTCCAGTTGTTTTCCGTAGTCTTCAACCTGTTTCTTGCAGGTACTTGTTGGTATTTGACCTATTCTTCTTCACACATTTTTTTCAATTTGTTTAAATTCGATGGATTTCTTTTATGAACTCGTAACTACGATAGATTCCACAAATTTTTGATTGGATTTAATCCATTCCAGGATATTATTGTCATTATTATTAAACCAATTCTTAGTTGTTTTAGCAGTATGCTTCGGGTCATTGTCTTGCTGAAATACAAAATCATGATCATGTCCCAAAGATGTGGCAGTGTTCAAGAGTTGAGTTGACAAAATTTGAGTGTATTTTGCAGCATTCATTGTTCCTTCGATGATTTTCATTTTTCCTACTCCATTTGAGGAAAAACAACCCCACATCATAATATTTCCACCCCCATTTTTTACTGCAGGGATGATATTTGCTGGCTCGTATTCCGCTCCTTTTTCCTCCATACATGAGTGCGCATGTTTCGTCAGTAAAGGTCGATTTTCGTTTCGATCTGACGAAATTACTTTCTCCCAGAAATCATTAGATTCAGTTTCATATTTCTTTACAACATTTAAACGGGCTTTTACATGTCGGCGTTTCAGTAATTGAGTCTTTCTCGGTGATCTTGAAGTGAGACCTGCACGATTCAGTGATCTTTTAATTGTATCTTTACTAACTTCAATTCCGGCATTTTTCAAATCATTATGAATTTCTCGACGAGTTGAAAATGGATTTTTCTTCACAGTACGGGAAATGTATCGCTCATTAGCCTCATTTAAGATACGGGGACGACCACTCCTTTGAATGTTTTAAATAATATCGAATTTTTTCCATTTTCGAACAACAGCACCAACTGTACTCACAAGCAAATTCAAATCTTGAGCGATTTTTCTATATCCCTTACCATCTTTGTGATTCTTTATGATCTTCTTGCGCATGTCGTTCGACAATTCTTTTGTTTTCACCATTTTCTTGCAATAATGGCAACAGAATAGCTGCAGTGTCTCAGAGCTGTTATCTAATAGCCAGTTGAGTGTCGTGCATTGCTGTCATTGGTCGACATATCACATCATATCAATATGGGTAGGAATCATGACGACACGTCTCTTCTAGCGTAATATTTGCATTGGTGTTAAATACTTTTGCATATGGGTTATTTTATTTATTGTTAATAAATATTTCTCAGAACAGTGGTTTTAAATTTTCCTTTTATGTTTTGATCGACAATGTTCGTTTAAATATTTCGTTGAAATTGATCTGTTATTTTTTGAGATATGTAAGAAAAAACAACTTGTTAAATACTTTTGCTACCCTATATATATATATATATATATATATATATATATATATATATATATATATATATATATATATATATATATATATAAACAAACCTACTCAGGTTTCACAACCTACCCAGGTTTCACCAAAGCTTAGGTTTATCTAGGTCTGCTCTACGGTTGTATTGAGCTCTTTTGTTAGTTAGTTGTTTACTCATGTCGGGGTTTTTTCTTTGGGCTTTGAACCTGTATCTGTGCGATTTTTTCGACAGACTTTCATATTTCTAGCTCTTTCTTTTTTTAAAACCTTTTTTTCTCTCGGGATTGATTTGATTACTGGCAAATCAAAAATTCGAGGGTTTTTCGAATTGAATATAGTTACCTATATATATATATATATATATATATATATATATATATATATATATATATATATATATTAAGAATATGAATAAGTTCTCGTTGTTTTCCACAAGATGGCGTGTAGTTTCAGATGGTAACGCGTCTGCATGGAAGGACTATAAGCAAGCTTCTAATTCAGTATATATTATTTCGCTGAAGTGTAAACAACATTGTTTTTCATAGCGTTAATCATGACTGATTTAATGCCAAACAAATTTGGGGCAATTTTTCTGCACTACGTTATTCAAAAGATAGGTGCAGCTGTTGAGACTCACAGCGATCATGCTATGACGGAAAAAACAGATTTAGGCGCTTCAAAATAATATTAATATTGAAGATAATGAACGCTCTGGTGCACCGAATAAATTCTGAAGACAAAGAATTGGAGGTATTACTTCATGAAGATTCATTTCAAGCGCAAGCTGAACTTGCAGAATCATTAGGAATTGATCATATAACAGTTTTGAAACGTTTTCAAATGCAAGTACATTGGGTGCCGTCCGAGTTGAAGCAGAGAGACGGCGAACGTCGTCTTGTCACGTGTAGAACGTCGTCTTGTCACGGTAGAAAAAGAAACCGCATATAACTGAAAAACGAGATTTTACCATCACAAATTGACCCTTAACAATAAGGAATATGCAAATGCCAAACGCTAAATTTTACTGGGATATTAAAAAAGTTGACTACACACCGGTTGTAAATTGAGATTTTGTCGACAAAATACCGCCCTTTCCGGTCGTGATTTGCTGGAAAAAAATCAATTCTCAAAAATATAACTGACATAAATCTACTTCATAAACGAAATGAAATAATGCTTGATTATCAACATAGAAAGATATTTCTCTTAAAATATTTTTTATTCTGGATAAATATTGACTAACGCCATTTAAACATTTTAACATCTATTATCACTAATGTACCACCCGGCGTTCCTCTTTTAAAATCTAAACTTGCTTTTTTTTTCTTTTTTTCATAATGGGTCTGTACTTACACCCTATTTCCTGTATTTACACTCCCACTATTCAACTTAATTTATTTTAAATTTTAGTTTTCAATCTCGGTGTAATTTAACATTCCTCCCACGAGGCTCACTATATTATTATTTTTTTAATTATAAGTAATATTTCGTTCCTAATGAGTTGATAGAACAACCTATCTTTAGTCGCATTCAAAACATATATATATATATATATATATATATATATATATATATATATATATATATATATATATATATATATATATTTGTGGAGTAATGGATAGCGCGTTGGAGTGGGTTCCAGTCGAATCCATATCATTCACTTACGTGCTAATACCCTTGGGAAAAGTGTGAATCCTCTTCTTCTCCTAGGTTCTATAGCCTTGGATGACAAATGGTCTCAGAGAAGGACAACTCTGAATTCAAAACCTGCGGAGAGTCGTTTGGGGAGCAGGTGGCACGTTGTGCACTAGGTCTCTGTAATCGGCCCTTCAAAAAGTGTGGATGGACCTGCACGAAAACTTCACCACTATAATCAAATCTCATGTGCTGTTGTCGGGCTGTTGGTTTCCTAGGAACTGATCTGTTTGACCCTCATACCTCGAATTCGTCGGGAGAGTCCTGAATATATATATATATGTAGATATATATATATATATATATACAAACTAAGGAATACCAACATTATTGTTGTGACCAACAGACAACTTCTAGATAATCTACCACATTAGATAAGAAAAATCTCGAACAAGGAAAGAAAACAGAACGTAACAGTGACCAAAAGAAATACACCAATCTCTCAGTGAAGTGCTCAACGTCCAGATTACATAGACAGGATACCAAAATCTTTTGTTCGTCAAATCTTAACAAATGCTAACTCGGGTTTAATGCTCTCGCGATCATCAGACGACAAGGACGCAACGGTGCAATCAGGTGATGTTTTATATTCCCATGATCGAAATAAACCTACGCTAAAGCATCACACAAAAAAAGAAGAAAAAACGAAAACAAAAAAAAAATCAAGGATAATCACTTCGACCACGGGTAAAATCGAAATTGAGGAAATTAAAAAAAAAAGTGGTTGTGCCTAATTAGACATTGGGACTGTTACACTAAGGGGGCGTGTGGAGAACAAAAAGGTAGAAGTTGGGAAAGACCTAGTCTGGTGGCAATAGATATAACAGATATATCAATTACACCATCGTCTAATCATTAATACAGTGAATTATTTTGTTATACCTGACATACCTATTCTATTATTAATAGACTCTCCCACACATGATAATTAGTAGTAGTATTAGCGGTCGCCAATGGGGCTCGGTGGTGTTGAGCGAGTCAGTCGATATCGGACATTGAAGTACCAACCATCACAACTAGATTGCTCTTATTTCAAGTTCCTAACGTTTTGTACGTCGAACCTAATTTAGGACGACTTATATAAATACAAGCCTCCACTGGGAAAACTACTCTGCAACAATTTAGTATGCGATATTATATACAATTGCGATCAAACTTTGTTTCTTTTCAATCTCAAAAGGCAACAGAGCTTTATTTCCAAACAAATACGTTTCTGAGGCATATTTATTTGGGATAGGTTTATAAACAAAAAACCTCTGCACAACCAAAAATAAGTTATTAGCAATATGTTCAATAAGGATCAATACTCGAAAGTTTTCTCCAGACTACCCCGATGTATCATTGTCGAATAATCTTAACACTATAAACTACGTTGATAATAGTGTTGCTCGTAGACGGAGAAAATTCGAAATAATTCTTGGATAAACTAATAAAGGAAAAGAAGATGAATATCTATTAACCGTAAAGATAATAGTACGTATGTTTGTCACTCAATGACAGCCTGAGGATTGAGCTATAAAGATGGATACGAAAATCAGTCATGTTTAGAAAATGAAAGTTAACGAAATATTCTGAATGGATGGCTAAAGAAGGACGCAAATAGAAGGAAAAGATAGAAAAGTTACTTAATGTAATAAAGAGCTGTGATCGCTTGATATGATGAAAAGACCACGTAAAAGAAGACTATTAACTAAACATAGACAATATATTGATCATACAAAAATATCCGAAAAGCTCTTCCGTTATTGTGCAAAATTCGTCGGCATAATTAAATTATATATATATATATATATATATATATATATATATATATATATATATATATATATATTGTATATTTAGGCAGCAATCCTTCCTTTATGCATGTTTCATTAAAACGACAGACAAGGTACTACGGTTGAACTTTTTATTTAATTTTTCTTGTGTTCTGACAAGAGCTTTCTTTTCTGGACAAAGGGTGTGTAAGAACTGTCCGAATATTTTATATTTCCGAGCGCTTTCGGCTATAACTTTAGCCATTATCAAGGATGATTCGATTATCAGCTTAGTAGAGTGTGTGCGTTCTGTGTATGTTCAGTGTGTGGTAGTGATGTTTTTAATTTCCGAATACGGTTAGCACATTGTGGCTTTGTTCATAGTTAATATTGTTAAGAGTTGGCTTTTTCTTTTTTATTATTAGAGCTTCCATTATTTTTAGTCTTTTTTTGCAAGTGGATGCAGTTAATATATTAGTGTTTTCTATTAGTATGTTCCTAATAGTGTCGGGTAAATCTGAGTGTGTGTTTAAATGTGTTCTGATGGAACTGTGATCAGATAGGTGTAACGTAAGGCGTCTGGATAAACATGTGGTTGTGTAGCCGATGTAATTATTTATGAGTCCGGTTTGCTGAGGAACGCAGTTCCTTAAAGGGCATTTGAACTCATAGATAATGTTCGTTCTTTGTAATTTTGACTTAGTTGGTGTGTTGTTATTTTTGAGGATAAGGTTGGCCGTCTTAATTTTTTTTATAACAGATAATAAGTTTGATTTTTTTATTCGGATCAGTAGGAGTAGTATATTTCTTTATAATATGCCTTAGAGAAGATTCGTCTTGTTTGTAATTAATATGCATTTGGTTTTTGTAATAAATGTGTATATGATTTTTAGCTGTGTGTTCTCTATCGTTATTACTTGCTTTGGGGAGGAATAGTCTAATTTGTTGGTCTATAAGGTAGTTAGGGAAACCGTTGTTGATTAGTGTTTGTTTAACGTTGTTAAGTTCTTTGAGAAAGAGTAGTCGAGAGGATGAGTTCTGGTGTGCTCTATTTAGAAAGTTTTTTATTACTGCTACTTTGTACCTAAGTGGACATTCGCTTTTGAAATTAAGGTGGCACGAGTTTCTGCTTGTGGGTTTTTAAATAAATAATAAAAATAATTGCTTCAAGTCGGGATCGAAACACAGCCAGAGATTCAAGCTATCGTCACACAGAAGAGAGCGAGGGAAATTTTAATGCCTTTACTATACGAAACACGTCAGTAGCTAGGAGAGCATGATTATATTTGAAGACATTTTTTTTCACAATAATAACATTAGCATTAGCAGCAACAACCACTGTTTATAAAATCACCCCTATCAAAAATATCAATATTATTCTATATATATATATATATATATATATATATATATATATATATATATATATATATATGTGTGTGTGTGTGTGTGTGTGTGTGTGTGTGTGTGCAATGTGTAAATTTTCGGAGTTTTATGTTTTCAATTTCGAGCATGTGCGTTGTTTATTTTTGAATTTGTCGACTACAAGACATAGAAGGGTCTATTGGGAAGCGTCTTTGAGAAAAAAAATGGATCATGATGCAACTGGTTCTGCAATTTGGAAAGTGCTTGCTGTACTGCTTAGCATTTGCGCCGTAAGTTCTAACACGGATATTTCAGAGTGTATGGATGTTAATCTGAGGACAGTGCTGAGGATTATGAATGAGTTGGAGGCATATAATGGTGATTAGGATGGTACGTAGCTCGGAAATGTCTCTCTGATCATTCTGTAAAGAAAAGTGCTCTGGAATTCGTTAGTGAGGGCCACAAAGACCGACGCCTAAATAAACTGCCTGGAGGTGGTAGTGCAGCCCTGGGTCAAGGGAGTGGATAATGGAAGTCCTTATATCTGGTAAGAGGAATCTGCATCATGCCACACAAACAGGAGAACGCAGTTATGATTATCAGACAATTTCTGCGACCTTATATCTGGGCACCTAACTCCCTAGACTGCAACCCACTCAATTATTATATGTATCGTATGCAGCTGAGTAAGAGACCAAGACATCTCTTTGTAACATCAAAGATAGAACTAAAGACGAAGGTTATAGCAGCATTCATGAAATTAAACAAAGAAGCCATCCAGAAGAGGAGCAGAAGATTACGAAGTGTTCTCGAGGGTCACAGAGAGGCCAAAGCCAATTTTATTGAATATATATATATATATATATATATATATATATATATATATATATAACGAAAATCATAGTAATCCGTATGGATAATCACAAGGATGATGAAATCTGGAGAGCTCAATGTTAAGTCAGAGAATAATTTAAGTTAAATAAAAAAACTGACCACTTTAAGGTTTCATCGTTATAATTTATTTCACCAGAGATTTTATTTTTCTCTGGCTCTTCAGACTTCACTTTCAAGGGTGAAAAAATTAATTTTAAATTTACAATTTTGAAGGGTAGTATTAAGTTTATATAAAGTTACATACAGGGTGGCGAGGCATAGTATGAGAGACACCATGCCTAACTACCCTCTATGTAACCTCGCATAAGACTTTGTCCAAAAATTCCCCGTAGATCCCGCATAAATACCAGTTGGTCTGTCTACCTACCCGGTCCGAACTCTGCCTTTCAATATAACCTCGTCCGGGTTTCTCTCTACCCGCTGGCAGAGAGTTCGACAGCTGGAAAAGATTACAGCTAGATGATATTTACCAGCCTCCCCACGAGGTAGGATGTGGCACAATGCCGAGTTAAATGTGGGGTAATCCAAGAGCGGAGGCTCGTCGAAAAAATTCCTGTAGACCCAGTATAATACGGTGTCGAGTAGGTGTTTCACGAGACGAGACTCTGCCCTTCGGCATAGGATCTGAGGTTCCTCTCTGTCCAGATGCAGAGAGTTCGACCAGCACAGCTGGAAAAGATTCCATTTAGATGGTATTTAAAAAGTGCCCCACGAAGTGACATAGAGCATGACACAAAAGATATAAAGTAGCTTCTGTTTGTCGTGAGTGTTGAAATATCTTTGGAGACTGATATTTCAGCACTCTTGACTTAAACAGAAACTACTGATTAACTGTTTATTCATTCAATTTATTATTATAATACTTGAGCAAGTTTTTTTTTTGTTTTTTTTAAGAGGAATAAATTGCTGGTAATTATAATGAATGCTTATTTTGAGTCTCTGTGTATTTTTTTTCTTCTGAGCTCTTCATCTGTTTATGAGCAGACAGCAAAGTAAAGAATTAACATTACAATTTCTTCATAGCGGAATCGAAAATATGTTAATAAATCAATTAATTCATTATGATAATTATTATATCCTGTTGGCAGAGCACGACACAAAGGTATAAATTAATAAATACACAACGGTAAATATTATATAGTCATAAAAGTGATGATTAGGTTTTTATCGGCCATCTGCAAAATCGGTACTGACATGTTTTCCTTGAAATTAAAACACAAACACACGTGTGTGTGTGTGTGTGTGTGTGTGTGTGTGTGTGTGTGTGTGTGCTTGCGACCTATGTTTGCTCGCGCGTTCCCTTTAGAATTTGAGTGTGTTTTTGCGCGAGTCTGTGCATGTGGTTCTCGTCTTCATGAATATAGACTGATCACATATACAACTGAAAAGAAAGCTAATGCTCGCGTTAGCAGAATTTTATTTTATTTTTTAAAGCATTAAATTGAATATATTCACATTGATTCTGCTTACATTTTAAAGAACACCAACTAATTGACGAGCGAAATCAAAGAGAAGTCAGATGGGTTCAGAGCATCGCATGTTTGTTTGAAATTCTATGAGAGAAGATGAACGAATTTTCAAAAACTCTGCCTTTCATCTAAAAAAAAAATAGTGTCCAAGGAAAGAATCCAGTCTCAACAATAGAAACGGTTTACTTAATTGCCAAATTGTTATCTCGTTGTTATAGTTACCGTATATTCACGTAATGGCATTTTTACAATAATAACATTTCTAAACATTGTTTTCGTTTTATATTTAAGATAAAGTAAGACAATTATTATACTCTTTGATTTATAATATTCACATTTCAGTTTATCGATAGATTTAGTTTTATTCCCGCCGAAGTGATTCGATTGTTTTTCAATGATATATAATAGATTTAATTTTCTCTTGCAGATAGAAAAAAAATAACCTTTTTTACATGCCTCTGTGTGGAGTAATGTTTTGTAAGCATGTCGCAAATAACATGTGTATTCAGATAAACAGTCGGTGACCTTCAAATGTAAATTCCGCTTTACTAAGCCACCTATCGTATATAGAACTGTGCTTTGCTTTTGTGTAACGGGTGTTTTCATGTAACGGGTAGAAATCTAAACAAACAACTGATCCCTACTGGAAGGATTTAAATTCTCAGTGGATCAACTCATGTCAAGGATATCTGATATCTTACTACTTATAATGTTGCATTTTCTTCTTCTTCTTCTTCTTCTTCTTCTTCTTCTTCTTCTTCTTCTTTTTCTTCTTCTTCTTCTTCTTCTTCTTCTTCTTCCTCCTCCTCCTCCTCCTCCTCCTTTAGGTATTTAATGTTTTAATAGACTAGTGATTCATGTCGGTATAAAATTCTCCAGGTTTCGTACATCATATTAAAACCGAAAAATATTAATTAGTCGAAAACAAGCAATATTACATTTCTATGTGTCCTATAAATGTCAACAGTTATTCTAATTCTTATTGTCTTTAACACATCCTATTTTTAAGATTCGTTTGGAGAACGATGCTACCGTCTTCCTTCTTGTGTGAGGATATATCTGGAATTCAAATATATAGGAGATTGACATGGTCAGTACTAATTGGATTGGTTAATGGATAACAGCCATTGCCAACGGTTGAACATACAATTATGATATGACTAAATTCATGAACCGAAGTTTTAATGCACTCGCTTATTGTCCCATCAGACCTTCGTCATGAATTTAGGACACAACACGAAAAAAATACAATAATAATATAGATAATGATTACTCCTCACACTAGAGATTCAACAAACTTTAGATGTTCTTATTTGTATATTACACATATAATCGGAAAAAAAAATATTTAAACCCGCTGGATGTTTCGTGTCTATCGATATACAGTGTTTGTTCACATTTTTCTGGAGTAGTTCTTAAGGGTGGTGGTGGATGGAGGGAATTTAAGTAGTAACGAGGTAATTATACGATCGCAAAAAGAACCTGCAGCAAACAGTCGACAACTCCTTGACTGAGTTTTTTTCTCGAACTTGTGAGTTAATGAAATAACGTCTTTACTACAAAGGAAGCACAGTAGTTTCGGCGCCTAATTTGAAAATTGGTTTTAAGAGACAAACAGCTGAATGTACGAAATAACATGAAACAGCAGGTGAACAAGATCAAGAGAATAAACATTAGGAAATAAGTCTGCGTCAAAGAAGAAAAAATGTGATGCAACTTTATTTGTGACTTTTACAAAACAAATCATGCCATATGATGTTTACGCAAAGTGAAAAATATCAGTAAGTATTCAATCGTAACACTAATTTAATTAACTTCAGAGGATAAATTAACGATGAATACAACCTTTCTCGTCCGAACAGAGAAATTTAGGAGCGTCGATTATATTCAGTTCTTTGAATAGACACAGTTTTAGCATACCAGGTGGTTTATGCTAAACTCTTGTAGATATAATTCTTTAGCATGGGGTGTAGGGTTCAATTCATCTAAGATTAGAAAAACTAACGGCTCAAAATTACTGGTTATATAACAGCGAAGGCAGTGTATCTCTAATATATATATATATATATATATATATATATATATATATATATATATATATATATATATATATACTAGCAGCATGGTGGGCGTTGCCCGTGCGTGATTCAAAAAATCGTAAAAGACTCATACAGCAATCGCAATCACTTGACTTAAATAATTTTTCCATTCCTTGCCTTTAAAGGAGTACCCTTTGCCGTGCTGGTGTTGCTACATGTCTTACTTCTTGCCTATCTCACACTGCGAATTTTTCTAAGCTCTATACTAAACATTAAATCTGTTACGAAAAAAGAACTAAACAAAATGAACACAAAACGATCAGCTTTAAAAAAAAGACTCGTAACTGGAAAAACCGAATGAAAAAAAGAATGTTAACAACAAATACTTTTCCACACCCAACCCAGTTCTGTGAAATCAGAATCATGGTTGTGTTTAAGTAAGCGAATGAGCGAATTGGAGTAAAGTACCATGCAGATTTAAATTTTTCCCACCTGTGACGAATGCAGTTGTCGATTTCTTTTGCATGCTAGCATACTAGTTAATATTTGTGTCAGTCAGCTGTTGGCTCTCACGCTGGCCAATAGAAACTTCCTGCCTATTCTTGGCAGCAAGCTATTGGCTCTCACTCTGGCCAGTAGAAAATGGCCGCAAACTACATGAAAACTGCCGTAGAAGCATGAAAAAATCGATTATTTCCACTAACAATGGGAGTTGGGAAATGCAATGTCAGTTTTGGCCTTCCCGCTAACTTAGAGCATGTGCATGTAAATTTTGGTGCAAATCCGTCGTAAATTGCGGTTTTAATTTTTTAATAATGTACAAATTATATATATATATGATAAACTATAAAATCTAAGTTTCTACCTGACACGGGTAAGCCATCCTTATGAAGGAAGAAACTCTTTTTTTTTAAAATATGCTTATGAATAAATCAGTCCACCTGTGGCTTCATGGACCTCGGCCCTCTTTTGCTACCCTAAAATAGAAAGAAAAAATAATCTGATGAATCTAATTATGGGAATGTCAAACCTAAGATTTCCAGACCAGTGCGGAGATACCTTCGGACATTAGACATTTGAATTAAAAATCGGATCCACAATCCGGAACTGATGCGACACCGGCGCGCAGAATATCACCCTGGCTGCCAAGATTCGCTGTATTATATATGAGCCGAGGGAAATAGATATATTCACTCAAAGTTTTTTTATTTTTTTTTGGAGAGCATTATCAAATGATAGTTTGAATCTGTTGTAGGCGGAGATATCGACAAATAGATTCAATGTATTCTCCTTCGCATTCATATACACAGATTCTTATCATATATGAAGATTATTAAGACATAAGGAAATGCTTTCTGATATTTTACAGTGAGCGTTATTTTTGCGGGTGTTTATCGGAATATCTCTAGGTACGATGTTTAACGGTTAGGTTTTAGCGTCTTAGGGCGTAACAAATAACGTGTAACACGGATGGAAAATGTGTGAGAAATATTGTTTTCTATGTGCTGTATCTCTTCAGTTTCCATCTACATCTTCTTATACAACGTTGACCTTAAAATTTTTTCTCCCTTTTCCATACCTCCTTCCCTTTGTTCGGGCATCCAGTCACACACATTAGACATGTAGGTGGCCTGCAGCCTTCTCCTACGTGTCGATATGCCCCAATGGAGTTAAGTTGTCTTTCTTCATTATATGCTACATCTTTGGTATGACGATGAACTACATCCGGCAGCAATGCCTCTGATCAGGCGGTTTTGAGGGGTGTGGAACCAACTCTTAATTGCTGGTGTTCCCAGATCCAACCCTACACGGAGTGGTAGTACTTGTTATAGTCCAAGATATGAGCAGTTAGTTAACCCTAAAACTAGGGTCAAACATTATGAAAATGTAAAAATCGATATTAAAACGAGAAATATATTTTTGAAAGAAATATTATTAGCAATAAAAATCTTGTCGGCATTAAATAACCCAGTGAGTTTCATATGCCGTAAAACAAAGCAAACCAAATGAAGGCATCATTAAGTGTTCAAGAATTATCTATTTCTGTTTCTGATTCTAAGTACTATTTATATTTGCAATTTCATTTAAGAATACTTCCTTGCTTACACCCTCCATCCATCGAATTTTCAGTATCCTTATGTACACCTAGATTTATGTTAACTTCAGTTTCCTCTTCTTTCATAGTGATATTGTCACCTCTATACAAATTGTTTGATATCACAAAGCAACACAGCACACTTTTCCTTACTTCTAACAATTTTATTCTGTTTCTTTATACTTTTTTTAGTTTTCGAATACATTTTCGACAATACAATACGCGTTCGGAATTCGATGTTGCATTTTCCATGTGAAAACATTTCCCAGATAATTAATGTTCTCTATTTATTTGATGTTGACATCTCCATTTCGTGATTTGCTACTGTTTTTTTTTTCTCTTGATGACAACCATATTTTCTAATTTCTTAGTGTTAACGGCTAAGTCTTTCTTCTCGGTTTCCTTTAGAAGCTTGTCTAGAAGCTCCTGTAGTTTTCGTCTTATGTCAGCCATCAAAAAAAAAAAGCGGATTTCAGGAATATGCTTCTTATTCGAGGTGCCGGATCAGTTGCCATAGTCTCTGAAATAGGCGATTATTTGGTATATTTAAAATTACGGACCGTATTCAGAGGATATTAAGTACGCCTATGTTCTCTACCTACCTTAGTATAGCCGAGTTATAGAGGTTATAAAGATATGGCGAGAACTACCATCCTTGTCTTACGCGTCCTTTTAATTTTGTGAAGCTATTCAACACGTTTTTGTAAGTATACATCTTCTATACAAACAAATATATCCAGAATTAATATGAAATTAAGTACAACCAAATCCAAACCAATTACGGATATAAATATAACAGAAATAACCATAATAACAATAATGCTGAAGTAAGCATTTTTACAATGACGTTTACCATGCACAAGAACCAACACCTAATTTAGGTAGAGTGTTAAAGGTTAACAGGTAGAGTACAGAGGGATATGTGGGGAAGATAAAGGTTGACATCACACTTGAACAGGTTAAGATTCTAGGGAAAAGAGTAGCGATAGTATGGATATGGAAAGGGAGTCGTATCCTCAAAGTAACGTGTCGTAGGAAGAAGCTGCTCGGAAGAAACGTATATGTCACCAGAAGAATACGAAATGAATGACGGTTTTTAGGTATAAAATTAAATATAATTGTTGTTACTTATAATATGAAACGTCCAGAATTGCCCCTTTTATATTTATATATATATATATATATATATATATATATATATATATATATATATATATATATATATATATATATATAGAGTCTGTCAACAAAAGTATACACATTTCAGGAAAGGAAAAACTCCCAAAAGATAATATAATACTAAATTTATTCAGATATCACGTGATTAAAACAAGTCATATTTGGAATCTACAATCAGAAAATATGCTCAGAATGGTGATATAGATATTTATTATTACGGCGAACTAATGTCTGGTCAGTGATGGCCACGACGACCTCAATGGGTTACATGGCAAAGCAAGTCATAAGGATAATGATACATATTGAGAAAATATCGTACTACTGTAAAAAGCGTTATTGCAATTAAGCAAAACTCGGAAAGACAAGTTTTTCATTTCCTGAAGTATATATACATTTGTTGGTAGACTCTCTCTCTCTTTTATATTTATATGTTTATTATCTCTCTCTTTCTCTCTCTCTCTCTCTCTCTCTCTCTCTCTCTCTCTCTCTCTCTATATATATATATATATATATATATATATATATATATATATATATATATATATATATATACTAGCAGTAGAGCCCGGCGTTGCCCGGGGATATAACAGTAAGAGATAGATCAAGTATCCACCATCATAAAGACTGAAAAATAAAATTGACAAAGATTATTGTTTAAGGTTGACGGACACGCATGTCTTAATAAGTTTTTTTTTGTTTTTGTTTTTTTACGAATTGGTCAAACCCAAACTCAAACAAAAACATTATTTTCAATCGTTATGAGTCTCCCGATTGAATAGAATAATTTTATAAACAATTGTCTCGTAAATGGAAAAATGAAATTTTTAAAGCATTCTGAATGTAAAAATAAAGAAAAAAAAGTGTGCAAGACAATAAGAAGCACTACATGCCAAAAAAAAAAAAAAAATTGAAGTTTTGTTGAAATCGGTTGAAAAATGTAGGTAGCCTTTCTGTAATCTTTTAGTTTTACAATTTATGATTTTTACTTATTGAATACAGTAAAAAAAATTGCATATTTTGCTTGTCATAATTAGAATTCTGATTTGAATATATTTTCCACTCGTTGTTTCTAATACAAAAAAATATTAACTTTATTTGGGTTTATTAATTATAATCTAACAAATCTTATTCAATTAGTAGCCTTTCTGTAATAATAATCTTTTACAATTTATGATTTTTACTTATTGAATAGAGTAAAAAAATTGGACACTATGTGTATTTAAAGTAGTTTCCCGTTCCGGTTATTATTTTTAGTTAGGACTTGTGTATGTTTAGATTTCATTATCTTTCCCTAAAGTTAAAGAATTTATCCGATGTTTGTATTCGTACAATCAGTAGAGATCGTTAGATTATTGTTTAAGGTTGACGGACACGCATGTCTTAATTAGTTTATATTTTTTACGAATTGGTCAAACCCAAACTCAAACGAAAACATTGTTTTCAATCGTTATGAGAATTTTATTATAAATAATTGTCTTGTAAATGGAATTTTTAAAGCATTCTGAATGTTAAAAATAAAAAAAAGTGTGCAAGAGAATAAGAAACACTACCTGCCAAAAAAAAAAAAAAAAAAAAAGTGAAGTTTTTGTTTTATCGGCTGAAAAATATAGGAAATCCGCTCCCATATTTAAAGTAACCCACACACACAAACAACCCGATGTGAGTTGTCCTCCTTCCATTTTCCCGATGTCTCTTAATCGTGTTTTCAAATAGATTTTGTGCAAAAACAATTATATTTTCCCATTTTTGGCGCTGTTAGACCCACCACAAGGTAATTTTATGTAGTCCTGTGAAGTTTTGTTGAAATCGGTTGAAAAATGTAGGAAATTCGATCCAATATATAAATGTTACAGACACACACACACACACACACACACACACACACACACAATCTACGTTTTATAATAAGTAATATATATATATATATATATATATTGACAGAAAAATTATGGGAAATTTCGTCTACGACATTCCTGAGGAGACGTGCTGAATATAGCATTAATTAGCTAGTTGAATATATATATATATATATATATATATATATATATATATATATATATATATATATATATATATATATACAAATGTTGGTAGATGCCGTTTAAAATGGCTTTTTAAGAAAATCTTTAAACTACCAATTGGATCATTGTAAATCAAACGCAACAAACTAGATGTTATTGCCTCTTAACTACTTTAGAATATTTTTTAGAAAATCCACTTTATATATATATATATATATATATATATATATGTGTGTGTGTGTGTGTGTGTGTGTGTGTGTGTGTGTGATCAATTAACTCCGTATTACTTTCTGTTAGTATGAGTATGTCACTCGTTTCTCTTACGTTTACGCAGGTATCTACTGAAAAATGTGCATGTATGTAGTAATGCTCAAGTGTAAATTTCAAGCTTTCTTGAATGTATCATCTCAAAGAAAAAAGAACGAATCTTTGATGTTGTTAGAAGCGATGGTAAATCAGCTGCCTATGTTCGATTTTCAATTCAGAAGAACGGAGAAGGGAGGCTGAAAAATCGACTGAGATACTTGGCTTTCGTCTTCCCCAACGCTACCATCTCTTCTCTTTTTTTTTTTTTGATTTTCGCATCTGCTCCTCCGTTCACATTACCGTGAAAAGATCGTCGTTAGTATTCTCAACATATATATATATATATATATATATATATATATATATTCATATATATATATATATATATATATATATATATATATATATACATAGATATATATATACATATATATATATATACATATATATATATATATATATATATACATATATATATACATATGTATATACATATACATATATATATATATAAAATATATATATATATATATATATATACATATATACATATACATATATACATATATACATATATATATATATATATATATATATATATATATATATATATATATATATATATCTTTATTAAATGTAAGTCGTAATTGTTCTAGGAAGACAAGGTTGCTTATCTGACCTTGCTCCAAATCTTCTGTAACCCCTTGCGTCGTAGTGGCTTCCCGGATTTTTAATGAAGTTTAATGATATAATGAAAATCCAACTCAGATAAATGTGGTTTACAATATACTGACTTAATGGAATTAATATATAATAATATTTGTATTTAATCATATACACCATTTATTTATATATATATATATATATATATATATATATATATATATATATATATATATAAATTCATTTGTTGGCCTCCTGGAGGCAGTGTAATAGTTAGCAACCTTGTCTTCCTAGAACAATTACGACTTAGAAGGGTCCCCACTTGGTGCACCCTATTTTCGGCTTCTGCCGCATTCAAGCTGCGCTTGAAAAATCACTATATGAATTCATTTTCTTGTGAAACAGATGAATTGATTTGTTTAACTTGTCTTCTTTTACAGCTGATAAATCCGTTGTGGGTTATTTACAGCGAACAAATATTTGAAAGCGACGAAGTTTTTGCGAGTTTATATTGTAAATATTTTGTACTATTTACATCTTTCGGGCGGTTGTCCTCATCTTTATTACCATATTCACGACGTTTCAACCATTGTACACTCCGGGCATCTTCAGGGGAATTATTTCAAACCGAACCCTTTATTTCCGCCAGCGGGGTAGACTGTTCTAATACCACGTGCCATTCCATTCTATATCTCATTTTCAGTTAATTCCTCTAAGTAACGCAAATTCCCGAGATTTTGTTCTCTCTGCTGAACTCAGAAATCTTTGATCAAGTCAATTTTCTTTGGGTCAATCAGATTTTGGGTCATTCAACCAAGGCTTTTATCCACCGGGACAGGTTTTCTTGCTGACATCAGTAAGTGAATTTTTAGGGCGTATATGCCTAACGGATCAGTAAACATTTTTTTTTTTTTACCCGAGCTTATATTAGAAATTGTTGTTATTATTGTTTTTCTCTAGTTCATATACACGTGAATGCAGTGTGCACGATGTAAATTGTGTAAATATTTACACAACTTCATCTCTGAAATATAGACATACATTTATATTGTCTTAACAATTTTTAAAAATAAAAGTCCTTTTTCAAGCTAGACTGGGAACAATCATCCCGAGTCGCTATCCTTTGCATCACTCGCAGATCGATTGGTTAAATAGAGAAAGCTATAGCTTCTGAGTGATTGAATACTTTGATTTTTACTGCTTATCAACAATCTGAAGTTTATTTAGAGCCGGAAAATATGCTGCGATTTTAAGAGTCTTTCGGTGATCATAAAGATTTACTGATGCAAAAATTACTAATTAATCCATAGCTACGGAGATATGAGTAGAATTTGCTAGAAAGCGAATATATCAATCAGACTAGAAATGGAACTTAACACTCCGTATCTTGGTTCTGACTGTCCTCGAAATTATCCATTACACTCATCTACGCCCTGACCTATCTCGGTTCTGACCAGGTTTGACATTTTCAGTTACACGCATCAAGGCTCTGACAAGGTTCGACGTTATAAATTACACCCATCTAGATTTGACCAGGCTCGATTATATTACACCCATCTAGGTTGTGGTTTGGCGCTCGATTATCCATTACACCTATCGCGATTCTGACCAGGCTCGACAAATCCATTGAACACATCTAGGTCCTGACCAGGCTCGACTTATCAATTACACCTATCTAGGTACTGAAATGGCTCGACGTTATCAATTACACTCATCTAAGTTCAGACCAGACACGACGTTATCTATTAAACGCATATACGTCCTGACTTGGCTCGACGTTATATATTACACTCATGTAGGTCCAGACCAGGGATGACTTCATTAATTACATCTTGGTCCTGACCAGGCTCGACGTTATGTATTATACCCATGTAGGTCCAGACTAGGGACGACTTCCTTAATTACATCTTGGTTCTGACTAGGCTCGACGTTATACATTACACCTTTGTAGGTAAAGACCAGGGACGACTTCATTAGTTACATCTTGGTCCTGACTAGGCTCGACGTTATCCATTACACCCATGTAGGTCCAGACAAAGGTCGACTTCATCAATTACAACTATCTTGGTCCTGATCTGGCACGACATTATCAGTTACACCAATCTTGGTTCTTACCAGGCTCAACATTATCAATTACACCCATCTAAGTTATGACTAAGCTCGACGTTAAGGTCGGAAATCGTATGAGAACCGTTGTTAGAAGCAGATATAGCAGTGTAAGCCAGATAATATAATAGATTATTTATAAGTTTGTAAATGTTTTATTCACAAGTAGCTTAATAACCGTCCTGTACTTGATGCCACGTGTTATCCTCTGCTCTTATAACAGCTTGATCAGGTAGAAAATGAAGTACTCTTGTAAATTTGGGCGGGATCTGCCCAGCTTTCATTCTCCTGATCCCAAAAGCGTTTCCAAGTCCTAGTGCGTGACGAATTATTTTCAACTCTCCATCCTTTCCCTCACAGGCCTCTTGCTGTTTGATTGCCATTTTCACGGAAAATGCACAGGCGAACTACATTCATTGGGTCTGCCATTTCTACACGGCAAGAACCCGCCATACCATTTACACTGTATCAAACCCCCCATATTCATTCCGTAATTTACACTCGAAAAGCTTCTTCCCACAGACCACGGCTCGGTGGAACCGACACTCAAGATGATGTTTCTCCGATCAATACAATCTTAACCTATTCAAGTCTAGTTTTAACCATTATATTCTCCTCCTATCCGTATAAACTGACTGCACTGTAAACCTCTGCAAGTATGCCCGGTTCTTGTAGAGGATGAACCTTACCGTAAAAAGAGAAAAACATATATCAAAATTGTGGTCAAACCTCGTTACGAGTTGAATGCAAACAACTGACAATGTGCCGAGTGTTCATTATAACGTGAAAAAATTATCCATTATGGAATTTTTCGTCTATGTTATAATTTCATGGTCATACGTGCATTAAAGCGTGAAAAACTGTTACTTTCTAGGCATTTTTGAAGATTACTGCATTATTCATAGTTGATTCTGTTCAATGCAGGCACATTGTCGAAAGCATAATGAAAAATTACGGTAATGGATAGCAACTCACAGCTTTATATAATTACTTGTACCCCTAAAGATGATCTTGGAATAAGATCAAAAGTATTTGGGAAATGAAAATAAAACAGAATTTAAACAGTTATAGGACATTTCTCTCATTCTTTAATATCAATACACGCAACGTAATTCATGAGTTTGAGCGGGTTTCCTTAAAAATTAACAGGCATAATGTCTGTAATATATTCAGTCAAACATGTCTAAAAGTGAATTTGCTGCCTAAATACACATGCACGCACACACACGCACACACACACACACACACACACACATATATATATATATATATATATATATATATATATATATATATATATATATATATATATATATATATAGATATATATATATATATTGCTTATTATGTTGTAATTGAAATATTTGATAATGGCTTATGTAAGCCGAAAGCTTAGATTGTATTAAAAAATATGGATCAATATTGTGAATTTCTTTCTTCGTTCAATGATAATGTTATTAAACTTATTAGACGTTATGAAAAGAATGTACATAAATTGAATATACAACACTTGTCTATATTATTTAATGAAACGTGTATGAATATATATATATATATATATATATATATATATATATATATATATATATATATATATATATATATATATATATCAATGTTTTTTTATTCAAATACGTAATTACGGACTGTTAATATCTAAAAGGACTTACGCACATTTATTTAAATGTAAGGAAGTCAATTAAATTCTTGAATTGAATAGGTCATTTTAATATTCGAACCTGTAATGTGCATCACCTACCTGAAGTAAGATATGCAATTTCCTTACTTTGGTTTTCTCAAGAAATTGAAATAATTATATATGCTGTTAGCGTAATTAATTAAAAGTTGACATTTTAATTCTCCGCTTAATGACGCCATCAGGAGGTAATCCGAGAGGGGTAATTCTGAGAAGGAGACCTGAAAAGAAAATGAATACATAAACAAATAATCTATTTGGTACATGAGATAAACAATGATTATCTATTACTATATTTATAATATTTATATTCGAATTATTATCCTCATCTTTGTTGTTTTTATCCCAATTATTCGGCCTTTCTCAGGTGTACATCAATCTGGATAACGTACAGGGAATTTGAAACGAAGCTTTCTTAGAAATTCTCCTACGGACACAGTGACCTCGCGTGTAAAAGTGTTCTTGTGAATTTGGTTGTGAGTTCAATCCATGAGACGAGCAGTGTGTCCCAAATGGACACGGGCAAGCGATAAGTGAACAATGCCAGATAATAGAACTAGACTATATTCTTTAGACCTGTTCAGTGGAACGAAAACAGCCTACCCCGGTAGATTCAGTAGTCCATTTCGAAATTTCCTGTATCTTAACAAAATCAATACACATCTGATGATCGCTGGTGGCCACAACGACCAATATATTGTGACAAAAACAAAAAAGATGTAGAAAATACTCAAAAAATAACAATATTAAACAAGTAAATAATGATACCTCCTCATCCCAGAATTTCGGACAACTCTTACTTTATATATTAAATGGATTTCAAATGATTTTATGCGAAAACGCACAACTTACAACGAAATGCAATTGTGTGTGTAGGTGTGTCTGTGCGTGCGTAGATTTGTGTTGTGTCTGTGGCTGTGTATGTATGTACGCGCGCGTGTGCGTGTGGAGACTAATTCAAATCGCAAACATCTTCCGGGAAAGAAATCAGATAATATAATACATATTAGATTACTTTCAAAGTATAAACACATATAATCTCTTAATAATTTTCTTGAAGAGAGGAAAGTATCGAGTAGAATTTCAGAAACATTTTTTTCAGATGGGATAATTTAATCAAATAGCTAATATAAATTTAAATAAGTTTTAAAAAATCATCATTAGTTGCAGAAAGAACGATATATAACAAAAGTTAAATAGATGACATTATATATTTGATATTAAATGTTGCGAAAATAATTGGTGCAACTATTTAAATGTGTGTGTCCCATACTAGTGCATGATTAATTAATATTTCACCTTTATTTTTGATGGCAGCTTAAAAATTGACTCCTGTTTTAATGTATATTTTAAAAACTAAACTTCATAATTATTATAATGTTTAAGTATAAATCATTTCCTATAAAGGAAACAAAAGAAAAATGCATGGATATAACAATATTCATCAAAGTGGTTGCACTTGTAGAAAGATATAGAAAGGAAAAGACGGGTTATATAATTTCTGTTTGTGAAATAGAAAGTGATGCAAACATTTGTGGGGAAATAAAATAAAACTAATTGATAAAATAATAATAATTGATAACAATAAAAGAAGATACATTTTCTCATGGTGTATAAAGACAACCAAAATTCGGTTATCCTAATTGACTCGTTAAGCGCCGTTGGCTGCTGCGTTTCAAGTCTATAAAAAGGCAAACATTTGCTCTCTTTTGCTTTTTTCCAAACTTACACCAAGATGTAGCACTGGCGGGAAATACACACGCGCTGGTCCGCTTTCGTTTCTCCGGTACACTGATAACTGAACTCTTCCTCTGCTTTCCAGCGCATACCGTTCGCATGTGTCTCCCGAAACATCCAATTATGAAGCAATGACCATTTACTTTTGTCGTTCTTCAATCAGCCTGTTAAGTATCATACGTGAGAGGCGCTTGACTGATCATGTATCTTTCGATACACGATTGACGAGGCAAAATATTTTTTCCACGCAGTAGTTTGCCATTTCTTTCTCCAGTAGACTGGTTTCTTACAGATTATATACAAATCAGAATCGACGATCCGTCGTAGAAACCCAAATCTTTTATGTTTCGTATTTGATTGTTTACACGTGTTCAAGCAGCAACCTACAAACCATTAACACGTAATCTTTTAAATTCCATACATTTAAAAAATATTTACAGAAATAATGGACACCCTGTATGGAAATAATTTGATATTTCACTAGTATTTTCACTGGTAGGTAACCAGATTTCTGAATGGGATTTAACTGTATTAGATATTTGAGAAAACATTCACGTGACCTGTAGTATTACTTGAGTAACGAAAGGTATTTGCAAAGTTAAAGAATACACAAAATTATAACGAATAATTGCTACGAAATAGATTCTGGATTTGCACTCAGATGACAGCGGACCCTTAATGATAATATCTGATGAATCAACTGAAATATAACTGAAGTGTAGATGGAACATATTTTCTATCGGCATGCAGGTGGTTTCTTGCCAGTATAGGTTCTTTATTAGTCTAATGCCTTTCCCAAATATGTCCAGGTTGCTGATCAGTTCTAATAGATCTTTTTGGGGGTAATAGATGGAATGCATTTGTGTAATCTGTAAACCACAAACACACGTCCTTCTGCATTTCTATGGTTCTTTCTGGTATCATTCTGAAAACAAATATCGCGTTCCTTGTTCTAGTGTCTTTGAGGAACCCCCACTGTTCTTGTCCTATCTCCTGATCTGATTCTGCTGTGCTCTCTGTTCATCATAATTCGGGTGATGAGTTTTGTTATGTGGCTTATTAGGCTGATTGTCCAAGTTCTATTCACTTACACCTGGTTTCTTAGGTAATTCTATGAAAGTCATCATCATTATCATTGGACATCCTTGTGGTTAGTCGGAACTCTATTAACAATCCCTTTCCACACTACTTGGTCCTGCAATGCTGTCGCCAGCTCCCCAAATTCCAATGCTGAGTCACGAGCCATAGTGTCTGGGAAAGTCAACATTCACGAGAAGACACCTCAAGATGGATGCCACAGAAGTAATGATGAAACGACCCCCGGCTCGCACGGCGACAATGGCCGGCAAACTGCAATCGCTTTCAATGAGCTTAAGAGAGATTGGGCTCTGTTCTCCGTAAATTGTGTGAAGCGTTGCATCGGATCTCCAACTGATTTCTGGATTTTTCTAAGCAGATTTGTATATGTTCCATACAGTCATCTTTCGAGAAGAACAGTTTCTGACCCATACAATAGGACTGTTTCAGTCAGGGTTCGAATAGTTTGGACATTTAAAGAGGATGGAAGGTTTGAGCGCCAAATCTTTTGAAGTTTGTTACATGAATCACATGCAAGAGCTTTGCGGATGTTAAAGTTTCTTTTGTTTTTTATCTATGATATTAACTCTTTTTATGGATGCATTACTGAGTGAATTCAACTAGGATTGTTCATGGAACGTTTTGATATATTCGGTCTGATTCAAATTGCAATATAATAAAAATAGATATACTTAGGTCTTCCGTTATATCGCCATTGTTGTAAATCTAATTTATTATTTCTGTAATCTTCTTTATGCCGAAATCATCTATGGCAGCAAGGATCACTATTTCGATTCCGTCTAGCCCTGCCGCATTGTTATGCCGACGAAGCGATCATGAAATTCTAAAATTAGATTTAGAATAGAGAGAGATTTCTGATCTTTTCGGTTCTGTTACTTGATTATATGAATAAATACCAATGTCCTTTGCATCCTATTTTTGGAGACAGAATTTCCATGAGTACAGTTACATCTCAAGAACTGCTCCTTTGTTGAACAAACACTTGGGACAATAATACCCCGATCCCTGCAATTTTGTCATATTCATGTCTATTGACATGCATTATCGTTTCTATATGTACTCATTATATACGCTTCTAAACTCTCATTCAGTGACCCTCTACATTGTGTGGCTCTTGGGATTGGATAAAAAGATTAATATAATATGGAGTAATAATGAAGAAAAAGCAATCATTTCCTAATTGATTCTTTTAGCATTATTGAGAAATCTAATTTTCATCTATAGTTCCTAAGGATTAGATTTACATTTCTAATCGAATGATTCTGCTATAATCTGGGTAAGTGTCTAGGATTATAATTATTTTTAAGTAAAAAAATATGTCATGTTATTTGAACTAAAACTCTTCAGACGATTTAAAAATAAGTTGACAATGATGAGGAACAGATTTGAATCATTTGTTTTCATTTTCCGATTGATTCGTTCGTATTCTACGGTTTATCAACCCTTTGCAGGTTATTTAAAGCCAGAAAATATTTTTAGATTCTAAAGTGATGACCAGGCTTGACGTTGCTTGACTTCCGTGATGGTACGGGAAGCGATGTTTCAACTTGATCTGGCCACCAGCCTTTTTCCTTATGTATGCATTCTTTTAACCATTAAAAGTTATAATTAAAGAAGGCCGGACCTTTGTTTCGGATCCTCGAAAATTATATCAAGCAATCATTGCAGACAATGAATAATATCTCGCCGTTTTGGTTCTCTTTGAAGTTTATAACGATTTCGGCTTGATCTAATATTAGGTAAGCTTTTCCAAACGTAAAATCATATTTTGTAATGAACATAAGTGCTCGAATGATTTAAATGTGGAATATGTTCGGTTTTCTATTGTTTATTTTTATTCCTTTAAGATAGAACATTAATTTAAAATTTGTTCTCAAATCTTTGTACAATTAAAAGGAACCTTATAATGTGTTTCATAGCTTCGACTAATGATAGTAATTATTATTGATACATGTCTAGCATGTCTTTCATCTTATAATGAAGAAAATGCTTAACTTAAAATATTTAAAAATGCATTATATCTTAGATTACCAATGCAACATAACAATGCGATCATAGCAACTCATGGAGATCGAAGAAGAAATATAATTATATTATAGCAATGTACGCCAGGGAAATATCTGTAGTCAAAAGTTCAACGATAAGCGGTGATAGCAAAATTTATTGGTAGCAATTCAAATTCTGTCAGGGCTTATTTTATATTTCTCATTCCGGTTAGTGGCATAAATTTGTAGAATAATGATGGGAGAAGTGCAATGACTAACAAGTCTATTAAAACGAAATTAATATTTTATGAATAAATTATAAACTGACTCTAAAATGAATGGTTCTTCATCAAAATTATCAGGTGCAGATGCAAATGTGGTTTAGGAGTAAATAATTCATTTATGATAATGACAATGGTTTACAAAAACAAAACAGTACATTTATGGAAAGATATTCTCAATTGATTTTGTTTCTTTTAAAGATTATTTACTCTGTTTCATTTTAAAGTAAAAGGAGTAAAAAGTGAAAAAAATTAATTTAACTCCACTTCAAATAAATTTGTCTTTATAAAAGATGTATTATTTTCTTAAAAGTCATACGTTTCGAGAAATCTACCATTAATAATCAATAAGAGTGCAAACATTAATATCCAACTTAATATTTACCTCGAAATAGGCAAATATTAAGACAACCCAATTCGAGGTCGACTTAAACAAAAGCAATAAGTCAGCGCTATGCCAGTTCCCTATGTATTGGTCGATATGCATACGTTACTCAACCTAGCTTTAGACTTGAATTCGAAAAAAATTGTCTATATTTCTCAAATGAGGTATTATGTACATTATTCGGACTATTCTCCTCATATTTGATGCCATATTGATTTTAACGTTTTGGCCGTTGTACGCACCGACCTTCTAGTAGTTAAAATGTCGAACTGAAAACATTATTTCGCTTACTGGGGTAGACTGTTCTAGTTCCACGTGCAATGTATGTCAGTTACCTCCTTTTAATTCTTCTCTGAAAGTTCTCCACTGCCTTAACTGGGTATTGAACTCGCACTCTTTGGGTCCTGTCACTGGTTCTAACAAATGTCTTTATGCACTGTGCCATGTGTCCTTTCTGAATTGAAGTTTCTCTTTAAAATGTCAATACAGAGGAAGTTGGATTTAATAAAATCCGTCGATTCAGCATGGCGAGACCAATAATTTAAGTTTTCAAATGTAGAAAATGAAGAATGGCGCTCATCGGACAATTTAGAATTGAGATAGTGACAATCTTTTGACGTTGTGGGAAAGACTCGGCAGAATAGAAAATCATTCACACCGAAAAGTCCATGTAAACTCCTTTGAAATCTATCAAATCTAGAAATTGATAATTTAGCAACTTATGTGTAAAACGTTTCTTCTAATTAGTGATCCCTGAATAATTCTTGTGATCCAATCTGTTGAGGAACATTATGGGAATATGATCAGATAATTCTACGCTGCTGGAAATAACTTACGAATGACAACCACCTGTCGGAAATACTTCGCACTCACAGCCCCGTTCATCTGATTTGCTAGAAATTTTAAAATTATTGTTATCTTCTAAAATTTAAAAAATACTCCCTTGAATATAATTTCACCCACCGCGTTCAGTGTCGAAATGTAAGATTTGGCTCCAGTTATTTCTAGCCAGCTCAGGTTCATAATAACGTTATTTACTCAATCGATATATTTTTAAATTTCGTGCACCTTGAAAAGTTTGCAAAAGTTGCCAGCGTCAATCCTCAGCATCAAATGAGCCATTATGACTGAATATTGTTCTGGTACGTATTAAATAAATTAACGGCAAACTATAGCAGAAATAGTCATAATTAAAAAAAAAGAGAAACATACATTAAAGTGCACAAATAGATATGTCCGTCATAAAATTGATTAATAATAATGGTAATGGTAATATTAGCTGAAAAAATCTCTTACAATCTTTTAAATTGTAATGGTAACATTAGTTGTGTTCTCTTATATAGAAATATTCGGCAATTTTTAAACAAGCCACCGAAGTTGCTTTCCGATAAATTTAATAAAATATTGATATTAAGTATTTTTGGGGGAAAATAAGTTTCCCCAATAAATCATTTTTATTATATGTTATGTACCATAGCCTGAAGCGGAACGATTATAATTAAGAAAAATGATTTTATTATAATCTATTATAATGAATTTATTTTAATAGTATCTATCTATCTATCTATCTATATATATATATATATATATATATATATATATATATATATATATATATATATATATATATTCTTTCATCTTATTATTTCACGTAAAGCAAGGCGGAAATGCTACTAGTATGCAGGTGCGTTAAAGAGTATTAAAGTGAAAGAAAAGTATCTATCTATCTATCTATCTATATATCTATCTATATCTCTATCTATCTATCTATCTATCTATCTATCTATATATATATATATATATATATATATATATATATATATATATATATATTGTTTCATCTTATCATTTCACGTAAAGCAAGGCGGAAATGCTACTAGTATGCAGGTGCGTTAAAGAGTAATAAAGTGAAAGAAAAGTGTGAGGGTTTAGGAAAGGACAAAAGACGAATAGGATTCTAGAAGACAAAAGATGCTGGGGTACCAAGAAAACAATTCGGCAGCGCAGTTAGCATGAAAATATTTATAGAAAAGACAGAAAGGAGCCACGGTAAGTCGGTGGGAAAGTGACAGAAGTCGAGATGCCAGGCCAGAAATTATTATATTACAGTTATTTTTAGGGATTTTGTCAAGAATCTTGAGATGAATAGCAATAGCAAAAGACAAAATATGAGTTTTCAATGCACGGGAAAATGGCAGATTTGCAAATGTGCAAGATAGATTCTGACGAGAAAAATTTGCACGAATCAATCACACAACATTCCGTTCATTAGATGTAGCTATTGATTCGATGTAGTGGCTGCATTTCAAGTCAGTTGAAAATGTTAGGACAATACGGCGCATTGTATTACTCTCCAGGTTTCTCCAGCCATGCTAATGTCAGGCAGAAAAGTTCCCTCTAATGGTTAAATGAAAATGTTTTGTTTTGTGATGTTGAAATTTGCAAGCCATGTCCCTACCCAGATAAACAATTCTTCTTTTTTTTATGTGCCATGTCCCTTCTGGACTTAGATAATCATGAACATCCACTACCTCCTGTAACTTGTAGCTCTTAATAAGTTTCGTTCTTTTGTTATTTCTCGCAAACAATATTCCGCCATCTCAATATTCCGCCATCTCAATATTCCGCTCATGCTCGTCAAGTAATGCATTTATTAAACAATCCCTGATTGGAGGTCCTTATCAAGAGCATCTGCGATGTTTACTTTTCAGGTTTGATATGTTAGTTTCATCTGCATAAATATCTAGTTGGAAACCGATGATATCAGGGAGATAATTGAGGACAATCAGAAACAACGTAAGGCAAGGGACAGAGCCTTGGGGAACATCCGCGTTCGTGTGAAAGGTTCTGAGAGCGAGACTATTCAAAGCGACCTTCATTTCACGATTTGATAGGAAATATTGGAGTGTATCAAATATTCGTCATGTGATACCGTAGGCCGGGAACTTGCATAGAATACCAACGTGCCAAACCCAGTCAGACATTGATATATCTAAAGCCACAACTAGACTTTTGCCGTTAGTATCAAGGGCGTGATATACATCTTCAGAGATATTCGTTAATACATCAGCGGTAGACCTGGCGAAACGGAAGCCATATTATTTGCCCAAAATGAGGTTTTCACAAGTAATATACTTAACCAATTCGGTGTTGAATAAAGCATCGAATACTTTGCCGAAAAGCGGTAAGAAATGAAAGGGCGACAGTATAAGTAGTTAAAGGATTCTTCAGATTTCTTCAAAACAGGAACTACATAAGAGGACTTCCAACAAGTTCGAAATAAAGGAGTCAATTTTAGATTTTGGAGAGAAATGGTGTCGGCTCGGCAGCACGTATCTCTGGGATGATGTCTTGGAACCCGTCAACTCTGCTTGACGTGACTAGTTTGGAAATGTTGTTTGGATTATGCGCATATCAAGTCGGGAGAAATTAGTTGTGAAAATTCCAGATGAATCAAGTATGGATTGGGAGAGAACTTGCGAGCAAACACACATCCGTATCTGTAGTAGATTTCACAACATTAACTTGATTGAATGAAGGAGGAATTGTGGATTTGCTGTTGTTTAAGCTATATATATTTTAAAAGTATTACCGTATTGTTATTTAATTTTTTTATTATTTACTAACAGCATGGCCCGGCGTTGCTCGTTCTTGATCCAAAAACGTACGACTCATACAGCAATCGCTATCACTTGACTTAAAATATTTTTGCCCTTCCTTGATTTTACAGGTGTTTCCTTGCCGTGCTGATGTTGCTACATGCCTTACTTCTTGCCTATTTCACACTGTGAATTTTTTCTAAGCTCTAAACTAAACATTAAATCTCTTACGAAAAAAGAACTAAACAAAATGAACACAAAAAGATCAGCTTTAAAAAAGGACTCGTAACTGGAAAAACCGAATGAAAAAAGAATGTTAACAACAAATACTTTTTCACACCCAACCCAGTTCTGCGGAATCAGAATCAACGTTGAGTTTAAGCAAGCGAATGAGCCAATTGGAGTAAAGTGCCATGCAGATGTAAATTTTTCCCACTTGTGACGAATGCAGCTATTAATTTTTTTTTTTGCATGCTAGCATGCTAGTTAATATTCGTGTCTGTCAGCTGTTGGCTCTCACGCTGGCCAATATAATCTTCCTGCTTATTCGTGGCAGCCAGTTATTGGCTCTCACTCTGGCCAGTACAAAATGGTCGAAAACTACATGAAAGTGCCGTAGAAGCATGAAAAAATCGATTATTTCCACTATCGATGGGAATTGGGAAATGCAATGTCGGTTATGACCTTTCCACTATCTTGGACCATGTGCATGTAAATTTTGGTGCAAATCCGTCTAAAATTGCGGCTGTGCATTCGTTACACACACATACACAAACACACACATCCTGCCTTTTATAGATAGAGACATCAATTTCTTTTTTGTTTGGGTTAATATCAGATAGCAGGCGATGTTTTGTTTACATTTTCTTTGAAGAATAGATTGATTGAATAATCATTTCGCACCTAGCCAGGGTAATTATTTGAAAGGATATGTTTAAAAGAAACGTTTTATTATAGAAAATATATGATTTAAAATGAAAATATCCATTCTATAATAAACTTATTTCTTCTGATCTCCTCACACTTAATACATTTTGTCCAGACATGGGGATGTACTAAGAGCATAACGTGTGTAAAGTATGTTCTAAATAACTAATTTTCATCAATATACACTTACAGCTACAAATATATAGTCCCTTAGTAAAGAAAAAGCCCCATTAATATAAAATAAAAGACCTCCCCCATCTATCTCAGAACATGTAATATCTCTAATTTCTTTATTTTGATGTTAAACAGTAATTCAAAATTACATGTAAATCTATTATGCGAGAAACAATATCATCGACTGAAAGTTTTGTTAAGATTATGAGTAAGTTTCACTTGCTTTGTTAGATATCTTAAAAAAGAACTTATGAATGTTATAAACTGAACATAAATTATTCATAGGAGAAAATATACTTCTAAATCTAAAAAAAAATATCGTCTAGACACTTGATATCTAAAATACTAATTAAAAATGAAAATAATGCACACAAAAATATCATTAACTATTCAAAATATGTCGACAATGGTGATATATGGAATTTTAAAGTGAACTTTTCTAAAATACTATGTTGATTCTTTCTTATTTTGTTTAGCAAGCTTTGCTTGTTTGAAAAAGCGATAATGTGAAGTATATTTTATTCAGTTGATTTAAACGTTTGTAAAGCAACAAAATATTTTCGTATAAATTATAATTTACGTTTGATATAATTAAATATCGAATATCCGATAAGATTATTTTTCTTGAAGTAAATATAATCAAATCTTTATTACATATTTTAAAAAAAATCTATTAAACAGAAGTGATTTAAAAAAAAAAAGTTAGCGATTAATGTACAATAGAAAAAAAACACTGTATATTTCATTGAGAGAACAAGAAAAGGAGGGGTTTGAAGTGGAAGATGTGTAGAGACGATGGATTATTTGTTTGTGAACTAGTTATGGAAAGAGACTGATTATTAAGAAAACCATGCAACTTACTGAGGCAACTAATTCGGTCGTCTAGGTCTTTTTTGGGGGCAGTACTTTAGCTTCCTTATTGATATGTTATTCTATTGCTGCTGATGCTTTTTTGTATGTTTTGTTCATATTGCCCTTGAGTAATTTGTTGTGTGTAGGAAGGCTTAGCTGATATATGTTTTTCTTTTGTCCGCTGCGATGAATTCATTTGTTGAATTGTTTATTTTAGTTATATCTTCTTTTAGCTTTTTTTTGGGAATGTGTCTTGTTTTTTTCTGAAATTTTATTTTTCTATCTAGGTCAGTTAAGTTTTTCTCTGGATATATATTCCGGGTTGGTGTAATGGTTAAGCAAGCTGGTCTCGCTAAAAAAATTACATCTGAACAGTGAATACGATCCTTCACTGTGTGCCCCATACTTTCTGCCTTGTGCCACATCTAACCTACGCTTGAAAATCAATATATATATATATATATATATATATATATATATATATATATATATATATATATATATATATATGTGTGTACAAAACCCCTGGTTGCTCATTACTAATCACTCATATAGGCTAGATAATATAGGCAATACAGTTTGAAGAAGCAGGTTTATGCACTTATATGTTTCTGCTGATGTATACTGTAATTATACTGTGCAAATTTTAGTGGCACTTTTTGGAAGATAGTACCTAATCAGACGTCATCTGTAGGTGAACGGTCAAAGCTTCGTACAAAATGACACTGGGGTTTCAGGCTAGGCCAATCATCCACAGCCTGCGAATGCCTTCTACAAAATTTAACTCACAAGGATTAGGTTTGTGGGGTGATTTTCAAACATTTCGGCAATGTTCCTCACAGTTTATTCTGTAGTTATCAACTTTCCTCTCCAGCAAATAGACCAACATATGTTTGGAACATATATATATATATATATATATATATATATATATATATATATATATATATATATGAAAATATATAGAAAATAGGAAGGAACTGGTTAGGTAAATAATCCAAATTTCGCTTGAAGATGGAACGGAGCCCATTTTAATTTAAACTCAATTTAATTTAAAGGATTATATTGAAGTTTTCGGGTCTTGTTTTGAAACATGAGACCTCTTATGTAGAGATTTGGAATCATATTTTTAAATAAATAATTATGTATATATATATATATATATATATGTGTGTGTGTGTGTGTGTGTGTGTGTGTGTTTGTTTGTGTCTGTGGATGTATGTGTGTGTGTGCATTTTCTGCATCTATATGAGAATAAGAGACAATATCTGTAGTCTAATGTATAGGCACTAAACTGCATGCTGACACACATTTCGCCAAAATTACGATCCGGACTTACGGCTATATCACGTTGAAATACCGGATTCTGTACGAAGGTAAGCAACGGTGGCTTTGGTCAATAGCTAGATGGATGCGCGTTTGATAATACTATTTTTTTTGTAATTTTGCAAATGCCGTTGGTGTTATGGGTAACGTTTAGGAATTGTAACTGTGTCATTCAATACCAATTCCGAGTCACTCTGTTTCGTTATATTCACTCACAGTCAAATACCATTGACGAAGGTATAAATCCAGCTTTTCTTCCCACCTATGGGTTAATTATTACGACTTGTTTTAGTAAATCATTATTATCTCTAAAATATTCTTACAATATTTTTGTCTGTAAATACCATGTAAATTGTTGATAAGCCGATAAATCCAAAACAGTCAATTGATCAATCATTTATACTAACGTACCCTGACAGCTCTGGTCACCCCATTGAAATTCCCTCAGATATATATATATATATATATATATATATATATATATATATATATTTGATTTTGGCTTGAAGCAATCGGACGTCTAGCCACACTGAATTACTGTGATACATCGAAACAGTGTGTCTGTGGATGGCAATATATATGCCCCCTGAAAATTCGGTTGAGCTCTCTTCAGAAAAGTGTAATTTTAAAAACAGTGGCTCATGCCGCTATTACCGCATTTGCTCCTCAACTGAACTGAATTTAGTTCTCCGAGCCACTGACGTATTCGCATAGAAAAAGTTAAAATTCCCCTTTCTCTTTAATGTGTGAAGATAGCCTCGGGACAGAATCATCAACTGATACCTAATCAAATGGGGTTTCGATCACGGCTTGAGGCAATTGGACATCTAGCCCCATTGAAAGGCTGCGAAACAGTCTATCTATAGATGACTCTCTCTCTCTCTCTCTCTCTCTCTCTCTCTCTCTATATATATATATATATATATATATATATATATGTGTGTGTGTGTGTGTGATTGATTGTGTGTGTGTGTGAAAAGCGTGTGTATATAAATATAAATAAATATATATATAATTATTTATATATTATATATGTTACTTATTAGAAAGAGCTCAATATCATAGATAGAGCTAATATATATATATATATATATATATATATATATATATATATATATATATATATATATATACATGAATTATTCATACAAAACTAATGCAAAGGTTAATGATTTAAATGGCAAGACATCCATCTTGCATACGATTCAAATAGTACACAAAAACCTCTAAATCCGTTATGCATGAGTTGATCCTTGTTTATATAAATTTCTGCCGTATTAGTTGTTTTTTTTTTTTTTACTACAAGTTTTTCGTATAATAGATGTTGTTCCTACAGACATTTATTGTCAGGTATATAATAGATGGTTTTGTTCTTTTTTTTTTTCTCTTAGTAATAAGAGGACATCGAAAATATATGCACTATATGTATTGTATCCGAAATGCTATTAAAAATGAGTTATTGGTTTTAAACGCGCCAAAGCAAAAATTTGAGTTTGATTTTGAATCATTTTTAAAAAATGTTTGCGTCATTATACCAAATATGAAAATGAACAAATGTTTTACTGGTAAATTTTTTACTGTCAAAGTGTACATGAACTATATTGTTCAATAATTTTGGTTAATGTCGCACTAAACAATTATCAAACAAAAGTCGCACTATTTGAATCGTTTATAAAATGGATCAGATATTTAAATTTAGTAAAACGTGCAATCAATTTACAAATACATGAATTTATTCAAACAAAACTAATGCAAAGGTTAATGATTTAAATGGCAAGACATCCATTTTGTAAAACGATTCAAATAGTACATTTAAAAAATCCATGTGCGACTTTTGGTTAAAATCCTGTTATTGCAATATGTTCATGCCACTTTGACAGTAAAAAAATTACCAGATTACCATATTTGGTATTGTTTTAAAAAAATTCAAAATCAAATTTCGCCCAATTATTTTTTTGTTCGGATTTTTACATATATTTTCGATGTCCTCTTTTCGTCTGTTATATACAGACATCGTCAGGTATAAAAAAATAATAGATGTTGTTCTTGGATTTTTTTTGTGTTATTTGAATAAGATGGATGTCTTGCCGAAAATATATTAGTTTTGTATGAATAATTCATATGTAAAATTGCTAATTTAAAAATGAGTTACTTTTGGTTTTTGAACTGTAATTATTGAACAAAAGTTCAACGACTGAGTAAAAACATTTGTTCATTACCATATTTGGTATAGACGCAGACATTTTTTTTAAAATGCTTTGGCGCGTTCAAAAAAAACCAATACTCATTTTTAATATTTGATAATGAACAAATGTTTTTACTAAGAGAAAAAACCAAGAACAAATTATTTTTGTCTGTAGGAACAGTGGCATGAAAAATAATTGTAATCGGCAGAAATTTATATAAACAAGGATCGCACTTAACGGATTTAGAGGTTTTGTGTCTATTTGAATCGTTTGCAAGATGGATCATTTAAAGATATTTAAGTTTTTATGAATAAAATTTGTAAATTGATTGCAATTTGTTTAATAATATATATATATGAATTATATATATATATAATATATATAATATATATAAAAAAATATTTTACAAACGAATGGTTGTCTATATAAATTAAGAAATTAAATTTATTTTCCAAAGAAATAGTAATATTATAATTCACGATTAATATCAAGACTAAATTATACGATGAATCAGGCTACGCTTTCTATATGTGTTTCATGAAGACGCATTATATATAAAAGGGTTTCATTAAGACGGATCAAAATCAGCAGTAAATAAATCAGTATTATTGATGAAAACTATTTATTTCTCTATTGGATCGTGTTATCATGTCAGATATGCATGAAAAATAATATCGCCAATATGTCCGCCAAATCTGAAAGAAAAAGAAAAATATAATTAGACGCTTAAGCTTATTTCACAATCAAATTAGACCAAGTCATTGGAACACGCTTTATATCGCTGGTTCGTATGTGATATAGTATTTTCATAATTTTCTCGTCCAGTTTATTGCATTATTCTTCTGGACTTTGCTTACCCTTTTTCGTTTTTTTTTTGTTTTTTACTGTAATGCAATATGGGCTTCGAGACACCAAGTGTAACATAGCAACATTGGTACTGACTTTTTTGTTTGTTTGTTTAATGGTATATGAATCATTACGTGTTACTTAATGCCGAAATCTAAACATTTTGTACGCAATTAAAATTTATTTTCTGAGATGAGATAAGTTTTGCTAATTAATCCTTGATTGGATAAGGAGATGAATTCACACCTTTCCGAAGGAGAGGTGAATTCATATATTTCCCATCGTCGTCTTGTATAACCAAATCAACTGAAAATGGATCTCGACATTCCAGTTAAAAATTCCGACTTATTAGACCCTTAAACCATCCAAACATGCGAGCGTATAGGACTTATAATTTTCAATGGCTGAACCATCTAGCTAGACCAGGCGCTACCTTGCTTAACTTCGGTGATCGTACGGGATATGCCGTGTAAACCAGCACTGATGCTTATAGGATGATATGTTCTGATGTATCCTACCACCTATTGGGTGTATATTCAGATATTTCCTTCTCCATGTCCGGTTTCCACTAGAACACAAAGAAATCAAGTCGCCTTGATATTTAACTCTAGGCATTTCCGTTGAAAACAACTGAAAATTTCGTGCGATTAAGATTTTTCTTAATTTTCTTGCATTCGTATATTCTTATCTATACATAAAGTGTTTATAAGAGGGAACTCGGCGTGGTGTAATGGCGAGCAAGTGCAACTACAACCGTGTAGTGAGTTAGATCCTCACTGGGTACCCCATTTTTTCGGCACTGTACCAGATGTAAGCTACCCTTTGAAAATCACCATAAATATGTAAAAATAAAAAACAATAAAGTAATTAAAAAAATAAAAAATAAAATAACAATAAAGTAATTAAAATGTAATGTAATAAAGTAATTAAAATGTAATGAAAAAAATATATTAATAAAATAATTAAAAATAATAAAAAAACAAAAGTAAAAGCTTACATTTATTTTAGTAATATCAATATTTGGGAAAAATACAGAGATGTGTTATTTTAACTATTTACACTGTTTATCCGGGTTGACGAAATGAAGGGTTCGGTTTTAAATTCCATTTATTTGAGTAATGCTTGAACGTACATCGGTCAATATGTGGTGAATATGACAACAAAGACGATGACAATAGACAGAATGTTGTAAATTATGTAAATATATGAAAATTTATATCTTCAATGAAGCACGCATTTATTTTTGATAATAGCTAATAGAAACCTCTCGTATATATGCAACATTTTTACAGATTGTACACATTTTATCTCCCGAAAAGAATATATTTTTACGAATTGAAAAACATGAAGAAAAAAGCTAAATCACAGTAACCTGTCAGTTATCTTTAAAACATCTTGTAAAAAAGAGGATTGCTGCCCAAATACAAAATTATATATATATATATAAATATATATATATATATATATATATATATATATATATATATATATATATATATATATATAAACAGATATATATAAGGATTCGAACCCGCGACCGTCTTAACTGACGAAATTTTGTAAAAGAGAGAGATTGTTGCCCAAATATAAATTATATATATATATATATATATATATATATATATAATTTTGTCATATATATATATATATATATATATATATATATATAATTTTATATAGAATTTTGCAATACCTCTCTTTTACAAGATTCTTTAAAGACGACTGACAGGTTACTGTGATTTAGCTTTATATATATATATATATATATATATATATATATATATATATATATATATATATATATATATATATATATATATATAATTGTGTGTGTGCGCACATGCGCGTCTTTAAACACGAAGGATGTCTAAAAGTGAATATATCTTTAACGGAATGACCTGCAGGCGTCTAAACTGACCTGAGCGGAAGCTCTGAGTCCAAGGAAATACGAAGTCACTGGGCGGAAATGCGTGAGCCTTTCTCTCAAATCCTCGTAATGGAAAATTTGAAGTATAAACGAAAGGTAAAAAAAAAAGCAGTAAACATTCTTAGCTGGGATACAGAGCATTTGGCCAGGCATGCAGGGGAGAAGCAAGAAACAGACTTGATGACGGATGGAAGCGCCCCTCCTATATCTAGCGGCTTTGCAAAAATGCGACAGCAAAGAAATTTCAATATAAAGAAAGTATATAAGTAATTTCGAATTTAAAATTTTCTTCCATCTTTCCTCGCCTGTGATTTCACGAAACTTTCTGCATCCCTTCAATACACTAATGAAAAAAATGGTAAATAAAATAGCCTTAAACAAGAATTCGTGCCTTGTTAGAGCTCAATTCTTACGACAAATTTACCAATTCCCTATTGTACTCATTTTTAACCAACCTCTGATATTCATGTTTTTTCTCACTTTAAAAATTATGTTTTGTGAATATCCGTATTTGTGTAGACGCTTAGTTTATTTTTAAAATATATATAATTTCGTCAACCCATCTGAACATTCGGGAAATTAAAAGAAAGCTTTAGCCATCCGAGAGGATTCGAACACGCGTCCCACTTTACTGACGAAAATATAGTTAGATCCGTACTGCTTTAGACTGAATCGGCCATGAAGGGCGTCTTTGATCAAATGAGGCATAATAGAGGCTTTAAGCTGTTATGAAGTTGATTTGGGGTTAGTAGAGACAAAGGCCAAATAACACGTCACAATAAAAAGGGTTAGTAAATAAGGTACAGAAATCGCCTGAGTAGTCTATAACTAGCTCAGCTAAAAACTTCTCTGTCTCTGTCTGTCTTTTGACATGCCACTATTTAACGTCTTTGCTCGCAGACAAGTTCATCTTCAAGAGGGGTGGTAGGTTTCCGACACAACTTAAGCGAAATTATTCTCGTCCCTTGTACCCAATGGGGGTATAGTTTAATAAGGTTTCTTGAATATTCAGGCAGCTAGGAAAAAAATAAATGTACTGTTTAAAATAATCAGCGTCTCTACTCAAATATATCTATCTACTTAGAATAAAGTTTACAGTGATAAAATTATGACGGGTTGATAAATACAAAACCCCATTCAGCAATTAGAAATATTCTTTTTGTATTATTCGATGCAAAGTTGATTCGTCACCCCTGAAGCTTCTTAACTTATGCTCTTTGATTAACTATAAATTTGTCCCGAAGGTAGTTTTTATATAACTAAATATTAATACAGAGCATTTTTTTTTAATTTTTCTGTATTTTTTATCCAACCAAGGTAATAAAGCCACTAAGACGCAAGAAGTTACTGAGTATGAATGAACATAAGAAAAAGAAAAAAAAGGAAAAGGAATTAAGAAGACTGATTAAGATACCGATTTTCCTTATATTTTAAAAGTTAAAATGGACTCTATTCAAGAGGGCAGAGAATGGTCTCAAAAGCGAGGGGAAAATTGTTGACATTTCAACTGTAAAAGGATGAGAACTAACTAACAATCTAACACTGCCCTTAAATTTATAAATCTGTGGTACCAAAGAGGAAAGCATATCAGAACAATTACCATGAAAATATTAACAGAAAATTAAAAGGGAAGTTACGTTATGGCAGAGGGAATGTGACAGATCCGAGACGCAAAGTTAGGACCAATAATCTATCACTTTCTTCTTTGGATTTTATCAAAAATCTCTAAATGTATAGCAAACGCTGAAATCAGATGTGATAGCAATATCCAATGCATGAACGAACGGACGATTTATAAATGTGCAAGATAGGTGGACGAATGGTAGAAGATTTATAACTGAGAACTTTATAAATGAATTTGAAAGGGTAAATTTATTGTATTTAAATATTTCGATATCTTACTGTTGGAAGCTTCTCATAATTTACAAAACAAATATTTTCTGAACATCACGCGATCCAAAATAGCTCAGAGATTAAAAGCCTAAGATACTTCTTCTGTGTCGTGTCCTCTCAGGATGCAGGCAAGCATGGCTTTCAACAACACACTATCATTTTTAGACTTTAGTAAAATTTGGCTTGTTGCTATATTAGTAAATCCTTGTTCTGCCAACCATTTACACAAGCCCGTTAGGAAGGTTAGGCACTGATTTCCTCTGTTTTACTTGCTTTTTGTGTGACCTAGCAGTCTCAAATATATTTTTCTTAGTGTGCGCCCTTAAAATTTCAACTCTTTCTGATGCCGCGTATAATGTTCATCTCCTCTAAAACTTCTTCATTGCTCACATTTCTAATCTTTGGTATTCCCAGCATCCTTCTGTAGAAAATTATTTCTGTTGATTCAAGTTTCTTATGCATGTGTAATAAGAAGGTCTAGATTTCACTATCTTATAAGAGCACCGATGTTACATCACAGTCTAAAACTCACTTTGTTTGCAATGACAATTTTCTTTTTTGATTTCGTAATATTATATTTACATTTTGGATGGCATCTTTCGCTATTCCAATGCGTCTCCGGATTTCAGGTTCGCATTTTCAATCATCCGTTAAACACTTCCTACATATTTAACGTTTGCACTTGGTAATTTTGTCATCTCCATTTTGAACTTCGCATGTTGGATTATTTCTTTTTTCTGACAACTTTAAATTCTCTCTTCTAACAGTTGATGTTTAACTCTTAATCCTTGTTCTTCTTTGTTATGTTTTGTAGGAGGTTTTTAGTTTCCTTTCTTTGCCTGATACCAATACCGTGTCTTCTGCATATCTGATATTTTTAAGCGTATGAGTGAAATTATTAATCCTGGTAGAACAGCTATATTGAAGTAATCCTAAGAAAGCCATACGGTTACTACAATTGCCTAGAAACGTACCATCCTCATAATTAGTATTAGTTATTCTATAATCTAATCAATTGTGACCTTCCAGATTACAATGATTATAAATTGCAAAATATACTGAGATTTTCATTCAGGTATATGTATGCATCATAATAAAAATAAGTACAAAAACGGAGTTCCGAGTTCAAAATTTGGCCTAGTTTAGAGTTATAAATTTATCGCTAATGCTTTTCGGAAAGCCTGTAATCCACCAGTTTGACCTGCACAGCCGTGATTCAATATTAGAGTGGACTGTTTTCTTTATTTTTGCGTGGATTCTAATTTAGGATGTGGTGATTGATTCCGTCTAACGAGACTTATGTTGCTATCTGAGCGTCAGGATTCCAAATCTTTTAAATGAAACACATAAAACGTTATTTTCTGGAGGAAAAGTAGAAGCAGAACCTCCTTTAAAATAACATTTATATATTCTTTTTCAGAAATATACAATAACAATAAAATATCCATTGTGAGCGTGTGGATGGGGGTGTGCATGTGTATACACGTGTAGATCAAATTTGCCTCCGAAATTGTATTGATCCCGAGAAGTAGTAGGCTTCTATTTTTATATCCGTAAGGAGGATACAAAATCTAATTTCCCATTGAGGTGTAAACATTTTGAATACAACATTTTCATTAGTTAGAAGATAATTTCACACTGGAACGCGAAAATCTTTTTCTCGAATTTGAGGGAGTGATGAATAGTGTTCCTGTTGTTATTTTCTAAATGGTCTAACAATAACATTTTACAGATCTACAAATACGCCACCATGTATCTTGGCAGTATTGTTTGTTTATCAAACAAACATTCTGATGGGATTCTATTGGTTGAAAAAATATATAGGATTTAATTTCTACAATAGCAATTCAAAAACCTGCTAAATGCAAACAGCTTTTCCAAGAAATAATTGTGTTAGCAACAAAGAGAAGTAGTTTGTGGTGAGTCGTGATTGCTCATGATTGGGCCTGGTATTTATTTATAAACGATAACTGTAAAATTGATATTAAGTTGTCGCGTTGTCAGCAAATCGGCGATTTATTTTCAAATCGCGTGATTTATAACTGTTTTACTCATATAATTTTACCAAATTTATTTGGAAAATATTTGACTTTAATACTTAATTGCAAAAAATGAATAACTTGTGCAAAGCAAGGAAGAAGACAACTGGAAATATAATAACGGCTGAATCAGTTTTTTTTTTTTTTTATCCGGTCTTTTATGTAATTTTGCGAGATAGATCATTTGCTAATAATCGTAAAAATACTACGATTCGATCGTGTATAATCAGAGTCGATAATTAATCGATGATACATACTTTGATATAAAAATCGGATTACTCTTTCCATATTGAGTTTAATCGGGAATCATTTAATGTTGTTTTAAGCTTATTATGCACCGATTATTTATGTTTTGAACTTTCAAGAAAGGATATCAAACAAGACTATAATAAGAGAAGTGAGATAGTTGTCAATTAATGAGATTTCTCTTAATATTCAAATAAATGTCAGTGATGTTTTAAAGATTTTTCCATATAATGGATGCTTATTATTCTGAGTTCATATTTTATAATCATACAGACATATGTGACGTCGTCCCCCGGTCGCAGCGTCGACTGTGTCGTTCGATCCCGGTCGCGGCGCCAATTGTGACTTCGCGTGCTCCCCAGGCTCTGATATCCTGGTCACGGACAGCACCAACTGTGACGTCTTCGCCGCGGCGTCAGCTGTTCGCTCCTCGCTGCACCAAACGTGACGTTCTAACCCTTTGGTTAGATTGATACCAGCCTCGCCGTTCCCAACCCGCTTCCAACGCCTGGTTACCAGGGTAACTGCACTGATCTTCAGTCTGCCTACCCACGTTGTGAATTGATCTTAGACAGACGAGATCAAACAGGGTTGGGGCCGTAATGCAAGTTGAGTCCAACGGGGGTGATAACACACAATTATGTATAAAAGAAAATAAAATAAAAACTCACAAGGTCCAACGTATCAAAGAAAAAGATAACAAACTTTTTATGTCTAATTGCTCGGTACATAGGACTATGTCTACTTCCCGACCCGTTCTGTGGATTGTGGCACGACGCTTTTACTAGGCAACTTTAAAACTTCAAGTTGTCTGCTCTCTAAGAAATTTGTGTTTCGGTGTGTCTTTGGACGAAAGTCGAAAAAAACTTATTTCTGAGGTCTGATTCTAAGTCGCTCTTCAAACTACTTGTTCTTGGTTGAAGAAGAGTCCAGAAGTGTGCGTGAATCTTGGTCAGCTATCTTGACGCGGTTTCAACACTGGGCGCTCATCTCTGCTTGTCGTCCAAGGTTCAAAACTTCTCTTTCGCCGTCCGCGGCTGAACTCAAACTTCTTCTCTCCGGAGACTGAATTACTGGTCACTCATCTCCGCCGTCGGTGCGCGAACTAACTTCTTCTCTTCGGCTTCTGAATTACTGGTCACTCATCTCCGCCGTCGGTGCGCGAACTAACTTTTTCTCTTCGGCTTCTGAATTACTGGTCACTCATCTCCGCCGTCGGTGCGCGAACTAACTTCTTCTCTTCGGCTTGGGTCGGACGAACTTCTTCACTTCGGCTTGGGTCGGACGAACTTCTTCACTTAGGCCAAACGAACTGGCCTCTCCTGCCCGCAAAGTGGGCGACCGAACACGGTCCACCGTCCGCGGTTCCACTCCGCTTGCCGTCCGCGGCTGAAACTCTGATTTCTGTCGGTTGGGGTCTCGCTTTTATTGATGCAGTCAAAACTGGGGTGGGTCTGTCGGCACCAGGGGTTCTTCGATAATTCTAAATACGTATCCACCCTTCTTATTTATGGTTAGAGATTTTTCATTTTCTTTCCATTTTCGGTAACTCACTCTCACTCCCACTCCCTTACTGTGCCTCTGAGGGGCGTGTGACCGCTTCCCCGCTTCTTCGTATCGGCTCCTTACACTTACACTTCTGACAGGGGCGTCGACCGATTCTCCTCGTGCGTCATGTGACCGCTCTCGGCCAATGAGGTCCTGGTCGGGTATCTTTCCTCCTCCTTCGTGTGTCATGTGATCTTATTTAGCCAATGACGTCGGGCGTGGACAATCCGTGGCTTTGTTTTGGGAAAGAAACACCTTGCTTAAAAAACAAAAATATTAATTTAAATCGCCCTTATCATGAGCGACTGAGATGACACCTTCGGCTTTTGAACACGTTGTATTTGTCAAGCAGTTTAACTCTAATTGGATATGATCTAAGAAAGGAATTTCTCAGACTCGTTGGCGTTTCTGAACGGAATAAAAATATTTCATTTTCCCTCCGCTCGAATGTCTGATAATAAAAATCTTTATTATCTCAAAAAGATTTTGCAGTGACCACTTTGTGTGGGCTTTTTCTAATTCTGGAGACTGTCTGTGTTTTCGTATTAATGGTTTGTCTTCATATCCTTAGATACACTTCCCCACCCACTTAGACCTTTACTATCATTCCAATGACACACTTCCCTTGGTACTTATCAATATTTTCATTGTCCCTAAACTTCGTTTCTTCTTTTCCTCTTGGGTGACAACCAATTGATAACAACTTCCATTTTCCGTGGACTCCGCGGAAGTCGGTCAGATGCTTGACCTGAAATTTTTCGACACCTGGTATCTGTCAGCCGTGCGTGTGTGTGCTCGCCTATGACCTGTTTTCGGATTATTTTTTTTCTTTCTTTCTTCTTCGTTTTTCCTTTCTTTCTCTCAGATCGCTTGAATGTAAAGAAAGAATTATTCCCAAAACACAAAATATTTTTAGGCCTTAAATAATTATTAAATGGTTGATAAACCGTAAAAAAACAAATCATATATCTATGAATATTTCTTTCAGCTCGCCAGGTATGCATGGTGCCACACATATTTTATGAAACAATCCACGAAATAACCGCTATTTCTCACTGGTTTCTATAAGAGCTGCTTTTTTTTCCTTAATACGATTCAGCGTTATGCTATTTCTTGATATGACACTGAAAATGATCGTGCACCGTCCCTAAATGTATTAATAATTTCTAAACTTCTGCTTGTATTACCTAATAAAGTTTGAATCTACTTTTGAAATCAAGATTCTGGATTTGCTTGATTGTAACAAGTGTCGATTTCCCATGGTTTTTTTTTTATCAACCATGAAAATCGACCACTGGTGCTTCAAGATTTACGAAATTCTTTTTAATCCCAGAAAAGTATCCAGGCATTTGGAATATGGTGATTTACTAAGCGTAGATTAGTTGTGACACTCAGTCGTAATTGGTCAAATGAAACAAGCTTGCAAATCATTACACCGCGTCAAGTGCCCCTGAGTTTTGGAATATGTCAGTTGAACAGACTTCGATTTTTGAGCATTTGTTTTGATTTTGGAAAAGCACAATATCACATCTGTCTACAAACTTCTGTCCATAGTCCAATTTCAGATCTATGAGGAATCCGTGATTTCTGAATATTTAAAATCTAAGTGTCAGTAAGGAAACGAAGACGGAATGTGGACGAGGTAAAAGAGAACGTAGCCACGCATCTGTTGGTGACTGCAGAAAAAAGAATCATAGATAATTTCAAACCGTGGAAGTATGGTTGGCATGAGTATTATATAACGTCACACATTATGAAATGTTTTCTGTGAAAATTTATCGGATATTCAGACCGGTAAATATTGTTTAATACTGTTTATTATAAACATAGCATTTACTTAAATATTTGTATCTATAAAAAGAATGTATAAACATAAAAATGTCTTAAAATAAGTATTATATTTAACAAAGGATGTAAGTTTAAGTGGATTATAGCGAAAGATGCCGTACAAAAGTTAAACAAAGTATTAAGAAAAAGGAAAATTTCGTTAGAAACAAACAAGAGAGTCCTTGAATAATGTAATATTGGTCCTCCTATATGGAAGCGAATGCTGAAAATCTACTCAGAGATCAAGAAGAGACTTGAATCAATAGAAATCTAGTTCTACAGAAGGATGCTGAGGATACGATGGATGGGACATGTGACCAACGTCAGAGTTTTAGAGAAATGAAAACAAAAAAAAGAGATATTTACATAAGAACAAAAAGTAACAGGTGGAATTTTTAAATCACGTAATAAAAAAATAGGGCATAGAAATTTTGATATTCAGGAGGCATACAGAAAGTAAGAGAGACTATAGATTGCGGTGAATAAAATTTCTATCGAGCATGCAGAACAAAGATGATGAGAGATAGTAAAAAGACAAAATTTACTAAGCGCTACAAAGGGGAGGATATTGTGGAGAGACGTGATCGCCAACGCCCAGAACAGAAACTGTACAAGGAAAATGAGCTTGTGTAAATGATCACAGGAAAAAGATTTAAAAAAGAGAACAAAATTACATAATTAATTAAAAACCACAAAGGATAGGACATCGTGGAGAGCCATGATCACCCATGCCCTGAAAGGACACGGCAGATTATAAGAAAGAAAAAAGAGACAGAGAATATCGATATTGCTATCGATACGTTACTTTTACTTTTATTTAAAAATAATTGATTCAACTTTAAATTGAGATCTGTAAATAGATGCATAAATATATATATATATATATATATATATATATATATATATATATATATATATATATATATATGTGTGTGTGTGTGTATGTGCGTATGTGTGTGTTTCTTTTGTATGTGTGTGTGTGTTTTAGTGCGTGTGTTTTCTTTTGTATGTGTGTGTTTTAGTGCGTCTGCATGTGAGTGTAATTACCAATATATATTTTGGCAGGCTATCGTCATGTATGACTTAATGTATTAGTATCCTGATATAAACATAAAAAACACTCCAAAACTGTATTATCTTTTGTGATAGACTGGACTGTAGGCGTGAAGAAGGAATCCCGACTGATATTTATAATGATAAACGTAATATGTGACTGCATCTCATAAACAAAGGATTGCAACGAAAACAAGATATTACCTGAAGGCATCTAATAGTTTCTTGCAGAACTTTATTTTGTTGTTTGTTTGAAACCGTTGATCTGTGTTCAAAATAACAAGCTGAGTCGGCTAATAGGTTACTGGGGGTAATTATCTTTCAGGGAAATTAAGAAGAAAAAAGAGAACGAAATCAGTGAACAGGAAGATAAGAGATGCAAAAGGGAAAAGTATAAAAATTAAGTAAGAGTCTAGGTTTGGTGGGGAAGAGAAATGTGACTTTGAAACAATTAACGTTAATAATAAATAAGAGTGACTAAAAAGGTGAGATAAGACAAAAGAGAAACAAAAATAGACGTTTGCGTTCACTTTTGGAAGATTAAATGAAAGCCGGTGTAAAAGAGAATTTGTACGCGTCACAGCGGAATTTGACGAAGAGAAGATGTTGAATATGGACAATATCTGAAGCAAATATTGTTCACAGGTTGAAATTATGAGTCAATATATAAAGGAATCAAACAGACAAACAAGGAAACGAACGAAAAATGAATAAAAATAAAAAGAAAAAAAAATGGAAAATATATATATGGAAACAAAATGTAAACTACAGAATCTCTCATGCAAAAAAAAGAAAGGAAATAACCTACCTAAAAGAGAAGAGTACAAAATATCATGCAAGGAGGAAAATAAAGAAAGAAATTAATATAAAAAATGTAAAGAAAAAACGTACAAACTAAATGAATGACCAACCATGTAATGAAAATAGAAAGAAAACGTATAAAAAAGAAACATATGCCAGAAACATATAAAAAAAAAAGAAAAAGAAAACAACTTAGAAAGAAACACAAATAGAAAGGAAGTAAAATATGCGAATAAAGAACAAAGGAACGTAATATGAAAAGACGGGGAGATAAAATAAGCATTGAACGAAAGAATGTGCTAATAAAGCAGACGATTAAAAACGAGATAAAATAACTAATAAAGAAAATTAGAGCAAAACATTAGAATGATAAAAAATCAAGAACTCAAGAAAGAAAGATCTCAAGAAAGAGAAGAAGTAAAAAAGAAAGAATGAAGAAACTGAAGAAAAAGAAAGAAAGAAAAGTATAACAATGTGAGAACGAAGAATGCAATGTGCCAACCAGACAAATATGAAGAAAGAAAGACATAAGTACTAATAGTACACAAATGTGAAGGAAGAATGTTTGCTAACCAAACACAAAAGAAAAAAAAAGTATGAAAGAAAAATAAAAACAGTGAATGAAAGAATATACTACCCAAACACACAAGCAATAACGAATGAACGAAACATTTGATGGAAAAATGAACAAACAGAAAGAAAAAAGAAAGAAACACACAAACAGAGATTGAAAGAAAGAAAAAAAAGAACAAAAGATCGTGCCATACAATCAAAAAAAGAAATATAAAATGGATAAATTAAAATAAGAAGCAATTAAAGAAAAACTATAAAAAGAATAAATGGAATAAACGAGAAAAGAAAAGAAATTGAAAAAAAGTAAAATATCAACTAACCAGACAAGTAATGAATGAAACATAAAAATAAAAAAAATGAAAAATTAATTAACATAAAGGAAAGAGAAAAAAAGAAAAAAGAAGCAATGAGTGGAAGAAGATGCTAACCAAGCGGAAAGGAAATACAATGAAGTGAAAACATTTCAAATCAAAAACAAACAAGCAAGAAAGATAGAAAAAATGATGGAAAGGAGAAAGAAAGAAGAAAAACGTAAGTTAGCAACCGACTCGGATGCGAGTAATAATGACAAAAGAATGTATTAACCAATCAAAAATGAGAAAGCTTCTAAAGAAAAAGAAAATGGATACGAAGGAAAAGTACAAAAAAGGAAAGAAAGAACTTCCAGACGACCACGAAGCTAGAAAGAAAGAAAGAATAAAATGAAGAATGAAAACCGAACAAAAGTAGAAGCAAGTATGAAAGCATGAAAGAACCAAAATAAAAAATAAACAAACAAAAGAAAAAAGAAAACATTATACAAATTAACGAAACAAGAAATAAGAATGAATGACCGAATGAAAATTTGAAAGAACAAAAACAAACTACCCTCACACCATAAGAAAAAAACCCGCAAAAATGGAGGACACAATATATCAAGTAAAACAGTTAAAGAATTAACATATCAACCTCCATCCAAATAAGACATAATGAAAGAAAGAAAATTTAATTGGAAAGAAGTTTGGAATACATTTCTTCGTATAAAAACAGAAAACACAGGAGTAAAAAGAAAGCAAAATGCTACAAGAAATATAGTTGAAGAATAGAATCAGTAAATTCTATTTCAACGAAAGACGAATATTGAGATAGGAAAAATAATTATTTAATGAACAATTGATTAATTAGATACAAAAAATTCCTTTGGAAGTGAAATGGAAATACATACGTAATTTGTTGGCACAATTACTTGTCAAAGAAATGAAAGAACGTTTTAATATAAATGACAAGTGAACTTAAAGAAATAATGTACAAATAAAAAGAATGAAAAAATGTTGAAAAATGAATAAAACGTTTTATAAATGTGGTAGACGGACAATCGGAGAGAAATGTAATAACAATGACTTAAAACCCCGGAAAGAAAGAAGTATACTTAAAGAAAGAGAATGAACAGACTTTTACATGATAAATAAAAAGTCGTTCCCCAACAGCTTGTGTTTATTTCATGCCGCAGCAAGCAGCAGGAGGCTTTATATCGACTAAAGCCATTAGCGACAGTTCTTCGTTGTCATGATTCGTTCGATTACATGCAGCTTGCGTCGAGATAATATACGAAACACCGACCATATTGGAGGCGTAATATGTCGCATATTTCAGAGTATTAGACAGTAAAAGTACAGAGAAATGCGGGCAAATATGGGGAAAATGTTTATAGCATGACTGCGATCATTTAAACAAATCGCGTCACTACAAATGAGATGCTGACAGAAAATATGACAAATCGTACATTTTATAACAGAAATCTATCACTGCATCACTCATTATTATAAATTATTAGGTTGCTCTAAAATGAATGTCAAATTTATTATTGTATTTGCCACTGAGTCAAACGTTTATTTATGTCATTACGATAAAACGCTAAATGTTTAGACGCCAAGGCAGCTTTTATTATATTTTCTGCATTTTTTTGTTGCAACGTAATATCTTTTGGCTTTTAAGCCAAAAGATATTACGTTGCAACAAAATTATATTACGTATTATATAAAATTATATTACAAAATTATATTACAATATTACGTTGTCAAGACGCTTAAGCAGGTTAAGTCAGCGAGAGATCAAGGCATTATGGTTGATGGGGCCAAGTCTTATATCCCAAGTCGGTAAGCTTCTGCAGTGACATACTGGCAATATATGACCGAGCTTTATCATGAAGAGGAGTTGGACATCGTCGATTAAGATCTGTCAGTTACATTTGGTATAACTGAATGTGCAGTTCATCCATTTGTTGGTACTAAACTTCTGAGGTGATGCTCTGGTTGCATTACAGAAAGCCATAATGGATAACGCCAATGGGCGATCAACACTCAGTCACCATAATATTCCAAGTTAAGATTTCGAAAGTGTTTGTGGACTTCATAATTCATTCATTGAGTTGATCTTTTACGATTGTCATAAAGGATCCATTTCTCATGACAGTTTACTATTCGGTCAATAAATGGATAATTCGAATTTCTCAGAGGCAGCATCAAACATACATCAAAAGTTCGAAAGCTTCGTTATTCACCGAGTTCTTATGGAATTGATTGATCGAGTTTCTTCACATCGCCATTCTTTTGAGATAATTCGATATTGTTGAAAAGATGACATCATTTTCGGAGACATTTCACGGACACTTAGACGGGGAGATTGCTCGAATAGTATCTTCAGATGTTAATTGCCAGTTGCAGATGGACGAACTCTGCCACCTTGATCATCAAGACTCGTATCGCCACGGTGGATCTTCAGAAAGAAGAGCCGTAATGTCCAATCACAAATGGATTATTCACACACATGCTCTGTGAATGTTGGTAGCAATTTGAGAAATATGTTAACTAAGCTTGAACCCATGCAAAATGTACAATCATCTTTTGTTTCCATGTTCAATATAATGGATGTATAATATTTTAAATTAAATTTTAATAGAGATTGGTATACAGTAAACACAGACGGTGTTTAGAATCACGAAGAAATAATATATTATTATGCTGCTATTATAATAACATATTAGAACAGGAAATGTTTATTGTGAAATCGGACATTACTTTCCAAATAACTGATTAAAAAATATACACATGGAATGAGCGGAAGTACAGGTTTGACAATGCTTCCCAATCTGATTAATCTTTCGGCGAAAAAAGCTGAAACACCAGTTCATGTATGATCACCGAAGTTAAGCAATGTTGTGTTTGGTCAGGAGTAAGATTGATGACCGTTGGGGAATACGAATTGCTCTAGGTTTGGATGGTATAATTGATATTAGCGCGGAATGGGAAAATTGGAGAGAAGAGGTTCAATTCCAGGTGGGTTGGTTACATTCACTTACGCACAAATACCCTTCGGAAATATATGAACCCACCTCTTATCCTCCCAGCTATGGGTTAACTGGTAGGACGTGTATCAGAAAAGCATTACTATATTCTTTCTTATTGAATTCTTGCAATCTAAAATATATTTTCTAGTTTTAAATAAATTGACAAAGTTTGATAAACTATAAAACCGAACTCAATCAGTCACTCAACCAAGCCGATGACAAAAGAAACAAAAATAAAAATAAAATACCTCGCCCATAAAATACTTCGGAATATGCAGGTTATTGCACGTGAAATATGAGTAATTGGTGGCTGCATTTTACAAAGACTTTTGGACTGTTTGTGTGGCTAGGTAGTCACTGTATCAAATGCCTTCTCAGATCTAAGAACATTTACGTTTCTTCAGTAACTACTGTTCAAACATCGTTCACCTTATTTACACTTTTTGGGAGAGAGTGCATAATCTGGAGTACTCACGAGATAAATAAGGCCTGTAAGCTGTCACTATCGCTCATGATTTCGTTCAAGCACAGCCAATTAGAAAAATCAATCACAGAATACTAGCGAATTGTTTTCTCTAACCAATTTTAAGCCCAGTGTTCGAGGCGACTCCGACTATGTTTTTCAGGAACTATCGAAAATGTGATCGCCTCTATTGGCATGCGTTATGAAGAAAAATCGCGCATGTTAAAATGCACTCCATAACCATATGTTTGGAACGTTAGCCTACAAATAATTAGCGTACATACTGAAAGTCGGAAAAATATTAGAATTGAGTTGGGTGAATTGAAATAATAATAATAATAATAATAATAATAATAATAATAATAATAAATTGTTATTAAAGACCACAAACAAAAAAGTGCCTTCTTATTGATATGGCAGTCCCTGCTGACTGCAATGTATCTTTGAAGATATTCAAAAAGCTGTCAAAATACCAGGACATGGAAATAGAAATCTCGAAAATGTGGCATATGGGAACATCAACAACCCCTGTTGTAGTTGGAGCCCTAGGACTGGTTGAAAAAGATTGCAGTAGACTAATTGAAGGGATTCCTGGAAGCCCATGCCTCAAGGAGATACAAAAAATTGTTCTGACAAGTACAGCCCACACTTTACGAAGGGCTTTATCTATGTAATTTTTTTTTGTCAGTGGAAAGTGCCTTGATGCCATTTCTCACCTTAGGTCCCTGGGCGGGACCCAGAAAGAAATGTGTAAACGCCAGAAATCAAATGAAATAATAATAATAATAATAATAATAAAAATATACAAAAAATCATCTGGCAAGGAAATGAAGAAAAATATGTAGTAATGGGTTCAGTAGTATTGTCGACACCATACCTAAGAAACAGAATTTCAATTGACTAATGTGTAACACAAAATTACTAATGTACGAAACGCGGAAACGATGGGAAGATAATCCTCTTAAAGGTCAATTATTTGCACTGACCAAACAAGCTGATGTAGACAAACCCTCTACCCTTCATTTGTTAAGTAATTCATAGCTAAATGCTGAAACCGAAGGCTTTATCTTTGGTAAACAGGACCAATGCTTGCTAATTAGAAATTACAAAGTACACATAATGAAACATTGTGTCAGCACTCAATGGAGAGTCTGTGATAAATATTCAGGAACAACTGGCCACCTTGTGTCAAGTTGCACAATATGAGCAACCACTAAACATAAAATGGGTCAATATATGCAGTGGGAAATATTCAAAGTTTACGTGAAGGAAACTGCAAGAAATTGGTATGGACTTCACCTTGACTCAGTTACAGATATACAATCTACAACAATTTTATGGGATTTTAAAATATACACAGAGAGAACAATCAAACTAATGCACCAGCCATCGTAATCAAAGATAAGAAAAACAGGATGCATTTTCTAATTTGCATTACAGCTCCTGAAGATTGTAATGTAATTTTAAAACCTTCAAAAACCTCATAATACAAGAATCTTAAAAATGATGACCATGGGAGCATCAATAATTCCAGCCAAGCTGGAGCCATCGGATTGTTTGGGAAAAGATCCTGTAGATTCATTGAAGGGTTTACTGATTGTCTATGATGTTAAGAAATAGAAATACTGTACTCACATGTACAGCTCACAGAGTAGGAAGAGCTTTATCTATGTAAAATATAAATGATCTTATGTTGTTGTTATTTTTTACAAATAATACCAGTGAAAGATGCTATGCTGCCAATTCTAACACGTGGTCTCGGTTGGGACCCGGAAGGAATTATTTATATATATATATATACAACAGAAATCAGAGGAATTAATAGTATTATTTAAAAACATATAATAAATTCAGAATACATTGATTGGTTGAATAAAGACGATCCAGAAACATGAAACAGCAGTATGGGTAATTTAATCCCAGAACGAAGCGATAACAAAAAGTAGACGTCAACAGAAAATACATTAGAAAGCGGATTAGGCGATGAATCATATGGACTTATTCAATGTATATTGTCGGATTCGGATGTACTGACAGTCTAAGTTTAACTAAAATTTCAGACAATTCTGCTACTTGGCATTTAATTATTTAACATTTGAATCCGATCATTAAATACAGAATTGAATGTTTGAAAACATTAGATTTACCAGTGGTCTGTTGTATTGCAGAAGGTCTTCGAGCTTGGCCCAATATGAACTATCAGAAAATAAGAAACAAATAAGACAACGGGATGTAGCACGGTTGTCAATAAGTGTAAAACCAAATTATACACGCAAATATTTAATAATAATAATAATAATAATAATAATAATAATAACATCAGAAAAATATAAAATGCGGCCAATACCTACACTGGAAAAAATGCAAATTTTACTTGAAGGAAACTGTAAGAAACTGGTATGAACATCAGCCAGACACGATTTTTGAGATAGGACCTGTAATAATTTGTGGAGGCTGTATAAAATACACATACAGAACAATCAAAACTAATCGTCCTGACATCGTGATCGAACACCAAAAAAACAGAATGTGCTTCCTTATGGCATGGCTCTGAAATTTTAGTGTATATTTGAAGACCTTCAAAAACTATCAAGACACATGGATCTTGAAGTGGAAATCTAAAAAAAATGTGGCATATGAAAACAAAAGTTCGAGTTAGATTTATTGGAAAGAGTTCCGATAGACATATTGAAGGGATTTCTGAAAGCCCATACCTAAAGAAATATACAAAATCTAACACAACTACAGCTCACATGAAACGAAGAATTTTATGAGTATGAGCTTTATTTTTTTAAATGATCGGTGGAAAATATCATGAATCCGTTTCTTACATTAGGTCTCTGATTGAATCCGCAAGGAAATGTCTATAAAACAGAAATCTAAGGAAATAATAATAATAATAATCATAATAATAATAATAATAATAATAGTAATAATAATAATAATTTATTATCCAGGTAAAAAGTACTAACAGATATCTTTGTTCAAATAATCATGTGTTGAAAGGTTAAAAACCTGGTCTAAAAGAAACAAGTTGTATAGACTGAGAGCCTTATGATTGACAGAGAAATCGCTATAAAATATAAAAAAGTATGGTCTAGGATGAAGCCTTATATATATATATATATATATATATATATATATATCTTGTAATCCAAAACGTCGATGGTATCATGAGATGGGATTAAAAATGTATTATAACAGGGAGATATGTATCTATCTATGCGCTATGCGGCTACATATATATATATATATATATATATATATATATATATATATATATATATATAGCTGATCAAAATCTAAAGATAAGATACAAAAGGGTTAAAAATATAAAATAGACTTTGAAGTTCAACAACCATGCTCTGTTCGAACTTGGTTAAGATTTTACTCTTAGCCATTTCAAAATCTGAAATTTAATACTGGAAATGAGCTATGAGTTTTTTAGGATGATCTAAAAACTGTATATTTAGTAGGTACACGTTTATAAACATATATACCTATGACAAATAGCAGCTTATAGTTCGGAATATTTGGACTTCGAAATACACACACACACACACACACGGACACACACACACACACGCACACATACATATATATTCTCAGTGCTTGTCGTTATATGTCTTGCTTGTGGTGAAATGATTAAAACTATCATCTTGTTATATAGTAGACTTTCAGTGCGTGGCGATTCATGGACAGTGCAACTGTATAGCATACACAAAGTATAGCTGAAAAACAGTAAAGAAAGTAACATCATTTGCAATGCAAATATCTGAGTGACTTCATGTTCCAGGAAAATGAAATAAAATAGAATTCATGTTGCACAATAAAATGTTTATTTAACTTAATTCGAACAAGATATTGAAACGGATGTAGATTATATAGCAGTATTCACAAAGCGTCACAAATGTACAAAATATGTATCACATGTTACACGACACAAAATAAATCGGTTATCCAACTCCAGCGAAACACGCCACTGAAACGTTTGTGCCATGTTCAAATTTGCTAGGTGTAATTTTCTTGAATTTCCCCTAAAATCAAGCCTGCAGTTTATTATTTGTACTTGTACGAGAATAAGTAAGGACCAAAATAACTTTTCATTCCTAGTGATTGTCATCTCCTTTACCGGGAACAACAAAAAATAATTGAATATTCAACTTTGTTAATTTTCATATATTTTGTTAAAATTTGATATCATTTGACCGGGAACTGTCTATGTTATTGTACAGAAAAAAGTCATTTGTTTTTGTGTGTGTGTGTCTCTCTCTCTCTCTCTCTCTCTCTCTCTCTCTCTCTCTCTACACACAAACACAAGCACCCCGTATACATATATATATATATATATATATATATATATATATATATATATATATATATATATATATATATATATATATATATATATATAAATTTAATGTCTCATCAGGTGGGAAATCAGGCCTACCTCACGAAACGTTAATAATCTTTCAACGTTGAAACAAAATGTACAGATTTGCAGTGGGTATGTACATATAAATAGAGATTTATTGCTCTACTTTGATATTCAGACCTGTTTTACATTAATGATTTGAACCCTTAAAAACCAAGTTATTAAAAATTTAAACAATAAATGCACTAAATTCATCGACACAAAATATCTGTTGTTCTTAATATTATTGTTTTAAGCAAATTTGCTGCGTAATTACGCAGAATATCTATCTATCTCTATCTATCCATATATATGCATATATATATATATATATATATATATATATATATATATATATATATATATATGTTATTATTATTATTAACCTAATTTAAAATATATCTACGAAATTAACTTTTTTCCTCGTTCTTGTCGACCTTGATTCAAAGATAAATTTCAAAATCCCTGAAAAATTTATTAATATTTTCAGCAGCGAATACTCGTCGAGAAACTCCTGTTTACTCATTATACACACACGTCAATGCGCGTGATTTGAGTTTACCACTAATGATATCATATTTGCGTGTTGTTCAGTGCTACAGAGCGGGCTTCAATGTAATGATCCCAAATTAGATTATTTTTGATGGGCCGACACTTAATTTCTCAGAAATAAAAAAGAAACGAATAAAACAGAGAATCGTTTTATAGACATTCTGGCGCATATCCTAGAACAACTCGCATTCGTCGTCAACAAATGAACAGAGGCTAAAATAAATTCGTTAGAAAATTAGAAAATCTAGGCACGTATTCCTTTGATGAGATCTTGACGTTGTCACATTTTGAGGTAAACGAACAGCAAATCAGAGGCCGTCTTGCTTGTCAGAAGCGAATATAATGATTTCCTCACACGTTTTCAGCTTAGGCTAGAAATATAGAACCACTGCTACAACACTAACTCTATTTGGTATTCTAAAGCATATATGTGACAATGACAAAATTTATGTAGATACAGATACAACTTAGAATATTTACACATGCACACATACAAACACACACGCACACACACACATATAGACACACTTGTGGGTATGATTATAATGATTATATATCTCTATATATAGATAGATATATAGATATAGTTATAGATATGGATATCCATGGAATATATATATATGCGATGAATAGCTATATATGTATAAATATATATATATATATATATAGCTCTTCTTCGAATATATATATATATATAAATATATATATATATATGTGTGTGTGTGTGTGTGTGTGTGTGTGTGTGTGTGTGTGTGTGTGTGTGTGTGTGTTGTGGTAGGATCCACCTAATTTGCATCGTGGAGTACCGACCATATAAATATGGTTGGTACCGGGAAGAGAGGGAGGAATCAAGAGATTCAACCAGAGACTCTGCCCGACTGCGACTCAGTCAACACATTCTCCAGGAATGGTCTTACCAGGAATATACAAAAGACTATATGTAAATATTGTGTACACTTTCTTGTTTCAATACATTTTGTTCTAATTACATTTTGTGTTGCATTATTATTCCATGCATTAGTCAAGTTTCAACAATATGTTAATTTGAATATTCGTTATATATTGATATTTGATAGAGACCTAATATTTACGTGAGAGACTTTGATCATATTTTCACGCAAACAATAACAATTAATGACATTATTGAACTAAAAGATAATTTTGAAAAATAATTATATGTTAAAGATTACTTCTAAATTAACTATTCATAAAACAAATCGATTTCTAGAAGTTCTTAACGTTGATAACTTTATTTGTAATAGATTTAACCCAAAACAAAAAAACACACATATATAGAGAGAGTGATTTTCGTAAGACCATGTGATAATATATATAATACAATTGTCGCTTTTGACCAGATGATCAACATATCATAATTATACTACATATTCATTAGGAAAAAAACATTTATTAAAGCACTTTCAAAACTGGAATAAAGATATTAATTAAAAATTAGGTACTACAAATGGTATTACTGCTAAGTTAAGTACTACAAATGTCATTGAACCATTAAATTAACACTAACATTAAAATTTTTTTCTCTACATGTATAAAATCAAAATGACACGTGACTTAACAAAAATCATTGTCTAAGCAAAAGTGTGCAATTAGACACTAAATTAAAACAATTGTGCCAAAATCAAAAGAGCTTCCTGAAATGTCAAAATTAAAACTATAATAATGGATAAGGTTACAAAAAATTTGCAAATCGATTGGAAATGAATGGCACTAACCTGCGATTTATTATTTTCGAATGGAAGAACTTTGATATGAACGCAGCGAACTCAAAAATTGCCCATCTCCGAAAAATAACTGCAAGTGCAATTAGTGATGTGACATCCTGCGGTTCTCCAAGGCCCCCGTGTCAATGTCGAAATGAATGTGCACACGTATGAAACGCGATGAAATCTGAATGATGCCGGACTTCATCGTAGAATGCCTAGAAAATAAGATATTGGTTACGAAAGAGCATAAACAACCTCGAAACAACTATGTCAAAACTCATATCATTTAACTAGAAACGTTTTGCAAAATGTTTTATGAGACCATACTTGAGATTTTGGGGAGGAATGATAGCCGATAGACGAACCCCTAATACGGCTTTGAGCGAAAAGAATTTGGTTACAACTGTTAAACCTGGAAATGGCTGCATTATAATTTAACGGTGCTTTGCAGCAGCTGAAGTGAAGATTGGGTTAAGGACATTCGCATCATTTTAAATTTAGCGACGTTTCATTTGTATTTGTTTTGTGACACAAAGATTTTCCTGTTGTTTTAGTTATGTATTGTTGCTTTGTGAAGGCAAGCTCTGTCGTTCAGTGATTTGATTATATATATATATATATATATATATATATATATATATATATATATATATATATATATATATATACACAAAACTTGAGTTCATAAATCACATCTTTGGAGTGGCAATTAAAGATTTTCTTTGTTGGAAGAGGTGTTGAATGTTTTCCAAAAGTGTAGATGTTTCCTTCTATAAAGATATCACTAATATATATATATATATATATATATATATATATATATATATATATATATTTTTTTGTGTGTGGTGTGTGTTTCTGCGTCTGTTTGTGTGTTTCTGCGTGTGTGTTTTGTGTGTGTAGCATCCTTTCCTGTAAATCTTTCGTGAAATATAACAGATATGGGATATTTTCTTAATTTTCTTTAGTTTGCCCGCGTCCTCATAGTTTTATTTGTTTGGTGAGGGTGAAGAAGTACAAAACTGTCCGTACCATCCATTGTCCCAAGCGATTACGGCCACTTCCTTAGCCATTATGAAGTGGGTTTGGTTTTTGCTGTTGATAGATTCAATACTCTGTTACATATATATATATATATATATATATATATATATATATATATATATAGATAGATAGATAGATAGAGAGAGAGAGAGAGAGAGAGAGAGAGATACTTAGGTAATGAAAAGACTGGTAATCAGTATCGTTGTAATCCAGAGATCTCAATGTAAAACCAGAATGACTTTTAATTTAATTAAAACTAAAATCAGACAACCTGAATGGTCCACTTATTGTATTTTATTTCCTCAGGAAAATAGATCGCATTTACAAATAGAAAAAATTACTTTATTTAAATTCACACACACACACACACACACACACACACACACACACACACATACATACATATATATATATATATATATATATATATATATATATATATATATATATACGCTTTTGAAGAAGAAAATCAGGGTTACTTGCCTTTAACTGTAAATATTCATACTATTTAAATTTCTTCACCTCCTCGCAGCACAAAGAAAAAGTATTAAAGTAACCCACGAATGTAAACTATCTTGTTAAACATTTTCATTTTTTCCAATAATACAATACATTTTCTGTTGAGTTTTATTCACTCATAAATATTCTACGAGCAATTCTTACATTTGTCATCTTTATATATTTTACGTTTTACAGATTTAACATTCGAAATTCTTGTCATAACTGTCAATTATCTAGCGAACAATATTAATTCATACTTTTTTTTTTAATTTAAAATGTATATATTATTCATTCTGAGAAATGACGAGATATTGTAATGCTATTGCTTTAGCGGATGATGAGAATTTTAAATAAGTTAACATTTCTGCTGATGTTCTTGATATTGACCACATTCCCGAAAGATAGGCAAGAAAAATGGACGCTAAATCTTTTGCATGTTTAAAAATCTAACATTCGTCCATGCATTGGATAATGTTGCTATTCATCTCGAAGTTAATGAAAAATCAAAAGAAATGTCTCTATCTATAAAAGGCAGGATGTGTGTGTGTGTGTGTGTGTGTGTGTGTGTGTGTGTGTGTGTGTGTGTGTGTGTGTTTTCGACGGATTTGCACCAAAATGTACATGCACATGCTCCAAGTTAGTGTGAAGGCCAAGACCGACGTTGCATTTCCCAACGCCCATCGATAGTGGAAATAATCGATTTTTCCATCCTTCTACGGCAGGTTTCATGTAGTTTGCGGCCATTTTCTACTGGCCAGAGTGAGAGCCTATAGCTGGCTGCTACGAATAGGCAGGAAGATTCTATTGGCCAGCGTGAGAGCCAACAGCTGACTGACACGAATGTTAACTAGCATGCTAGCATGCAAAAAAAATCGACCGCTGCATTCGTCACAGGTGGGAAAAATTTAAATCTGTATGGAACTTTACTCCAAGTGGCTCATTCGCTTGATTAAACTCAACGTTGATTCTGATTCCGCAGAAGTGGGCTAGGTGTGAAAAAGTATTTGTTGTTAACATTCTTTTTTCGTTCGGTTTTTCCAATTACGAGTGGTTTTTAAAGTTGATCGTTTTGTGTTTATTTTGTTTAGTTTTTTTCATAAAAGATTTAATGTTTAGTTTAGAGCTTAGAAAAAATTCGCAGTGTGAGATAGGCAAGAAGTAAGGCATGTAGCAACATCAGCACGGCAAAGGACACTCTTTTAAAGGCAAGGAAGGGCAAAATTATTTAAAGTCAGGTGATAGCGATTGCTGTATGAGTCAGACGATTTTTGAATCAAGCACGGGGAAAGAAACTAATCTATAATATAATCCATCCCGATTTCAAAAACTTTCATACTGACATGGTGTGGCTTCCCTCTATGTTTTTTTATAAATATTTTCATGGTAATTACTCTGGCGAGTTCCCCCACCCCTGGTTTCCCGATTACATCAATTTAAGCGTGCTACTAGATTGGCATCTAGGTTCTACTCGTTTATCTTTGAAATTGTTAAATGCAACAGCCATTTCTATTCCAACAGTTTTTTCCTCGCACTTCCCAACTTTGGAACTCCCTTCCATTTGCTTGCTTCCCTGATGAAAACAATCTTAAAATATTTCTATGCAACATCAATCACCATTTTAATTATTCTTGAATCCCATTCATCTTTTGTCCTTTCCTCAATGCTCCCTATTCTACGTCTTTTCTTTCACTTTCCCTCCCCTGCGTACTAATGGCATTTAAACAATTCATGGGCTAAAATGATTTAAAATATAATGTATCTGATGCTTATATAAAAAAAATTATCACTGAGATGTTCCTCGCAAATTTTTCATTTATTATATTATTGGATCATGTCTCTCATACACTCAGATCTAAAATAGTAAATGCACAATATATCCGATATATTAAGGTTAACTGTTGTAAATTACCAATATATGCAACATACTGGACCTTTCTTTTATGGAAATATTTAAACATTTGTATAAGCTTGACAGCGAACATTATTATGCTGAGGTGGATGGGCATATTTTCTACTGAAATACATAAACCTATTTCAAATGATTCTAGCCATTTTATGTCCAGGATCAAGAAATTATTAATTTACTGGGAAAAATAAATCAAATAGCATAGCCTAAAAGTACTTTTATTCAGATAATATCCACGCTATTAATGCTAAAGATAATTAATCGAATATACCGATTTCATTCAGTATCTCTGTTCAGATTTTTCAGGAATTTCAAGTTTTTCAAATGCGAGGGAATCATATTCATACACCATTTAAATAATATTTAAATAAAAAATATGTTTAGATTATAATGTTAGAGAAAAACTGTGGTACATCATTATTCGCATGAGATAGTGACCTGGGATTCTTTTGTTGTAGTTTTCTAAATTGTTCTAATGCTGAATTCTCACTTCTTTTAATAAGCAACTTGACAACACAATCTCAAAAAAATAGGATGCTGTAAGTCTCTTAAAAAACATTTCAGGCATTCACATTATAATTTATCCAGTGCTTTTGAATGCACTAAGCGAGATATTTCACCGTACACACATCAGTTTGAATCAAAGTATCACAGGTTTTTAATCAAAATATAATGGGTGACCAATACTAGTTCCTATAACGGAAGGGCTGCTCAAGCTTTTATGAACATATCAATACATTAAGCGAATATTTTATATATCTTCTGTTATTTTCCAATATCATATATATTTTTTAACTCAAAATATCTGGAGTAATTAATAATATACGAATTTCCTTCAATATAAATATACAATTTTTTGTAAGTATATATGAAAATATTACACTTACTGTTGTGGATTCCGGGATGAAATCCGGTCTCAAATGAATGACAAACGCAGGAATGAAATATAGCAAATAAATGAATTGACGCAAAAATACAATTGGTAATACGGTTAGTAGATCCAGAAATGCGGTTAATAGCAATAATAATAATAATATATATATATATATATATATATATATATATATATATATATATATATATATATATATATATATATATATAGTCTGGGAAATTTAGTATCGAAGTATGACTTCCTTCTGAGTCTACGTGCTCGCACCTCAGACTCTCACTCTCTCACTGTATCACTCTTCCAGGTATTCACCGGCAGCAGTACAAGTACACACTGAGCGAGCACACTTGTATCAAAAGGGGTGGACCCCTTAACAATTACCTTGAACATAAATATCGTATTCGTGTATTTAAAAATATAACATATATCTCGGAGTAATAATTAAAAATAAAAGTATGTTATTTTGTCTAGAATAGAAGTATTTTAGGAGGTAAATGTATTTAGTTCTAGGAACACTTTTGCTTAATTAGAATTTGTTTTTGCATTGTTTCCTCCTAATTTGTATAAATCTGTAAATTAGTGAAAATATATATTAACCAGAGGAGGATTTCTTTTGGTAACAAAGAAAAGAATACCGAGTTGTTACGTGGCATCTGCTCTCCTTTATGGCAGCGGACGTTGGACGGTTTCCTCAAACATAAAAAAGAGACTCAAGGCGACAGAGATATGGTTCTAAAGAAGGATGCTGGGTATATCGTGGGCCATGCGTGTGAGCAGCGATGAAGAAGAGGATACAGACAATGAGCAAACTTAAACTTAATATCAGGAAGAGGTAGCTGGGAATCGAAATGAGAAAGGAGAACCTGGAAAAGTTGATAATCACAGGTTGAATAAAAGAAAAGAGAGACAAATGAAAGCAACGCATGAAATACCTGGCGGGCTTAAGCTAGTGGACGATAGATCGTGGTCTGCGAGAGGTGGGAGAGGAGCGAAACTTATTGAGAACTACAAGGTGATAGAGGGAAGTGGAGAACCATGATTTCCTACGTCTTAAATGAACACGACACATAAAAAAAGAAAGACCTAAAAATCACTAGAGAATGAAGAATGTAAGCATTTTCTATTGACCACATTTGCTTTTTGGTATTTAAAGCTGGGAATTTTGCCACTAGAATGTTGAAGTTTCGAAAAATGAATGAACATCAAAATATTGTTAATGTGGGGAAAGATATTTTCTATGTAAACATAGAGTAATAACATTAAAAATTCCATCATTTTTGGCAAGGTTGTTTCAGTCGTGAAGGAAAAGAAAGGTAAAGTATATAAATATTCGTATCAGTTATGTTATGGTAAGTGATTTTATCAACATTTCAGAGCGACTTTATACAGAAAAGAATTAAAACCATTTACTTGCTATTGGTCATGTCTAGGATGATGCCCAGCACTAAAATCTTTGACTAGGGTATACCTAATAGTATTACTCAAAAACTGGATTTGAAATATTCACGTGGTATGAGACAAAATTTTTCCCGAAGAGATTGAGGGGTTACACTATAAAGGAAATAGACTTCTGCATGTTTACGCACTATTTTTTCTTAATTCTCTGCAAGCAGTAATCAGTATTTGATTAAAAACTTTACGTAATAACTTACCAATAATGGAAGCCTGAATACGTTTCTCTCGTGTATTAAAAAAGTGCTGATCACGCTTTTGGGATTGTTGTCAGTGAATTCGGTTGATCGCAGGGTGAAAAATGATCAATGGCCTGAAAGTCTTCTTTTCTGCTCAGATTCATTACTATCAGCACAATCGCAATACTATCCGCCCAATCGCGCTTTTCTATTTCGATATATGTATTTCCAAATTATGTTTTTTTTTTATTTCTGTTATGTTTTCTATATTATTCGTAATCTTATTCCAATCATCGCCTTTATATTAGTCATTATTTAGTTGGGACGTTGCCGGCACACCTGAGTGAACCAGTTTAGGTAAGGTTTCTATCAGAAACATTTACATCACTTCTTCTGACGGCATAGTGTTTGTTCTAGTTGTAACTATGCCGGAGTCTTTTATGTGGGTCTTTCAACATATCGTGGACACAGAATGTGTCGACGGAGAGGCAGCTGGAAAATAATCCCATTCGATCATAGATATCCATCAAATTGGCTGCCATTAAAAAAAAAATTAAACACAAATTTCGGTGCCATTGAAAAAAAAAACAACTCAACCCTGTTCGTCAAATCCCCAAACATCTAACCCACGTTGTCCCTTGTGCTGTATAGGCCAGAAAATCTCCGACAGTCAGCAAGAAGGTGCCGCAAATGAAAAAAAAAACATGATCCTACGAACCAATCTCTATTCTGAAACCCAATGACATCATCATAGCAGTTTTTATGACTGAACACCAAAATATATATTTTAATTAAGCTAGTCTTTATTTCCAAGTGAAATCGTTTTTAAACTTCTGCAATCGTAACACTGATAGAGAGCAGGTTAATGTGGAACAAACCAAATTAATCCCACCCAAGATTTGAAAATTTATTTATTAGTATATTGCCGTTACTATTTAGCCTGTACCCTACTGCCAAACCCTCGCTACTACATCTATCCATTTTCCCACACCAGTTCCTAATCTGTCCATAAAACTACAGATATTTCACAATTGACCAGAAATAGAAATAATCATTCTTGCTGATGGATTCCCTTAAGTCGTACAAGCTTTCGAATTTTTCAGATAAAATAGGAAGTAGTTTTCTGTTCAAAAATTATATATATATCCGTAGATTCAATATGATGACCTTCATGTTACATAACGTTAGACAAAGTCACATTTTCTAAAAGTTTGAAATCAAGTGAAAAAATTTCTTAAACAATCTGTCCAACAATCACCATAAATAATTCTCGCTGAATTTTTAGCTTTAATATTTTTCGCAACATATATAAAATATGTTATGTGTCCCTAGCAGTTTTTTATGCTTAATAAGTTCCAGTTAGAATCAGGTTAATGGAATCCTACTGAGGATTTTATTTTAGCAAAATTGTCCACTTTAATTTAGCATTTTATTCTGACAATATTGCTCAATTTATTTCTTTTTGATTTCTGCTACTATTGGATTAGATGATAGAAAGAACATCGTAGATCAAAAGTATAAGCGTATGAGCAATTTGTAAATCGGAGCTTATTTGAAAATGGTTTACATAAAATGTTATTACATTTTTGATTAATATTATTCATTTACATTATACATTGAATTTTGTCATTTTGTTAAATATCACATTTACTTTAATCTCTACCTTCCAAGTGTCCTGGGTATGACAATAAACTAAACCCGGCAGCAAGACCACTGATCGGTAAGATTTGAGGAGCGTAAGGCCACCTTTTAATTACTGTTATTAACAGCTCCACCCTTACCCGGCGTGATCGCACCTCTTACGGTCTCAGCTATTGTCAAATAGGGAAGCCTCCCAAAAAAGTAAACACTATGAAAGCATAATTTTTTATAATAAAATACCAGCAATATATTTTCCTAGTAAAGAGAATTGCCAGCAATATATTTATCTCCAAAAATTGCTATTGCCCCATGAATATTATATCTCGACATTAAATGACCCATAAGGAGTTGATAAGCCGTTAAACAAATAATCAAAACAACCTAATTTCCAAAGAAAATCTATGCAATCGGATATATTCTGACATTCAAATTCGGTTAGAATAATTTTTAACAGCCTATTTATATCATTTCATAATTCAACTCTAGACAAGGCATTTATATATATATATATATATATATATATATATATATATATATATATATATATATATATATATATATATATAAATAAGATCCATGCCAATTGTTGACAATATAGAAGACTATAGACTGCATTAGCGAATTGGTAACAGCTGCTTATATCCAAATGCTTATATCCGGATTTCATTCCGTCTGCACAGCGTCGGGTCATAGTAAGATTCTACCTCTGCCTATATACTGACAAAACATATTTGTCGGACGTGTCACGATGGTTGATAAAATTGCAATATTTTCACCAATTCCACTTAATAAAGTAAAGTTATATACTGACTTCAAAATATACATGCGGTTTTATCATGGCAATCACTTAAAAAGCTACGAAAACTAACCATCTTTATGCCTACCTGCCTTTCGTCCGAGTCGACATATTGAGAAATCTTGGAGACATTGTAGTTGGTGTTATCAACGGTTAGAAAAAAAAAGTAGTATTATTCCTAATTTGAGTCTGATAATAGCAGATAAAGACATTTCAACTTCTTATATTCTACATTTTGCATCATGATAATGGATATAACGAAATTTCCAAGCCATCGCCAAAACCAAATTGAATTGCAGATTTTGAATCTTACAAATATACTAGGAAAACAATGCTGTCTATTAGAATCATATTACATTCGACGCCATGATCATTTCTGAATATCACACACCTCAAGGGAAAAAAGATAAGAGTGATGTCTTTGATTTCTAGCCGAGGACATATTTGGTTAAATATATGTACACTGAATTTCTCTGATGAAGATATATTATTTACATTATATATATTCGGACTAATAGCATCACATTTGTAATTATGAAAACGCTTCGGCCGTTGTGCTTTCTGTTTTTCCTCAGGTGTATCTCAATCGGCGTAGTCTTCGGGTTTCAAACTGGAGATTTTATATAAATGGACATTCAAATGAGACATAAACAGTAAATTGGTTGGGCAACATAGATTAAAAGAGAAAGGAACTAGCTAAGCTACAGCTATAGCAATGCCAAAGTATAGACTCCCAAATCAACAATGAAGAGAGGAAAGGTGATATATGATAGCCTCAAGAAATTGGTACTGACTTTTCAAAACCCTGGGGAAATTTATAGGATCATATCAAAAATTTGCAGCTTCATGCATCCACTGTAAGACAGACAATTTACAATTTGAGGACATTCAACACGATAGCAACATTGTCAAGAAGTGGATGCCCATCAAAACTATTCCCAAGTAATACTGAAAAATAATATATCAGGTAAAAGCACATCCATATATCCCACCGTGAGAGTTGGAAACATATCTGGAAGCAGCTAGAGTAGTTACCCATGTGTCTACAATCAAATGAATATTGAATATAAACATTCAGTGTAGGGTTGCTTGAAGAAAGCCTCTGCTGTCAATGAAGAATAAAGTTTCCCGTTTAAACCTTACCAAAGAACATTTGGACAAATCTGAGACTGCCTTGGCTGATGCGTCAAACATAGATTTGTTTGTCACCATGAATCTTGCAAATATCTAGAAAAACAATGCTGTCTATTAGAATCATATTACATTCGACGCCATGAGCATTTCTGAATATCACACACCTCAAGAAACTTCCATGTTTGGAGAAAAACAAGAAATAATACCTACCAAACGAATAATTTCATTCCAACATTAAAGCGTGGCGCTGGATAATGATTTTCTAAGCTCAAATGTGGCGCAGGACCGAAATTTTGGCGCACCCAGTGAGTATCGAACTCATTATTCAGTTGCAATTGCTGTAGGAAGACAAACTTTCTAACCATTACACCACGTCAAGGTGCCCTAATTTTCTAAGCGCAGCTTAGATGTGGCACATGGCCGAAAGCATGTGGCACCAAGTGAGGGTTTAACTCACGACTCAGCTGTAATTGTTCTAGCAAGACAGGCTTACTAGCTATTACACCAAGTCGAGGTGCCTAAATGATTTTCTAAGCACAGCTTAGATGTGGCACAAAGCCGAAAATCCTGGGTCACCCAGTGAGAATTGAACTCACTACTCACTTTTAACAGTTCTAGTAAGACAAGCTTGCTAAACATTACACCACATCGAGGTGACCAAGCGTGTTGGTGCTATGTTAAAATTCCCTGGGTGTTTTTCTTCTTTAACTAGAACTGCACGATGCCATATTATTCAAAGAAAAAATGAATTCTAATCCTATTAAAAATTCTGGAAAAGAATCTCCTGTCAGTAATCACGGATTTTAGCAAATCTACCAAACATTGGTTTAAAAGAGAACTCACACTCTGCAATGTACTATTCAAAATCTGGATCTCACTTAAGTAAAAATATTCTGGTTGAACCTGAAAATGATGGTTCATATCATATTTCCCTTCAACTCTTCTCAACTGGTCCAGTTTTGCAGCTAAAGTGACAAAATGCCTCATCAGCAGATGTAAGAGACTCACCAATGGTTAGAGATATTTGCCTGAAGTAATCACTGTAAAAGAAGGTGCCACGTGATACTAAATTAAACTTTTGCTCGTGTCAAATTTCTGGTGAAATAAAAGACATTTTCGAATAGATAATTAAAATAATTAATTTTTTCTATGTTTATTTACTTGGAATTCGACTTCATCAATTCGGGTTGGGATACACATTTAATAGGATGATTTTATTTGTTTTTTACAATGAAAATTACTATCATTATCTCTCTATATTTCTGAGATGAGGTATCATATACACTATTTACAAGGACACTTGGCACCGAGGATAAAGCCGTTAGTTAGATCCAGTGACAGGACCCAAATAATGTGAGTTGAATACCTGGTTAAGGCGGTGGAGAACTTGGAGTGGGGAATTAACAGGAGATAACTGATAAATGATATCCATTAGACATGACACGTGGAACTAGAACAGTCTACCCCAATGAGCAAAATAAATGGTTCAATTCGACATTCCAACCACCGGAAGGAGGGCGGAGCGTACAACGGCCGATGTTGTAATAAATATGGCGACAAAGATTAGGACGATAGTCCGAATAATGTAAATAGTGTAAAAAATTAAAATGTCTTGGTGTTTTCATAAACTTCAAGCGTCACTGTTATCTATATCGGAAGAACAAACTTATCATGATTGAGTGATACTTGAAAGTATAACGACTGAAACCTGGTGATAAGGACAACAAAGATGAGGATATTAGTCCGAATGTAGCTGTTTTTACGAATTTTGTACTCATTAAAAAGCTGTTGATTATGATTTTCTACCCATCATAGGAAGCCCTCTCTGCTTCCTATCAGAATGGCTGATGCCCAACTCCACATGAGCGTCTCTCAACGTCTGCTTGATTTCATGCTTTCCACTGACCTGAGGTTGAACAACTACATTGAACCAATAGTATCATCTACCGCAAGGAGAGTTGGTTTTCTTTGTCGCATCTGAACGTTTTTATCGCCTGAATCCATCCTCCAAATCGACAAATCTAAAATTAGACCTTGAATTGAATACTGTTGCCATATATAGTCTGGTACCCTGCTGTTCATCTCGAGGTCTTCGACAAAATCCAGAGACGGATATGCAATGTGATAAGTTCTGATCTAGCATCTCGTATACAGTTACATTCTCACAGACCTCATGTGGCTTCCCTCAGACTATTTTTACAAATAATTTTATGACAACTGCTATGACGGGCTACATTCACTGGTACCCAAACTACATGAATTTAAGCGGGCTACTCGGTTATCATCTCGGCTCCACCCTTTCACTATAGAAACACTTAAAACTGGCTGCCTCTTCTACTAGAACAAGTTCTTCTCTCATACGTCCAAGTGGAACTTTCTTCCTTTCACTTGCTTCCGTGGTAGCTATATTCTGTGTTCTTTCCTAAAACAACCCTTTTACCCTTTCTCTCACTTTCTGTAACACCTTACGTGCTAGTGGCACTCCGCCTTGCTTTTGGATGAAACTTTTAACATTTATATATATATATATATATATATATATATATATATATATATATATATATATATATATATATGTGTGTGTGTGTGTGTGTGTGTGTGTGTATTTATATATATATATATATATATATATATATATATATATATATATATATATATCAACCTCAACAGAATACTTAAGGTCAACATCTAAATATCATAATTTTATCCTTTCAAGGTAAAAACATATGTCGTTTAGATATATAGCTTGTAGTTAACAAAATGTTTTATTGGTAATTTATTTTAATGTATTGTTGGTAATTTCCCAACAAAAATATGTTGTCGGTAATTTTCTTTTTTTTTAATAAAATAACCTATTGCTCGAATTTTTACTATAAAAATGGATCTAATGTTGTACTGATTGTCATTTTGCAACAAAAATGTATTGTTGGTCATTTCACTATAAACGTGTACTGTTGATTGTTGTTCGTGGGTTAACTATTTGCTCATAGCTGAGACAGTAACAATTGCTCTCATATGGGATTAGTCTGTACATGGGAACAACATCACTTATGAGGTATTTCCCTACACCTCAAACTTCCAATCTCCTGATCAAATGTCCTACGGACAAATCTATTTTATCGTCATACTCAGCACAAGATCAACTCAATTTAGAGGAGTAATTTAAAAATTTGATTCATGAACTTAAGATAATTAGTTAAAATATTAAATTTATAGAGATATGTATGACAGTTAATAGTTGACCCTAGCATTTAAGAGTTTAAGTTTGTATCGATTGCGAAAGCACCCATTCAGGAGTTTAGTCCGAAATGTAAAGTTTTGGTTAGTAGCTATCTTAGTAGAATTTCTTTCTTAATAAACGCATACGAATGTGATGGAGATGATTTGTCCCTATGCATGTAAACTGGTGGCTATTAGCTGCGATGAATTGAACGTTGGACTTAACATGTGTAACGCGAGAGAACATTTACCTCGAAAACAGCGGTAAATTATCAGGTCATCTCATATGTTCTGTCCGAATATTGAATAAAGAAAACAAGTGAACAAATGTTACATTTAATTACAGATTCAATCAACAATGTATTTTCCCTGATTTTCTATGACTTCTTTCCATCTATTAAAAAGCTTACTAATTCCATGACTGTAAAATTCTTTTGGCTTTGATTCAAAGAACTCACAAATGTCAGTTTTAACCTCTTTATGTGTTACAAAAGCTGTTTCTTCCAAATGATTCAGTAAGCTACGAAACAAATGGTAGTCTGAAGGAACAAGATCGGGAGAATAAGGTGGATGAGGAATTTTCTCTCAACCATGTTCTTCGATCTTTTTTGACGTGATTCTTGCTGTGTGGGGTCGCGCATTGTCCTGATGAAACATCACCCCTTTTCGATTCACTAGTGCAGGTCTTTTTTTCTCAAAGCTTGATTCATACGCTCTAATTGCATATATATTTGAGCATTGATAGTTGCATTAGGTGGTAAGAATCCAAAGTGGAATATTCCTTGGCGATCCCACCAGATTGAAAGAAGAAACTTTTGCCCATAAAGTTCCCTTTTCGGCTGTGGCTGGGGTCCTTCCCCTTTACCAAACCACTGTCTACGACGCTTAAAATTTCGATAAAAGATCCATTTTTCGTTGCCAGTCACAAGTCTATCCAAAAAAGGTGAAACAAGTTGGCGAGAATGGAGAGAAAAGCAGATGTCAACTCGGGATTTGAGGTTGTTTTCAGACAATTCATGAGGCACCCATTTTCCAAGTTTAGGAACTTTTCCAAGTTGTTGAAGATGACGATGAAAAGTTGTATGGTTTGAACTAAGAACCACTGCCAATTGCTCAACTGATAAAGCAGGATTTTCTTCAAGGGCTGCTTCAAGAAGCTTTTCATCAAACTCAGCTTGACATCCGGTTCGATCTTCCTCTCCACCTCTGAATTTTGCAAACCATCTTCTGCAAGTTCTTTCATTCACGCATTCCTCTCCATAAACTGAGAGAATGTTTCTAGCCGCTTCCGCTGCTGAGTTTCCTTTCTTGAACTCATAAAGCATTATGTGCCTCAAATGATTCTTGGGCTCTTCCATGTTAGCAGGATTTTAATCAAACAAAATTTAATTTTATTGTTCTCTGAAATAAAATTTGATCAGGTTAAATGGATCTAAACATAAAAATGATGTTCAGCTCTATTAGACATTATAAAATACTCGTTAAATTTCGTTCATTTTTACAAAACATTAAAATTCGGACAGAACTTATGGGATGACCTGATAAGAAGAATTTTTCGACATTTCGTCTGTGAGATTGGGATCTTAGCGATGAAAACTACACACAATGAGGCGTACATACTTTTGAACAATACCATTATACGAACATGAAGTTTGGTTCCAGATATGTGCATTCCATATTTGGACAGGTTTCGCTCTTGGAAAGCCAGAATATAGCAAGAGGTGCCAAGTATTGTTTGGTGCGTTAAAAAGAACCCGGGCAGTGTCTATAGAGAATGAACGTTCTTATGAGTTCCAGTTCATGTCTGGAGTGAATATAAGAACCAACAGCTGTTCCAAGAAGCCTCTTTGAAATTACACACTTACTTCGCAATATGCGGAAATTCAGGGTCATACAATATCATACGGATCCTGAATTTCCGCTTATTGTGAAGTAACCTTTATTACCTTAGTTTTCGAATATTTGAATATTACGAAATAGTTTTGAATCTCCAGAATATTACAAAACAGTTTTTGCCCAGGCTATGGTCATTCGGATATTTTAGTGGGTTCCATACACTGCTGTAACAACTACATAAATATTTACTACTACTCTGAGTAGAATAAATATACCCTAAAATAGATTTTATATTGCAGAAAAAAGACAATTAACCAACATGATAGCTTTGAATTAAACAGTTTCCGATAATGACCATCCAGTCAGAAATAAATGGAAAATGTTCACAGATATACATCAATATATATTGAGCAGTGGATTCCATAGATGGATATACAGGCATTTAAACAAGTATTTATGCCCTGTAACATTCACTCTGTAGTCGTATCGCTATGCAGTGTCTCAGTATTTAAAAAAACAAAAACAAAAACCAAACAAAACAACGCTAGGATATCCAGGCATTGTCTTTATTTTCTCAGTTTACTGATCGTGTGGCAGATTTGATCTGAGAATTCCAGCTGACACCGGTATAAAAGAATTGAAGAGCTTTTTGCCTTGTAACATTTATGTTAATTCTAGGCCAAATTATAGTGACTAATTCGTCGTCTTTTGGGACAGAGTGCATGTTTTATGTTGACCATGTGACACTGTAATGCAATTTCGCCAGTAAATGTCAGCGATGCACTTTTGGAAATGAAATGTCTGCTGTGCGCCTATCATGATAATTAAATTTGTATAGGCGTAGCGTTTGAACTTTCAGTCCATACAAAACCTATCTACCATATTTATCTGACTCCTGCTTTCTGTTCGTTATTTAATTCACTCTATCCAGTTTGACTTTTTTTCTTTTTTACTCTCCATCGGGGTATTAATTTTTTTTCCTTCCTTTGAGTCGACATGTTTTCTTTCTTTCGTCCTCTTTGCACTCAGTCACCATTCGTAACTTTTTGCTCATTCAGGGGCTCTGTGCCACAATAAATATCAAAATTTGACATACATTTCCCCCATGTTAATGCACATAATTCAGTGTCGAATATGAATTACGTAGCGCGAACATAATCAAATGAAAATATCAAAATTTCGATATATGGGATATTTCTCGAAATATTTATCATGTACGCACACATTGTCTCATTCCCTCATACATATACACATATGTGGAATATCACAATTTTGATCAGAGTCGCTGAGCGCTTTTTGGTTGTATTTTTAGATTACGGCTCTCTTAGTTTCATTCTATTTTCCAAAAGAAATTGGGTACTTCAGGTTTTAGATATCTGCCTTCTTTTCAGTTTTTTTTTTCTTTTGTCTTTTCTAGTTTTCTCTTTTGGCAGGTTTCGTTTTGCTACGGTTGTTCTCCACTGCTTTACCGATACCTATATTCTTCATATATTCTTATAAGTCGAATGATGAAGGAGATGATTGCTTCTAGCTCTTTCCCTTGAATACGATTTCAGACTGTACTGAAAGATTTGGAGTAATGAATAATATTTCGGAGAACATGATAATCATCAATATCAGGCCGGAAAGGCACGAGCGCCGGTACAAACGCACGCACACACACCACATTTATATATATATATATATATATATATATATATATATATATATATATATATATATATATATATATAAGGATAGAAATGTAAAAGGAAGATTGAAAACAGCTACATCTAAAAGGTATAGACAAATATAGTGCTCAATATCACTGTGTTATCAATTCTGTTATTATTCCAAATGCCTATGATTTTGCTGAACATAGCCACGCAGATGAAGACACTAATGAGTGTATTACCTGGTTTAACAGTACTAATAACAAGAATGATTGGGTATTAAATATGATATTTGTGACCTGTCCATCTATTACTGAGAAATGTCTCACGGAAGCATTGAATTATGCTAAACAACTTGTAGCCATTAAACCAGACCAGTTAGAATTTATTTTCTACTGTTGAAAGAATTTGTTATCTGATTGTGGAGAGACATGAGTAAAAGAAATCCCGTGTTATTGACTTCGCCATTCCCCAGGATCTGTGGACGGTCCAGAAGGTTCTGAACTTATGGCCATTTATATATTGGGTAAAAATCAATAAAATTGCCCATATAGACAGCTACGGATTATACAGAGATGACGGTCTGATGACTGTTCCCGATAATACAAGGGCGAACGATACCATTCAAAAGGTGATTTTTAAGACATTAAGGCTCCAAGCCTATGGTTGAGGTGGGCAGGAAAAATGTCCAATATTGCTGGCAACGTTTCCTCTTATATGAAACCCAATGCTGTCCTCAAATAGGGAAATAACAGGTCAAACCACTCTGTGGGGTTTGTCAGGTACATTCCAAGAATAGAGTATCTCAAGAAATTCATCCACAAATGAGATTTTTAATTATAAGTAAAAAAGCGTATGAAAAATCTTTGAAAGAGGGGGGTTTATTACCAAATTTGATTTCACACATCATGCCCAGCTTAAACGTAAATCCAGGAGCAGAAACACGATCTGGTTTAATCCTCCACCACCACATTTATTTGCAGTTGAAAGCTAAGATTAGAATGATATTTTTAAAACGATTTTACATAAGCATTTTCTGAAAAATAAAACAACTTATTAGCTAATGTGTTTAATGTAAACACGGTGAAACTGAATTACAGTGGCACCGGTAACTTGGAAAATGTTATTTAGACCTAAAACGTTAGAATGTTGGAGACCGAAAGAGGTGGAATGGAAGAAAAGAATAAATGCAAATGCAGAAATAAAAACGATTTTCCATTGGATGGTCTCTGCTACACAGAAGGTATCATTTACACTGCTGAAGACAGCAATAATAATGATTCCAAGAAAATATACAAAAGATGTAGTGAGGATGATTTCGAAAAGCGATTTTAAAATCAAGCTTCGTCTTTTAGTTTGAAGAGCCATAGAAATGACACAAGGAATGCCGATTGTGTCTGGAAATACAGGGAGAATTATGGCAGACGCCCTTTTGTACAGTGAAACTGGCAGAATCAGTGGTAATTTTTGCCGGCTGTGCCAGGATGAGAAATTGGCCATTGTCGTATATCCTGATGAAGGTGTTTTACTGAAGGGGAGAACTGAGATTATGACAAAGTGCAAGAATTTAAGTAAATATTTTCAGGTACCTATGAACTCGGATGAGCGAAATAAAATAATTACCACAACCTTATCTTCACTTACATTTCTCTCATCTCCCTCGCCTTCCTCCATTTTCATATTTTTACACTCTCAATTCCGGTGTCCTGGTGTTCTGCTATATTGAAGTAGATTCTTTGTCTTGTACATAATTCCACTTGCCTCAGGAGACCTTACGGTCGAAACCTGTATTGCGAGGTTGATTGGCATTTTAGCCTTTACTTCTCTCTCTCTCTTCTCTCTCTCTCTCTCTCTCTATATATATATATATATATATATATATATATATATATATATATATATATATATATATATATATATATATATATATATATATATATATATATATATATATTTTCGTTACAATTGGAATTAAAATACCTTTAGTAAATGAACATTTTTCACCTACGAATTTTCATTTTAAAATTCGAAGGATTTTTCAAACAGTTTATCGTATCAGTTTGTAGTGCACTGTTTATTTGGAAAAAGAAAGAGAGAGTGAGCATGTTATAGGTGACTTATAGGAAGTTATGGGGAAAAGAAGAAGGCACCGTTATTGGAATCATATTATAGAGGTTTGTGAGAGGAGGAGACCGATGGGATTTACTAAAGCTATCTTAATTCCAATTGTAAAGAAAATTTGCTCTGTTTAATAAAAAAAATCATTGAGCGTTCTTTTGTAAGTCAGTTTTAGATTCTATGTTGTGTTAATAGGACACGCCTGGATTATTCCAACCGATTACTACACACGCACACACGCGCACACACACACACACACGCACACACACACATATATATATATATAAATCAACACTTAGAGGCAACAGTCTGTTCCATGCTAGATGCAATCGTCAGACTATATATATATATATATATATATATATATATATATATATATATATATATATATATATATATATGTATATATATATATATATATATATATATATTCCATCCTTCGTCAAAGAACGGTTACCTATCTTCAGGATAGCGTTATATAGATATATAAATTTAAATGTCGTTGTGATCCGGACCAATCAAAGGCTGTAAACTTGAATTACGCTGCACATGACTGCCTATTTGCTGTCTAGTGGTCAGTTATATGAAAATAACCATTCAATCTGTGCACGATTCTTCTATTGGACAACATTTATTTGACAATCCTGACTGTGCCGCCGATTACAGTGACAATTTTTTTCTATGTTAACTAGACCTCGCCCTGTTCAGCATTTTAGAGTTCTTGAGGGTGTGTATATTAAATCTTATCCGCCCAAACTTTGTAAGCATACGGAATACTTTATTCGTTACTTATGCATAATCTAGGGAATATGAGTAATTTTTTTGTTTCTATTTTATACTCTTTTTGGAATATTTTATATTGTTTTAGTCGTTAATTTGTTTACAATTAAAATCTATTTTAATCTTATTCCAATTTCCCCTCCTCATTCGCTATTTACAAGTGTATGATTGATTATTTGGATCTCTTCATCAACGTTCACCTTTTGATAAAGTGTTGGTCGAAAATGTTTCCGAAAGGTAGAGGGATGTCCTTTCTATCTACGCCTATTTTCTTCTTCTGTGGGTATAAGACTTATAATATATATATATATATATATATATATATATATATATATATATATATATATATATAAATTGTCACACATGAAATTGACGAACTTAATAGGAAATGAATAAATCGCTTCAGAAATGCTAAAGAAATAATTTATTTAGTTGAACTACGCACTATATTGATCAATAACTCTTTTCAACGTACCTCTTAATCACATCTTTAAAAAAACTCTCATCCTTTGATATGGTAAGCAGTTCAAATGCTTCGATTACTTCTTTCTTATTGAAGAATAATTTATTGCGTATGAAAAGCTCAAAATGCTTAAATAAGTGATAAGGCGGGAAGCAACTAGGACGCGATGGGTTACAGAAGATTTGGAGCAAGATCAGATAGGACTGTTAGAGGAAAGGATGAGGAGAAGCCTAGTGAGTAGATGAAGGCAACTGGAGATGTCGATTGACATTACATTTGAATAGTTGGAGATTATAGCTCTCGAGGCAACTGGAATAGGGAAGGCAGTTCCACAGGCGAGAGGTGCGAGATATGAAGCTATTGGAGTAGAAGAGACGGCTACATCTAGGAGTTTCGACAGTGAAAGGGTGAGAGCGGGATGCCAGCCTCGTAGGGCGCTTGAACTCATGAAGTCTGGGGACCAGCGAATGCAGCTGCTCGGAGCAATTACCATGAAATTATTTGTAAAAAAGACAGAGAGAGGCGAGGGCGCGTCTGTGAGAATGCGACTGTAGACGAGATGCCAGATATATATATATATATATATATATATATATATATATATATATATATATATATATATATATACACACACACACATATATATATATATACACACACATATATATATATATGTGTGTGTGTGTGTGTGTGTGTGTGTGTGTATGTTTGTGTACGTGTGTGCACGTGTGTGTGTTTGTGTGTACGTGTATGTGTTTTTGTGTACGTGTGTGTGCGTGCGCGCGTATGTATGCACACATCCACACAGAGCTGACTCCGTACATATGTGTAACATATCAGAGTGACACATTTATATCAGCATTTGAGCGCGTGTATACCACATACGTATATGTATGTCTGCGCCTGTGTGATTGTGACATAGATACAAGCATACATGTTAACGCATGAGGTTTTTTCTCTATGGGCGTTTGTGTTCTAGTTCTACCTGTAACGTTAATGCCAGAGTATTAATGAAGCAACTCTTTCGGGCAATTAACGATGATAAGATTATTTTGATCCGAGATTCTTTCAAAGAAAGACGCTTCAAAATATTTTCGTTTATGTACAGTATCATGGTTCTCCATGACTTCTTATTTTTACAGCTAATTAATGTTCACTTACAATCATTCTCCGTCCCTTTTCTTATCTCTAATTACACAGGCTTCTTAGGCAGGTATCCTATTGTTTCATTCTGTTTCGCTTACCTTCAGTAAGCCCTGTGGGTATCAATTTTATTAGCAGTCTTTCCGCGTTATGTTCCCAGAAAATTTGTAATATTCGTTGTTGCACATTTTCTATTTATTTATTTCTCAGTATCCTTCAAGAGTACCGCATCAATTCCCCATCTGTGAGGAAATTGTCCACCATTTAAGGACATATAAAAAGATTCATATTACATATATTTAACCGGTAGATGATTTAACAATTAGCCAATGAAGGTTTTCTGGGGCGTGTTTATCGCTCCTTGAGCAATAATTAGAGCTGTATTCCTCCTCATTTTAGATGGGAGAAATTGCTCAGCCACGGAGTTGTCATCCCTGCCTCAACACCTTCCTCATTGCACTAAAGACATTGAGTCGGTGTAATATGAATGACAGCGGAAGTAAATCCAGGCAAAAAACTCCGGAATGTAGGCCTGATTGCGGCTGGCTGTCAAAACTAACAACTTTCCGGCAACTCCTGCCGCCAAGCCGTCAACAAATGTAATGCTCTGTATTCATTTGAATCTTACGATACGGACGGGAAGGGTTGATGCATTCTAATTCATCTTTCGAGTGTGCGCTAGGTTTTAATGGTTGAGCTTGAGGTATAATTAGTTCATCGTTAAGCTGTGGGCTTGCTTTCAATGGTCGGGCAAAAGATAGCATTGCACTGAGTTGTAATGATCAAAATAAAAGTTGATTTACTTCAACGAAATGAACGTACCACAGCGGGGACGTCACAGTTTATTTTCAACTACATATGGAAGCAAAGGCGGATGTGTGTGAGAGAGAGAGAGAGAGAGTGAGGAAGGAAGTATTTCTCCATTATAGAACCTAAACAGCACCACATAATCAGCCTTTGGAGAAGACAAGTTGCGTAATAAAATTTTCCGCTTCCCCTAGCATTAGCATCATGAGAAAATGTATTACATTTTCCTTTTATTTTTATCCATTATCATAATTTATTCAATTTCAAACAATACTATGATTTTCCGAAAAATCTTATTAATCAAGTTAAAATAAATTGTTTGAATTAAAATTGAATATCAGGATTAAAATTAAACCAATTAGTTCGATTCCGCAGAAAAAAAAAGAAGTGTTACATTTCCGTAGGATTATGTCGGAAATATTTGGATACTTATACTGGAAACTTTTAAAATCGCATTCGGAGACCTACCCCAAAGCTAAACAATGTTTTAAGAAACAGAAAACTTTCATTGGAAAGAAGTAAAATGTGCAGAAATTCTATGTAATACCAATTCTACATGCTACTGAATACTTTAGAACACTCACAGATGGAAAGGAGACATTAGAGATCTAGTTCTACGGAACATGTTGAAATTATCATGGAGAGAACATGTGAGCCATGAGAATGTTTTGAGTAAAATAGATAAAAATTACAGCTTCTTTTCTAAGAATCAAAAAGAAACAATTAAATTCATTGTCAATGATTAAATAAAAAGCAAAAAGAAAAATTTGTTTAATTATTCATTTATCTCCATCAGAAATATTTGAAAGCATTAACAGCACCCCAAACAAGCTAGGATACACAATAGGACACATTTCTCAGATTTCCCAGGCAAAATGTATCGATTCCATATTAATCAGTCCGGTTTTTCTAATTCGCTAACCCATTTTTTCTCTCTTATCAATTCTCCTCACATTCAGTTGATAGCTCCGTTAATATTGTTGAGGAACAATGATCTTACTGGTCATAGGGAATCCATTTCTATCCTTGGTTGAAGCTGATGTATTGGCTCAATAGCGTTGATAGCGGATTTTTCAAAATATTACGATATTCAGATTGAGGGCGTAAACTAGTGTGGACCCAATATACGTTTCGTACTTCAGACAAGAAATTGTAAATCTTGTCTATGGCTTAGTTAATTTGTTTCTTTGCGTCTAAAGCAAGGACGGCCAACCTGTGGCGCATGCGCAATAAGTGGCACGTTGGATGCTTACAAGTGGCGCATTGCATCCTTTTGATGAAAAGAAATATGCAACTTCTACTCACGTACTGAAAGGAAGTGTATGTTTGTGTGGCACATTTATATTAATCGTACAAAATACTGGCCCATAAAATCAAAAAATTGGCCACCCCTGGTCCAAGGACAACATTGAGAATAAGTGCTGGAATATGAAATTCATTAATAAAATGAAAACACTCTTGATATATTGAAAAAAGGTTTATTGAATATTCAAACAACAACTAGTGAATAAAATGTCTGTATTATTTATTGAAATATTAAGCTCTCCCATTGCTGACTTGTGATTTGTAAAGCAATACTGCCTATCCCGTATGTTGGCTGTGTGTGCACTCAAGTCAAGGTAAGTTGGGTGTATTCACGTGAGGCGATGATTGTCCATGTGACAGCAACAAATTTCGGACGAATTTCATTTCTGAATCCGAATCTCCGCATCTCTCCGGGCCTTTGTGGACCTTCGTTTATATAGATGACACCCCACAAAAAAATGACATTATTATATATAATTCTTCTACAACAGACCGTGCCTATTTTAGGGAATCTGTTAATAAACACATGGCTTTCACTTCGTTTAAGAAGTTTCTGTCCAATATAAATATAAACTAACCTCAAGTTTCAGATTTAGGCATACTCCAATTGGCCCTCTTCAGTTTAAGAAAATTTGGGTCGCTCATTTTCTGCAAGAATATAAGTGTTTTTTACGGGTAGTATGAATGTAAAAAAGAAAGTTTGGGATTAAGATATAATACAGATGACCTTTATTTTTTAAGTGAATTTGTGTCACACATTTCGATAAGAATTTATTCGGTTTGGACGGATGCTATGAATGTAAACACAGCACAAATTTAATTTCTCAGGACCAAAAATCTCAGACAAAACCAAAATTATGACTTTTTTCTTATCAGCGGTAAGTGGATAGAGTAGAGGATATTGGTTTTGCTTAATGTCGATAAGACATAGTTTATTTTGGGTTCGATTCTCTTGGGAACCGTTCTTAAATTCATTGTGGAAAAACATAAATATTATATTATGCAAGCTGATATTTTTAGCGCCCACCTATTATATTTAAATGATTTGGCAAAAACACGCAAAATGTTTTTCTGGCCATTCTTGTGGTTTTCTTATTGTTTCTTATATTTTTTTTTTATAGATATGGACGCATTTCCAACTAAGTTAAGCAACGTAGAATCCGGTTATTAATGCTTAGGAACACCGGTTATTGTCAGCAAACTACTAAAACTTCGAAATAGGTTTCCGGCTTATAAACTGCTGAGACGCCCTAAAAGAACACATCAGTCAAATATAATTGTAAAATGAAAGGCTTACTTGTAGTCACTTCAAATCTAAATACAGCCACCAAATACATAGGCCCATATGTGTCAGAATATTCTTGAATCATAAGTTTATTTTTATTACGTGATGCCTTCTCTCTCTCATATATATATATATATATATATATATATATATATATATATATAATGATAAAATTATAAATAACAACAAAGGAAAACTAACAATTGTGTCCATTAAAATTGTGTTTAGGATGCCTGTATTGTTCATCGTTCTTTAGTATTTCTTAAAGCTGCGTGAAATACGTCGCCACTAATCTTATAAAATCAGGTACTGAACGAAAACTAATTCGTTATTCTGATTCACCTTACCTTATTTTCTTTACAAAGTCTTTCCCAGCAATAAAATAAGCACAAAAGAAATTCTGGAAAGGAATTAATCTTTTCTTGTACCACAAACTAATCACGAGGTTTAATTAACCAAATAATAAAACCAAAATAAAAGAATGAAATTGTTTTTGTTAATTTTAATTATTTAAATAAACAGTTTTCAATCATCTATTTTCCAGTCACAAAAATGGACTTGCAGCGTTAAATTGCAATTTTTAAAGGGGCACTCGATTAAAATCACGAATAATTACAGACAGCTAAAAAATCCTAACGTTATTATCTCAACAGGAAATTAGCAAATCTGCTGATGAATCAGGAGGAAAACTTGCATTTTTTTAAATATATGTATGTTTTTTTTTTAATTTTTAAATATTTTATATTTAAAACAACCAAGAAAAGTTGCTATTGACAAGGGAAAACTGAAGCAAATAAAGAATTCTTTACGAAGATTTAATGAGATAATCTATTGTAAATTCATTAATTTACAGGAAATTCTCAGACGCTATAAAATTTTGGGAACGAAATTGTTTTGCGTCAAAACAAAGCCACTGATTTTTCTAGATTCATTTTAAACAATGAGATCTGTAAGGCATTTTTACTGTTGTATTTCCGCCATGATGAAACCTGCGTATATGATAACCGAATTACATTTGGGGAATTATTTTACAAAATGTTTATACGTCACACAAATTTTGGAAAACTCCAATGTGACGTGTTTTCTTCTGCAAAGTGATTCCGTTTGGATATATTTTTATTGAATGGAACATATATGTATTATTATGTGAGGATTGCCCACACATGGTGTGCCAAGATGCCCGTTAGTTGACACTGTTTCAGGACTACAAAAGCTCGATTAAAACTTCCTTTTATCATTCATTTCAGTGAAGTATGCGGTGGCTAAAAACATGTCTAATCTCCTACCCCGAGCGGGACTTAGTCACTTGGCAGGGTTGGTGTATTCCAAGCACGGGCGTTCATACACAAACTCACACAAACACACTCACACACACTCACTCTCTCCTGCACACACATAGAAACGCAGACACATATTTAAACACACACGCACTGCCAGTAAAACTATTAAACTTTTTGTTTTCATATTTTTTTTGGCTGTGTACGCAAGAGAATATTTTCTCTTTTGTTAATCATTTATTATATAAAGAACATGAAAATATATATCAAAAGCTACTTCTTTTCTCCATTTAATTCAGCAATGATGACAAGCTGTCATTTAAATATGAAAATTTTGTTTCCACTGGTTTTAGTTGAGATAAAAGTAGTGACGGCAACAAGAGAAACACGGAAAATGCACGGTTGCTTAGCATTAAATTCCTTTTCGTACCGTTACTGTTTTTATTCTACGTGATTGTAAATATCCCACAGAAGTCGTTTTCTCAAGAAACCGTGTATTGATAAACCACGAACTGTATATACCGCGAGTTAATTTATCCGGGAAGTCTAATATATTATTGCAGATTCTACATGTTTTGGCTTAATAATTTATTCAATCAAACAAAACTGGCATCTTTCAGTCAGAGTTATGAATAAATACTACGATGAAAAACAAGATTAGACTAATGCATTGAGTGTATTATTTTTTTTTTAAATTTTCTTATAAAAAAAAATCGCTCCCTCGTCATCTATTCATTTATTTAATTTTCTATATTTTTCACCTACATTTATTGTAGTCTGTCTATAGTGTAAAACCATTCTTCACGGCTTTGTTTGGTAATATCTAATTCGTATCAATCAATTCTTGTCTCGGTTTTGAAAAAGTTATAACGGATTTCATACTTTTGTAGATTGTCAGTAAGATTTCATCATTTTTTTAAAATGAAATTCATAGATGCAAGTGCATATTTTGTGTTAACAGTTACTTTTGTCTGACTTCTGGATTATGGAACAAACATCAGCCATCTTGCTTTGCAGTCAACTTCACGAATTCTTATCCGAAAAGTGATGAAACTGCCCTTCGCCTCTCAGTGTTGACTTCAATGTTCACTGTTATATTTATATTTACATACGCTCTATGTCTGATATTGAGCACTTTATTCCATAAATCTAACACACTTTAAATCTATATTTCTGCATATATATATATATATATATATATATATATATATATATATATATATACATATATATACACACTGAAAGGTTAATAGTCAGCGTAGGATAAGACCAGGAAACAGTAGTATTAAAACGTTAAAACGTGCACAATACACGCGTGAAAAAATAAAAAAATAACAATCTGACATGTAACAGCTATTAATAAAAAAAAAAATACGAGATCATTCGATTCCGCTACATTGGTTTCAAACTTTCTGTATCGTAAGACGGTTTGTAACACAACGCTTTAGTTTTTTAATATTAATGGACGCTATATCTATCTATCTATCTATCTATCTATATATATATATATATATATATATATATATATATATATATATATATATATATATAAGAACGGAGGATGAGGATGCAACGAAGAAGATGAAGGGGAAGAAGAAGGAGTGAAAAGAAAGGCTGCTCTAAAGGTATCGATAGAGGATTTAATTGAAATGTGTATAATTTTTATCCAGCCTCATATGAAATTAAAATAATTTTTTGTATGGACGTAACGGTTCATCAAAGGTTCGAAGTTTTGAAGTTATTTATTAAGTTTAGATACTTTCTATTTCGATGTAGATGTTAATATTTTTCGGGGTATGTTAATGCCTTTCGTGTTATGCGAATTTACGAGTCCAGATTTATGAAGATTATAGATATTATCTATTTTCATCATTTTGTTAATACAAGGAGCTTTACTGCATGTAAGATATACTCACGTATATGTAAGACTAGCAGTAGGGCCCGGCGTCGCCCGGGGATGTAACAGTTAAGAGATAGATCAAGTATCGACGATCATAAAGACTGAAAAATAAAATTGACAAAGATTATTGTTTAAGGTTGACGGACACGCATGTCTTAATTAGTTTTTTGTTTTTTTTGTTTTTTTTTATGAATTGGTCAAACTCAAACAAAAACATTGTTTCAAATCGTTATGAGTCTATTGATTGACTAGAATTTTATTATAAACAATTTTCTTGTAAATGGAATTTTTAAAGCATTCTGAATGTAAAAAGAAAGAAAAAAGTGCGCAAGACTATAAGGAACACTACCTGCCCAAAAAATAGTGAAGTTTTGTTGAAATCGGTTGAAAAATGTAGGAAGTCCGATCCCATATATAAACGAACACACACACAAACAACATGGGTTTTATAAGTATAACTCGATATGAGTTGTCCCCCTTTCATTCTAGCGACAGTGATGCCTCGTAATCGTGTTTCCAAACTGATTTCGTGCAAAAACCATTTTGTTTTTACAATTATTGCCGCTGTCAGAACCACTGCAAGGTAATTTTACGTAGTCCTGTGAAGTTTTGTTGAAATCGGTTGAAAAATATAGGAAATCCGATCCAATATATAAACGTACAGACACACACACACACACAATCTGCGTTTTATAATAAGTAAGATATATTAATATACAATACATATAGAAGGCTAACTCATTTCAATAATATCGAATCAATACGAAACTGACTGGTTCATTCGATAACTATTGAACGCTCTTATATCCGATTTAATAACAGAACAAGTCGTCGTTTAATTTTGGTAATTTTATTGGCAGAAATTCTGTTAAATTTTATATACTTTATATTTATAATTGCACATATATTAATAGGTAGTACTAATATTCAACATTATTATATCTACAACTCTCTATCTGTATATAATTATTTTGTTTATGTCGGAAAGGCCATTTCTTGATTGGAATACAACATATAGAGATAGTGAGAGATTCGAACTTGAATAGGAGGCAAATAACGGTGCAAATAATTATAAGTATTAATAATTATCATTAAAATAATACATAATAATAACTGATTATAGCTCGAAGCAGCTGATTGGAGGTTGCAAACAGAAAATCAAAATGTTATGCAGATTTTTCATGTCCATAATTTGTGTACATAGTAACGCAAATGATATATATATATATATATATATATATATATATATATATATATATATATATATTGGTTTGAGCGGGCACTGATGTCAACAAAACACGCGCACACATGCAAACACACACACACACACATATATATATATATATATATAGAGAGAGAGAGAGAGATGAATTGTAACACATGTATATGTTATAACATCACTACAGAAAGAGCTATTTTTTTTCAACTTTTGTGGTGTCTTTTGAAGTGGTGGTATTACTTGTAACACCATCACTTGACAAAACAACAGAAGCGTTGAAACAAAATGGCTGTTTTTGTAGTAATTTTATAACATACTCATGTTATAATTTTTAAATAATTATTATTCGCTCTCCTCTGAATTGAGCACTTTGTTTAAAAATATTCTTTTTGATTAGTGGAAGTTTATTTCATCTATACTTACCTTTTTTGTATTATATATATATATATATATATATATATATATATATATATATATATATATATATATATATATATAAAGGGAAATAAATAAACAGAGAGTAAGAGGGATAAATACGTATGTGTGTATGTGTGTGTGCGTGTGTATAAATATGAGCAACAATTAATAAAGTGCCCCTAATGCCACAGAGTTTTTTTCCCATGTCAACATTTTTTTTAACTACCTTCATTTCCTCTTTTTGACAAGCCATATTTGCCGAAACATGCTTTACTAAATGTAGTTGAATGGATATTTCTCTTAAGTTTTATCGTCCATTCATATTGTATGCAAAGGTTAGATTTCATTTTGGACTTTATTTATAAAAATAATTGTTCGATTCAATTTTTTTCGGGTAAGAAATTTCTAAATTTCTAAATTGTGGTTGCGTTCACAGTTCGTCTTGTTAAATCCCGTTTTCCTTTTTGATAACGGATTCAACTGCTTTAAGACAATTTTGCAGTTAATATACTTATCATTTTGTGCAGAAGTCTCATGAGACTATTAGGTTTTCTTACTGATTTAGGTGTGTCAGTCTTCCTGTCTGATACTGATCGCATATGTGAAAAATAAGATAAAATACGTAACAGATGTTTCCTGTCGGGTGATATTTAATAAAACATGTAATCGAGAAAAGAGAATACTGATATTAACCCAATTGAAAACCATTGGGCGATAATGTACAAGGTTGCCCGTATTAGGAAAGTTGACATAGATGCTGAGCTTTTTCCCGAATAAAAAGAATGCTGAAAAATGTGGCGAAGGACGTTGACTTACAAATAATTTATCTATAGAATGCCAAGAAGAATTATTGCCGTTAATAAATCAAAATGTTACACAAAAATATTAAATCATTTTTGGACATGTATAATATGCATATGTACGCTTGTATTAATACCTGTATTAATAAACAAATTGGTAAAAGTACAAAAATCGCCTTCCTATAGGTGCGTCCACTTCTTTTTTTTTTTTTGCCACGTACCTGTGTTTATATATATATATATATATATATATATATATATATATATATCGCTCAAAGGTTTTCAATTGGGTTATGGTCAGTATTCTCTTTCTCGATTACGTGTTTTATAAAAGATACATACAACAAACTATTACTTATTTAACAGTTAAAATATTTAATCCTTGAAAATGGCTAAATGTATACCCGAAAGCGGTCGGATAAAAAGAATATTCCGATAGATTTTATATATTTTAACAGCCGAAAAGAAAAGAAAAAAGTATTATATCGCATGAAATATTACAAATAACTCTATTCCGCTTCGTTGGTTTTAAACTTTCGGTATCTTGAGGTAATTTTGGTTAATTGATTTCCTAATGTCTTATTTTTTTTTAAATAATAAATGTTATATATATATTTTTTTAAATGATAGAAAAGAATAATTTTCAAAGGAGCGAAAAATTACACCAATCATAGTAACAAACGGAGAATTTCTTATCAAGAAATCTTAGCTATAATATAATAAAATTTCCAGACTTTTGAATGCAAGATAGGAAATTCTGACTAGTTGTCTGCATACTAAAAAGATCCTTTTCAGTTAATATGAAATGGAATGAAAAGAAAATATATATTTCATTTAACCCCCATCGATATATTTCCAATATATATGCATCCCCCCTTCTCCTACTCTTCTTCCTTCCCCTCATCTTCTACTACTCCATACGCTGTGAACTTATTTATCTATTTTTTTTTTTAAATATAGTTTTCATATTAGAAAAAAAGCGAAGGATACTGAAAGTTTGAAACGAAGTTAGTGGAATCGGTTGATCTCCTAATCTTTTATACTTAAAATTACTGTAGGTTAAATTTTCATCTTTTGATGTGCACTTTTTAATACTACTCTTTCCTGGTCTAATTCAACTCTGAGCAGTAACGTTGCACCATATCTGAACAGATACTGAGATTTCATTATTCATCATGGATTTATTTTTCATTGGCGTTCTTTGCCTTGAACGACTACTGGGTCCGAAGCTCACTCTAGACCATTGGATGGTATTCTTATGCAATCTATTGCTAAAGATCCTGTAAAATGGTCAACACAGTGTACCGCTCCGGCAAGTATCTGATTACCCTTACTATAATCTATCGTTACAAAAGTCAGATCAGACCAAAAATGAAGTATTGCAGGCAGATCTGAGAAGTTCACTTCTCACTTGCCTATCTTCATAGTGTTCAAAATCATATACGCGGCCTTGTGGATGATGAATTAATTTCCAATTTCTAGAACCCCTTTTCCACATGCAGAACCTCACTAGCGTCTCCCTAATATATGTCTATTGCCGTGCTCAGGGTTATGAAATGCTACATTTATCGAATCGACCAGCCCTGATCTTTGAAGCAGGAACGAATTATATAACATATACAAGAATGACGCATTACCTTCGCATTGAAATATTAATATTTAAGTTTTACTCAGACAACTTCTTCACAAGAACTGTTGTTTTATGGAACAGACTCTTGGGAGAATATTTTCTCGATTACTACAATCAAATCTATAGCTAATCTTAATCTTTCTTTAATAGCCTTCTGAACTGCATTTCTAGAGCTTTTTACGCTTATAAAAACACACAGAAACATTTTACTTGAATGTCTCTTGGGTCTTGTACTGGGTGAACGTTAGCAAAGAAAATGTGGCCAGATATACCTGAAGAATACTGGTTTCTATTAAATCGTAAATGTTGTGATAATTCTGTGTCAAAAAATTATATTTTTTGCATCTTAAATCACTCAGAAGTTGAACCGGCATACATTAAAAACGAAGTTGAATTCTATTTTTCAGTAATTAGAAAAAAGAACTGTGATTGCACCATTTGTTTTGATTAGAATCGGGAAATTCTGCTTATCTGAAATCATTTGTATAATTATGAGACATTTGATTAGTTTTTGAGCTAATTAACTATATATAGATTGTCTTTTCTCGGGAATGTAAAAGAAAACTAATTTTCAAATAAACAGACATGTCTCCATGTAACTTTTCTTTCTTAATCAAATATAGTTGTATACAATACAAACAAGAGTAATCTGCTGATTGGCATTTTTTCGGATTTACTATACTGGAGAGAAAAGTCATTATGTTAATCTGATAAACATTTGTTACAACAGAAATTACATTCATCACGACATATTTTCATTGACCTGTATTGAGCTAATCTTTAGTCAATTCTGATATGAATATACTAGATTATTTTCTCTATTACTATAACTTAGTGGTTGCACGTGTTTGAATAGATATCGCAATACGCTTAAACAGTGTTGTAAATGTCTAACGGTCTATGGATTGAAAGTCTTAATAATAAAATGCGTTTCTACATTTTTGTGTCATTCTTATAATAGATTCCGTTATTTTTAATTTATAACCATTTAAAGATCGTTACAAATTCAAATCCCCTACCCCTGATTTAATCGTCACCTGCCGATAAAAATTGACTGCTTTACAATTTAAATATAAGTGTTTCTATTTCACAACACCCAATGTTCTAACAGCATCAAGTACTAAAATCAGAATTGTGCTACCAGTAAATGTTACTCGGATTGTTATCTTCATCTTCATTGCCATATTCACAAAATTCCTGCCGTTGTACGGTCCGAAGTTCTTCAGGTGCTTAGCATTTCGAACGGAACTTTTATTTCGTCCACCGGGATATATTGTTCTAGTTAAACGTGTCATGCTTCTTCCGGATGTCTAAGTTATTTTTCCTCTCAAACTTGGAGATTTGATTTAAAGGGAAATAACTGAGACATCGAAAAGAGGTAGTGCACGTGGGACTCGGACAATCTACCCCGGTGGTCGAAATAAAGTGTTCGGTTCGAAATTTCAATCACTCGAAGAAGGTCGAAATTTATAACGGCCGAAACGTTGTGAATATGGCAATGAAGATGAGGATAACTGTATGAGTAATATAAATAATGCAAATAATCGTAATACATCATCTCCGATATATAGATATTTATTAGTAGTATAAATCTTAGTTTTAATATTATATATCGAACATTGTTTTAATAACACATTCAATACGTATTACATATATATCGTAGAATTCTCTTCCGGATTCCTGCTTCCCAGTCAACTTTGATCTATAACAATTTAAATGCAATGTCTATCGTTATCTTCCGTTTTCTTAATACTTGTTAATTTATTTTTCTCTCTCATTAATATTTTTCTCATATTCTCTAACACTCAATAACCCCTTGCATTTTCGTGGCTCTGTTGCCCTGCTTGCGAGGAAGTTATCATACATACATATATATATATATATATATATATATATATATATATATATATATATATATATATATATATATATATATATGGAATTAACTTCCAGTTTGTTACTTGCCAGTTAACTTTGGTCTACAACAATTTAAATGCAATATCAATCATTATCCTCTGTCTTCTTTTTCTTTGTTCCTTTATTGTTCACTCTCATTAATAATTTTTCGCTTAATCTCTAACACTCAATAAAATTACCCAAATAGGTATCAACTTGCGTGTTAATAGCTTTATTGCCTTGCTTTGGGTGGAGTGATTATTATATACTATTAAACTCCCAATTTTAAGCCTTTTATTTGGTTAACATGTGACAGGAGAGAAAAGATTTTGTAAATTATGAAATTTTCAGTTACTCCGGAAGACATCGTCCCTATGCTTTATTGAATAGTTAATTTAAAAATTTTTTACGTAGTTGGGATGCTAAATTTCAGATCCAGTAGGCGTTAATGAACTGACGACGGGAATCACCGATCCTTTGATCGCGTCACTTGATAAAATTCATTCATTGTCACTGCCCTATCTTTTAATTTTTGAGTCAAACTCCAGTTAGATGGCGCCAATTTTCAGTTATGATGTTTGTGACCGAGGACACTTTTAACTGATCTATTTGTGTATTAGTAAGGAGTACATACACGAATAAAAGATGAGCAATATTAAATAATATTAATTAAAAGTGAGTATATACATTTGAAAATGCAAAGATAAAATTGAGAGCAAGAATGCGAGAGGGTAACATATAAAGAGAGAGAAAAAGGAAGAGAATGAGGTTGCTTCGACATAAATCTCAATAATGCATTATAACAATAAATTTCAAGGCCTCAAGCGATCATCAGCCAGTGCATCCCTGCTTTTTTTCGCGGGCGTATTTTTACTCTTCTTTATAGCACTTTACGATGCAATCACCAATAATTAATTCTTCGTCCCTTTTGCCTCGTCGCAAAATAATTCTCATCAAATCGATGCTTCTATCGGCCACCTTTTTCCTCGACCGAAGACTAACTCCTTAGAGGAATTTCCTCCGGTTTTCTATCAGAAAAACTTAGTACGTACGTCTTCGTCCTCACAACACGCTTTGGATGACTAGAATTTTCTCGTCGAGTGACTAACGTCTTGTCCGAACCTGCCTTGCCACTAGCAAGGGAACAGAACTTTTCACATTCATCGAACTCTAATCTGCTTTGAACCAGTACTAAAAAAGAAATATACATAACATTACCTCACACTAACAAAAAACTCACAGTGAGTATTTTTTCTTTGTATGTATAATATTCCGTGTTAATTGACTTTTCTGGAACCTTCTTCCTCAAGAACTTTTCCCGCCTTAGCCATCTTGCTTTCCGGTTTTGGCGCGGAACATTTTCATTGATCTCTACCACGAGATAAGTTACTTGTTTTCTTTCATTTAATAAAAAACTACTCTTGTTTGAATCCAGTCTTTTATTGTCATTCTGTGCAGGCTATCTTCTTAATATATTTAATTTATGCACGTGTGGACTAACCACATTCCTTCGTTGTTCATTCACGCATTTTTTATTTTTTTTTAATACATTGCTTGTGGACTCGGTAGTTTAGTGTGGTGTCTGGCACAAGGCCACTTCGTAATAAACCAGCACTGCACCCTACCGGGCCTGCAACACAATAAACAATTTCGTATTGTTCTTCACAAAAGAAAGAAAGTCTTTTAAATCTGAACCCTAAAATAATCATAGCTGTAAAATCTGAACATATTTCTCTCTAACCCAAATCATAAATGTTCATAAATGGAAGACGTGTTCATGTTTCCCAGCAGAAGCGTAATTTAGATTTTCTCATTTTCTTTCAAATATATCCAGAGAATTACAAGATCACATCAAATGTAGCATATGATATTAAAAAAACATTGATTCCTATATAACGATAATTATCGAAAAGTGAAAACCTTTTTCCGTCAACAGAATTTGTGGCACACGTAATTCTGAAAATGAAACTATCTACAGATTTAGACATCGTAAGACAACAATATTTGTTAAGCCGATCCAGGGTATCGTCATCCGCCATCAAAGAAAATTGATGCGGTCTACTGCCGATCAAATTAAGCTGGCAGAATATATTGTCGGATGCATAGTGCAGAAGGCATCATCTAGAAATCTTCTGATGATGAATCGAGTAAAATGATAAATGTGTCGGACAATCGAAATGTTATTGAACAACTCAAATAATTTAACGTACCCGTAATTCTTTTGTTTTTCACCAGAGATAAAATATGGAGAGTAGAAAACAGATGTGCCTTCGCAAAACTGTCCATGCTGGGTAGCTTTGACGCAGCACTTCATTAATGAAGTCTTTTGTAGCCTTGAGCAACCAGGTTCATGTCAATGCTACCCACTCTAAATTCACTCGGGTTCATTTTTACAGTTACGTATGATCATAAAAAGTATTTTTGGTGATTTTACTATAAAAATGTATTTTTATATTTTTTAATGCTACATTAATTGGCATTTCTGTCTATTGATTTTATTAAAAAAAACTGGACTGTTGATTTTTGTTTGGAGTGTTCACTATTTACGCATGTTTGAGATTCAAACTGATGCAACCATCACGGTTGACATGGTAACAACAGTAATTAGTAGGTGGTTCCACGCTCCCCAAAACCACTAATCTCCCGATCAGTGCCCTTGCAGCCTAAAGTAGATTATCTTTATAACCAAGACGATATTTTATTAACTATTAATTAAAGCTTGAAATAAGAAAAAAAAATGACACATCATAGTAACTGGCGATATTTAAAAAGTGGATAATTCACAAAGCAACACGTGAAAACACGGCACGCGGATCGTGCCTATGAATGCAAAAAGAATAAACAACGATACAACCCTATCAGAACAAAAATAAATTCAATTGATAATGCCACGTGAAAGCCGAAAGCTCTTAGATGGCATTCGAAAATTCATGTAACATTCATATTGTCCTTATTGTTTTTAAAATTAAAGTATATCGCTAAAGTGTAAAAAAATATTGAGAACACGTTACAAAATTGAGTGAGAGTGGGGAAAGTGAATACCATGAAAAACTAGACGTAATAATGTAAATTTTAACATGGAACCTATCTGCTTCTTTAAAAATACGAGTTCGAATTCCAATAAAGATAAAGATAATGAGATATAAAGTGAAACCGTTATTATTTTTTTTACAACCAATCTAAGAAATAGCATTTTATATACCACACATATTGCATCAAACAAAAGTTATTAGTGTGAAAATTACTTTCACGGAACAAAACGCATCTATAGAATCGTCAATGTTTGTCTACTCACCCCCATTAAAAATAGACTCTTCTATAAGAATTAGCTTTGACAAATGAACATCACACATTGTGAAACTCGGCTTGTTATTGGTCGAGACGACCCTAGAATGTGTATCCATGGTCAAAAATCTGTTTTCCCGCCAGGCCACTGGGAGCCTACGTTGGTTTCCCAAATCAAATAAAAGGACGAATTTCAGTCCAATTCACCAGTCAGATCTACATTCCTTGAGAGATACCAGACTGACCCACGCAAGTCAAAACTCTGACCAACCAGGACTTTGCCGCGCATTATATCTGACTCAACAATCCACAAACACACTCTATCTCTCTCAAGAACATCACTTACAATACTTTAAAAAGTGACATTTTCTTCACACTACTTAATAAGTATTAGTAAACAATCAAATTCTCACACAACTAAAGGTACGCAACTCCTGCCAATTATACAAACATACTTACGCACACACACTAATAACTGAACTAATTCTGTGAACAAAACTGAATAGCAATTGCAAACACCTTCAAACATTCACAATAATATTCTACACAGCCAAATACACCTATTTTCATTTGTCCATTTAAGTTCAAATCAATTTTATTCTCAAAATTATATATTTGTACATAAATGCATTTTGTTCTATTGAAATCTGATAATCGGTGTTCTTTACGCACTTGCCTGTTGATTGATTCGTTTTTATATGAATGTCTATCTATATTGTTGCGGATAAATATTTTGAACATGCCCGTAAACTAACCATCTAAAAATAAAAACCTTCTGATACCAAATACAGACACATAGCAATCCCAACACATCAAATATTATATTATATACACACACACACACATACATATATATATATATATATATATATATATATATATATATATATATATATATATATATATATAACAAAGTAACATAAGGAATAAAATGAAACTGCGATATTCAGATAAGGCATGACACATGGAACTAAGATAATCCACACCCATGGACTCAATCAAGGGGTCGGTTCGAAATTACAATGTATATCATGTATATTATCTGAAGAAGATTGGAGCTTTCAACGGTCGAAACGATGTGAATATGCGAAGAAAGGTGATAACAACACCAAGAACAATATAAATAATGTAAACAATAAACAAGTAAATAATTAGACGTAATGATAAAAAAGTTTAAAAAAAAAATGGGAATATGTATGACTTTGCTAAGTGCTATAGGGGATGGATATATGTGCAATCATTTCTCTTTCGATTCATAAGTGTGACGAGGCAGATTATCGCACAATAATCTTCCATTACTTTGCCATGGCAGATTTGTAGCCAACCAAGGCTATAACACCATTTCCACAGCTGTGTGGCGAATAGATAAATTCTTACATTTCTCAAGGTAATATTCCTTACACGCCAACGCATATTCATATATTATAAAAGTAATATGAATAATATAAATACATGTCAAAAATTTACCTTTGCTGTTTCAATCTTGTAAACTTCTGTTTTTAACAGTATCTTACATTTTTACTTTGACTTCGGTGTGCTGACGAATGATGTCCGTCGAATCATCATTTTCTTTAAGGAAACGCACATGATTTTTAGAAACAACTATTCCGTATTGGTTCTTCGTAATGCCTCCAAGCGAACTGGATGCTAATGGATTGCAAATTATAGTGACACGCGATGTCTTACAGTTATTTTAGATTTTTTGAATTTTATCCGTTGTATTCATAGAATTTTTATAAAACATGTGTGAATTAGTAGAAATATAGTACAGCGCGTTTACGTGCGTTTAAAAAGTCAGTATGAAAAAGGAACGCAGATTTTATCGCAGTTACAACTGCATGTTTGACTTAATAATTTACCCCTGAAGATGATTTTAGGAAAGGTCGAAACAACAGGGGTTTAAAAAAAAACTCAGCACCTTCCTTGATGGATTTCATCTAAGTATAAAGAAAGTAGTAAGACAATATATTATTTAGCATATATATATATATATATATATATATATATATATATATATATATATATATATATATATATATATATATATATATATATATATATTAGCGAGCACTAACCCCCACATATATATATATATGTGTGTGTGCTTGTGCGTGTGTGTGTAGTATTATAAATTGTGTGTGTAATATATATATATATATATATATATATATATATATATATATATATATATATATATATTTAAATTACATAATATATATATATATATATATTTAAATTACATAATATATATATATATTTAAATTACATAATATATATATATATATTTAAATTTCATAATATATATATATATATGTGTGTGTGTGTGTGTGTGTGTGTGTGTGTGTGTGTGTGTGTATTATGTATTTTTATTTATATTTCCCATACCGGTAAAATAAAGAATTTGAAAATGGAAAATGAATCTTTAAGAATATTTATTTAGAGTAACTTTACCGTTATAACTGGAGAGATCTATGCTAGGAAGTTTTATTATCCCATGTATTATCCCCCATTATGGATATTATTATATCCGTGATATAATAACACCGGTGGAACGGAATGGCTGAAAGGAAATGAAATGACAAAAATATTTTGTTCTCATATAGATTTTATACCATTAAGACATAGACAATTCTATACATACCTATATAAAAGTGTCATACGTGTACAACCATATATCCATATATTTATGCCCAGCGACGAGAGGGTAAGAAAAAATAAAACTTCAGGTTTTTACAAACAATCTGGAGATACTCCTATGTTTAGAGAAACCTTGTTTTTTGTTTCCAGATTCAAATGTTTACGTTTGTGGTTCTCTTGCTACTTGAACATATGAGTAACTATTTTTGCTCTCCAGCAAACCTAGATTATGTTTAGTATTTTGACTAACATGAAAGCCGAACACAATTGAATATATGGACATACGTATTTTATTTTTCTTATTTTTTTGACAATATAATAGGCCCAGTTTATGCGGATACCTGTGGAAGATAGCGATTATCACTATACATGAAAAGGTTAATATTGTAGATCAAATAAAAAAAAATCCACTTGAGAATCTGTTCTTACAGGGAAGTGGTTAGCGGTAAGAATTGTTTGAATTGAACGAACGGAATACGGAGGAAATGGGGTTGGTGAACTACAATGTGTGTGTTATGGAGTGTGATAGCATTGAACGTTAGAACTGGTGTAACTGAACAATAGATTTTGTCTAAGCACTTTCCATAGAAATAGAGATAGAACAGAGAGAGGCTTGCGGTAAAAAAGGTCCGTTATTGACATTAAAATAGGATCAAATCATCTGGTATTTCCTGGCCTGATTACAAACAGCTAATATTTATGCCGAAATTTTAAAGCATTGTAAGGTTTTGTCTTGTTGCTACCCAAACAATAAATTACTAGAGTGCATTTTAAACAGCATTCTTAGCCGCCATTTTTCTACATAAAACGGAAATATTTATCCAACTCAAGTCAGATGCGGAACATAGCCACACGTCTCTCTATTTCTGTTCGTAAGTGAACGCAATTTACATATCCGGAATTTGAACACGTTAAACCGATCTGAATTTATGCACCAATATCCAGCGAGGATCCATCATTTTATTTAGTTTTTCAGATAAAACGATGAAGCTTATTTAAATAATCCTATCCAGTCAATCCCGACTCAAATTGAATTTTGATTAATCATATAGAATTATTTCATCTGAATAATTTTGGAAACTATGTAACTTCAAATTATTCAGTTGAATCAATGTATGAATATTTGTTTACAGCAAGACATCAGTTACAGACAAAGTTATTAAGCATATTGAACATCTTCAAATTTGCATCTAGCATAAAACTCCGAGGTAGAAACTGAATAAAATGAAAGAACTCCGCTGGTTCAAAATCCAGCCAAAGTAGTTGCGTTCACTTTCAAACTAAAATGCTCTTAGTATAAATACAGCTTCTTTCCGATAGTGTAGACTTAGCTTTCTATCCTTAGTTGCCACACAGTTTAGACGAAGTCCAACATTGAACCTAAAGGCCCTAGAGGAACTAGTAACTTCATCCATTTAATACTATTTGCTACGAATACGTCTGAACAGCCACCTATCATATATTATCTCTTGTTCTATACCCCACAGAGATTCATAAGAAAAAAAAAGTAACTTTTCTTTGACATAATTTACAACATACCTAATCTGTCAGTGTTTGATAATAAAAAGGGTCACCCCAAAACAACTACAACACTTTACAGTGAAGTAGTTTTTCATTATATTTTATTTGTACATAAAGAATTTTAAACGATTTTTATAAAATAAATCCATACATATCTGGCATCATTTTAATCTGACGTCATATTTATCCATATATCTAGAGTACAGGGTTTCGGTCGGTGTGCCTGCGGACACTAATGCCTTTTGAAATGTAGCCAGGTAGTCTGCAAGTTAACAGAAGAATAAATTCTGAATTTTTTTTATAATATAAAAATATCTTTATATTTAAAAAGCTACAGATTCTAGTCATTGAGTTCCACGTTTGGTTCACACACTTCCCCGGTTTTTTGAACAGGAGTAGAGGTTTATCTCATGTTTCCAGTTAAGGATTGACTTTCTGGTTCCTTCTAAAGTTTTCTCATTCACTTGCGTAGTCCCTTGTGTCTTAGTGGTATTATCACATTGCTTTGAGTGGATTGATAAAAAATGTCTCTGTCAAGTATTTGTCATTTGATATTTGATACTGGACTCTTAATTCTTTCATCTGTTAGAGGATAATCATTTCCCTTCTTGTCTACTTCAATACTGGCCGCCCTCGGAAAATATAGCAGATTATTCATAAATACATTTAGATGAGAACTGTACCGCTAACCTTATTTGGAAATGCTTAAGCAAAATTTCTCATTTTCAAATTTCATCATCTTTCATATTTAAAATTTAAAGTGCACGTCAGTGTTTCATTTATCATACATTTTCAGCCTGAATAAAAAAAAAAAGAAAAAATCAGAAAAATTCTAATTGGGTACTATAGCTAACAGGATAATATTATTTTGGAAACTGAAATATATCGTGGATTTTACAAGCTTTCATTTATTTCAATAAACCATAAGCAGAATAGTCAGAAAATATTGAAGAAGTAAATAAGTTATATGATGCTCACCACAAGAAATCCTACAGAACGTAGTGAAAGAAAACGAGAAGAACTGATTAAGCATTAATTGCAAGGATACTGAATGGATGGTTGTTAGCAAAATTAGCGACCCAATTGGTAATACCGAAATCAAACAAGTGCATCAAATTATATATCTGGGAAGATTATTAACAGAAGAAGTGGTGAAGTGCGATACGGGAATCCGAAGAACCATTTAGGTTGAGAATCATGCTTTCCAAAAGCTGAGGAAACTATTAAGAAACAGCAATAATATTGATAGAAACAAATGGAAGAACTACTGGAATGTTATGTAGTTTCAGTCTTTCTCTATGGCAGTGGAAGCTGGACAATCTTCGCACAGATGAAGAGCCTATATACAACAAAATGTTCTTTTACAGAAGGATACTGAGATTAGCATTGGCAGAATCTATGAGAAACGACGAAAATATAGTTGCGGTTTGTGGGACACATAATAAGGAAAGAGAGCTCGGAAAGTTTGATACTCACAAGATAGTTTGAAGGTAAGTGATAGAGAGAAAGCGGGTGGAATCAACGAGCTATCTACCTGGCGAGCTTGATGGAATTTATTTGAGAAGAAAATGGGATGGATCGCAAAAAGATAATAAGAGTTGCAAAATACAGAAAATTATGAAGAGCCATGATCGCCAACGTCCTGATAGAAGAAGAAGAAGAAGAAGAAGAAGAAGAAGAAGAAGAAGAAGAAGAAGAAGAAGAAATTAAAGATACCGTCAGTCCAAACTGAAGCCAAGACTATATGAATTAAAAAGTTTTCTCCTTACCATTCCGCATTTACAATGCCTTTTCTTTTCTTTTTTTTGAGTTCCAAAGTTCTTGCAAAATTTACAATGCCATTGATTTTGGGGTCTTATCTAAAAAGTTGCTTTTGTACAAGGAGCCGTCATTAATTCTTGATATATCAATCGCCTTCTTTCAAAGATAAGCGTATTGTTAGCTTATCAATAAACCAATTCAGCTCTAGACTTCTATTACACAAGTCTGGATTTAATAGAGACAGGAATATAAGAAAACTGAGAACCTACCTGTTGTAGCGCTGGACCGGTTTGCAACACATTTTGGTTGCAAATACAGGGTATCACCACAAAAAATGACATCATTTAAATTGTGAAGATCTGAATAACTACATGTCACAGACAAACTAAATTAAATTAGGCCAATGTTGAAAAAGATCTGAACAAGATATTCAAAGGAATGTAGATTTTATAACCGATTTAACAAAGATTCAGGAATGTTCAGAATGAGCACTACATGCCTAACACGCTGTAGCATGACTTGCGTAACATTCTCCAGCGCCTCACCGATTCTCTGCTTAAATCCCTCTATACTTGCAGGAAGAGGTATAGTAAAAAATCGCAAGATGTCAAGTATAGTTAACGTGGTGACCATTTCAACAGCATATTGTCCTTATCGCTATCATATCTGATTCATCTTCCTGGTTGACCCCAATTGTGATAAGTCTGCACACAGCTATTTAGGCTTGGATTGTAGTCAGTGTAGGAGGAAGATTAACCTGAATTCCAAACAGTAGAGATAGTAACGGGAAAACACTCCAATATTTTCGCAGGAATCCATGACAAAAAATGTAAAGGAAACTACGCAGAGCCTGAATGGCTATTCCTTGAAGAGATTTAGAATTTGATATAAGTAAACGGTAATTAAACTCCTTACTTTCCACAACCACGAGTTACAATGAGTTTTGACCTTTGACGGAGACTGAATTCTGTAAAAGAATTTCCTCATTCGTGTTTCTCCAGATATTTTTAGCGGGGAAAGATATTTGCGCTCTCATATAAGCATATTACAGCGAGTTATTGGTCTGTACACAATCGGTATCCTTATATTTGATCTCAAAATAAATGCTGACAAAAATATATTTTGTCCTAACAAGCTATTGTTTGTTCAGTCGTTACTATATTTTGTAACTTCGACAGGAGAAACTGGATCATTGCAAATTATCATGATCCCAATTAGAGTACTTCGATGCAGTGTAATAGTTAGCGTGCATGTCTTGCAAGATTAATTATAACTGAATAGTGAATTTATCCTTTGTGCTACATATAAACTATGCTGAGTAAATCGTTATCCTTCTCCTAAATTCTTTTAATATGAATGATATTACAATCAGTGTCTGATTTTAATCACAGTCTCTAATAAAGCTGCAATTTCCCCCAAAAAAAGCCTCGGGCATTTATACGAAAAACTGCAGTATATCATATATAAATTACGGTAAATTATGCTACACACTATATATTTAACAAAGCTAAGACATCTGTCTTTGTTTATAGACTTGTAGGTCCACTTGGGATATCAAAACCTTATATGACACTGAATTTTGGGTAGAGCTATTGCTCTAAAGTTACTAAGATTGATATAGATTCAACATGTGGGTAACGAGGAAGCTATAAAGAAAATCGAAATTTAGAAGATATTTATATTTAAATTAATTGAAGAGAAATTTTAATTATTTAGTATTTGTTATGAGGAAATCAAGCTAGGAATATACGACATTCATAAGAAATATTGAATGCAAAAGAATAATTGTGATTTTCCAAAAGTGTTTTATGAATCGGAGACTAAAAGAGATGGTAAAGAATAAAAAATTGCCGGCGGTGAGATTGCTACAATGAATATGACTTTCCACAAAGACTTAAATAGAGACGGGCTATAAAGTTATATATTTTGAAAATATATGATTCATTCTACTTTTGATATCTCTAGTATTCCCGATAATGATTTTTCATTTTTGTCATCACCATTTTACTTTTTATCCACGATGGCGATATGTGTCTTCGAGGAACAGAATTAAGGAAAATATATCGAGAAAAATGCATGGAATTATTAAAGCTAAAATAAGTGATTTATCATCTTTCATGAACATGCTTTATAAAGTCCTCGTTGTCATGTAAAGAAAACAGGAATTAGTAACATAGAAAGCAGGATAATTTTTTCCATGTTGCATTGAGAAGAGTCAAAGGGATAAGAGCAATTTATGCACTGTAGAGTTAATACTTGGGGCATATTAGATTTAACGGGAGAAATGTCGTCAGAAAAGGCTTCCAGTCATACATCTCCTGTATTATATTTTCTTTTGATAATAAGTATTGAATATTGTGGCAAAACAAAATGCAAACTTAAGAACATAGTAAATCGTACAAGCAAAACAAGAAAATAAGAATTATGGTTCCACGATAAAAGGCGGGATTAATCAAAAAGAAGCGACGATGAAGTTAATAAAAGTGCGAATGAAGGTAAAAGAAGAAAAGGAAGCATAAATTTACAAAGAAAAAAAATCAATATATATATATATATATATATATATATATATATATATATATATATATAACAACTAAAAGAATGAACACGAATAAAATGTAAGCTACGACAAAATAAATGAAACAAAGTAGACTTAAAGAAATATATGAAACATAGAGTAGTGAGTAACAAAGGGGAAATTCGAATGAAAACATGAAGAGAACGATTTTCTATTGAAAAGCTTGTCTTTCAGTCATTGCTACTTACAGGAAGCACAGTTTTGTTGAACTCACGAGGCGGGTCTAGTATATAACGTTCTGTTTGGGCAAAAGCGAACATATATATGCACATATGGACACGAGAAAAACATATGGGCATCTATTTATATTAATAATAGTAAATGCGTTGGTATATAATCCAAGTGGATCCTAGTAATTTAAATAGGCCCACATCAGGTCATTTTTATTTTTGGGGTTTACTATTATATACATACAGACGTACACCCCCCCACACACACAGGTCTTTGAGAAATGACAGATATCAGAGATTGTTAACGTTAAAATATGTAGCATAGTATAAAATGACTGTTATACAGCATCTTTTTGAATAAATGTTTAAGATTTTTATTTAGAAAATGTACCTTTATAAGAGGCAGTTATGCAAAGTAGACACTTATTGAAAATAAATCACATTAAAGACAACCGAGACATTTATAACTTGCAATGATTCTGTTTATTCTTCAGAAACGATAAAGTAAATATATTTTAGTCCAAAACAAGCACACCATTATTCACTAAAATCATGCGCCCTACAAAATATATTAAGATTCTTAAAAAATTCCGAAAAATGTTCGTGATGGAAACACGAACTGGTGACGGGTGGAAATTAATAAAATATGATTATCGTTTTGTTGCTTTGAAAATGACGCCGAAATTATCTAGTTGGAAGGAAAATTCACGCCCTTTGCAAGTACTTTCCTTCCTTCAATTGGTACTATCTTTATATATATATATATATATATATATATATATATATATATATATATATATATAGAATTACATTACCAATGAACACTGAGAGTTGGGGACTTGTTGTTTGCCGGGATTAGATTAAAACAGATACAGACATTTTAGGATTAAACTGGAATAGGGTATACTTAAAGAATACAGTTTCCAGAGATAGCCTTCCATCAACTCTCAACAATCGTCGTATGAAAGTCCCACTTGATTTTTGACTTTTTATTTCGTTTTTTATTCTTTCTCTTGATGAGGTCAAAAATTCTATTAATATATAGAAAAAATATTACTAGTTCAATTATCAATATTATTATTTTTGATGTTTTATCTCTCGAATTACTTTCAAAGGCCTATTACAAACACACACACACACGCACGCAAAAGCACAAACACACACACATTCTATAATACTTGTTTGGGCACACAAATCAGTCTATTCGATAATGCTTGTTTACATGTACTCGCGGCATGTTTTTATATATATACATATAACTGAATAGTCTCTGTGCGTGTTGCCAAACAAGTATTAATTCCCAACTTAGGATTCGAGTAGTTATGTATAAAAATGAACTTCGGACAGTTTAATATTTTACTCCTGAAGCAGTTTAATATTTTACTCCTGTACATCTTTCGTACGCTGTAAAATCTATATGAGAATGTTAAAAAGACATACATTGTCGGTGTGATGCAATAAAAATATATGTGGATGAATACTTGGTGCCTGAATATACATGATATATACATATATACATGTACACACACACGTATCTATCTATCTATCTATCTATCTATCTATCTATCTATCTATCTATCTATCTATGTTTCTAACTAACTAACTAGATAGATAGATAGATAGATAGATAGATAGATAGATAGATAGATAGATAGATAGATAACTATACTAGTTTCGAAAAACCCTCGAATTTTTGATTTGCCAATAATCAAATCAATCTCGAGGGAAAAAAGGCTTTAAAAAAAGAAAGAGCTACAAACATGAAAGTCTGTCGAAAAAAATCGCACAGATGCAGGTTTGAAGGCTAAAGAAAAAACCCCGATACGAGTAAACAACTAACAAAAGAGATCAATACAACCGTAGAGCAGACCTAGATAAACCTAGTGAGCCAGACAAACCTACCTAGGTTTCACCTAAACGGATCGTTAGGGAAAGTCGGCTTATCTATCTATCTATCTATCTATCTATCTATCTATCTATCTATATACATATATATATATATAAATATATCTATATATATATATATATATATATATTAGAATAAAACATATATTCATTAGAATATATATATATATATATATATATATATATATATATATATATATATATTATAGAATAAAAAATTAAAATGAAAATCGTTGATAAAGTCAAATAAAAGAGGAAAGTTATATAAACCAATTCAAAAAAAAAATCTTATACAAACCAGTTCAGAAAAAAAAAAAAAAACTTATACAAAGAAACACACACACACACACACATATATATATATATATATACATTTATTCAAAAACATGCTGTATAACAGTCATTTTATACTATGCTACATATTTTAACGTTAACAATCTCTGATATCTGTCATTTCTCAAAGACCTGTGCATCTATTGTGATATCTAATTTCCTATGTGGCACTGGATGCTGGATGGAGTTATGGTTCTAAGGATCCTGAGAATAACATAGTTTAAACTCGTGCTGAATGAGCAAGTTATAAATAAAATAGGAATTTAAAGAGAGTAATAATAAAAAACTTGAAGCGTTATATTCGGTATATTTAATAAAGTAAGAAAGTTTGGAAAATATAACACAAACAGGGAAGATCGAAAACAATGAGAAAAAGAAAAATGGTGATTTAAATATTTTTTTTGAATGATTTGGTAATTCTCGTTCATTTATGCAAAATTCTGCAAGAATTATTACTATTTTTGTATATCCCACGTAGAATTTTATCCGTCAGACATATGTAGTCTACAAGCGTTAAGATCATATTTGGTGGGAAGAAAGTTTCTCGCAATTTCGAAATAAACATAATATTCTACAAAATCGAGAAATTCGCTGTCAATCTCATTTTTCATCTCATTTCCACGCAACACATGTACATTAATCTTTTTTTTAATTCCCACATATATGATTGGCCACTGCGAAGACCAGTACCTGAATGGTCAGGGATTGGTGGGAGTGACTCGTGGGCGGGGCATTCTCACAGTGATGGATTTCCTTTGTTTGCATTTTGAATATAAATCCAAAACGTTGCGAATTCAGCAGAGTGTCTCGAGAATTCTGAAGCGTCGATATGCTTCCCACAATCAGTTTTACGACCGGCTAATAACACCAGCGGGGAACCCTGAGCTAACACGAGACATGCGGTCCTGTTACGGCAATCCTTCTACTGTCTCTTATAATCTAAGCTGCAACTCTTAATAAAATGAATACCAAAAGTAATTAACCCTTTTCCTTGATACCATTTTTCATTAATAGGGATCCCGAGACGACACAGAACGCAACGCCACTTTCATTAAGGATTCCTATCTTTCGGATCCAAATTTAGTTTGAGAAGTGATCTATTTCACAAGAGAAATAGACCAGTTTTTTTTCTCTCCTTTCTACGGCGTTTCTACCGCTGAGTTTATATTCTACAACATTATTAATCTTGGCACAGCATATCAAATTCATCCCTTCCACTGGCTGTGATTTTTCTTTCCTTTTGGTTATCTGTAAATATTACAATTGTTCTGGTGGTTTTTCTATGTTGATAGCTCATCTTCACGTATTTTAGTGCATAACTAATTTGGCAAGTATATCTCTTACTTTTCCTGATGAAAGTGCTACATGTAACGTTTAAGTTCTATGCTAATAGTTACTTCTTCTGGATTTCATGCGTGTGGAAATCTTTCTCGATTTCATGCTTTCCTGTCATCTACGATCCTCTACAAATTTAAATGCAATGTCAATCATAACTTTCTGCCGCTGCTAAACTTGTTTTTTTTATCTTCTATGTTACATTCATTTACAGTAAATACATAAATCCTAGTGGTTCTTCTTTTTTTCCCATTGAGTCAAATGATTTGTTAAAAGTTTGGAAGCTAAGGTAAGTTTTCATTCATTTCATTTAAATCAGTTTATGTTTATTTTATTTCCTTTGATTTTTGGAATGTACACATTTGTTTCTAAGTTCCGACCAGAGAACTAATGTCAGAAACGGTACCGTGACATTTTCCACTGAGCAATTTAAGAAAAAAACATCACACATCGTTTACATAGACAAAGCACTGTGTAAAATGTGGGCTGTACTCGTGAGAACATTTTTTTTGTATTTCTTTAAGGCATGGGCTACAAGGAATCCCTTCATTGAGTCTATTGGAATCATTTTTTTTCTATATCCGACAGTTGCAACTACAACTTGAATTGTTGATGTTCTCATGTACCACATATTTGAGATTTCGATTTTAACGTCATTGTATTTTGATTAGTTTTTGAAGATCTTCTGTCTTCAGGGACTGCTATATCAATAAGGAGGCACTTTTTGCTTTTGCGGTCTCTAATCACGATGTATGAGCGATTGGCTTTGATTGCCCCGTGTATATTTGGAAGTCCCATAAAATTTTTACACGTCCTATATCCGTAACCGGGTCAAGGTAGTGTTCATACCAATTACTTGCAGGTTAATTTCTGTAGATGTTGAAGATATTTCAGTCCAGATATTGACACACACTGCCATGCTGGGTTTTCAATTCAGAGGCTCTCAATACCGTGCAACTTGGTAGAAAATGGTCAATGGCTTCTGGATATATTCATCCCTATTTGGGCTAACACATTTTTCAGTATGTGTACATGGATATTTCTAATTATCAAGCATTACAACTGTGCAGCTTTGGCTTCATCAGCTTTTAAACCTGCACTATATTGCCTGTGACGGGTAGTGCTTTGTCTACATCAGCTTGCTTGATACGGACAGAATATTGACCGTGGAGCGGTTTATCTTGCCAGCGTTTCTGCATCTGGTCGTTTCTATTTGCTTCTGCTTTCTTTTTATAAGTATTTTGCAACTTCAATCGGTGTATTATACTACACCTGCACTTCTTCACCCACAGGAAACTCCATTTTTAACTTGTTCGATTGCTTTATTACTGAATAAACATTTTTTTCTTTTATGTTTTTTGAGAGAGATCATCATCAAGATCTTCTGTAGTTTCCAACTATCTTTGAAGGCCGATTGCTGTAGTTTTGTAAGACAGTTCTAGTTGAACTAATTCTCCGCCTCCCTCGGATCTGGACATACAGTCGATCAGTATCAGCCTTGGGATGATGCATACCCGATGGCCAGTGAGAAGCTTTCTCCTTTCAACTCGGTATTCAATACCAGACGCACACGTCTGTAGCATAATTTATTCACTTTGTCCTTCACTTCGGTATGCTCAATTCCATACCCATCGTTAATTCTTAATTACTTCTAGGCTTCATCTTGTATCAGTTCCTTAATACTTGTGTCAAAATATAGAACTGTTGACTGTATTTCTGCAATTCTCCCTTTCGTGAATGTTACTTTTGCACATTTATCCAATCCGAAATCCACACCTATGTCGTTACTGAAACATTTAAAGTATTGAAGAGACGCTTCAACTCACTGCCGTCTTTGACAAAATGTCTGAGATCATCCATGTAGAGTAGGTGATGAAATACTTTAATTTTCCCTTTGTATTCATAGTTATTATTGTTTAGTTCCTGCGTATGGGCTATTAAGAAAAGTCAAAACCGAAGGGATAAGATCTAGTCTCCTTGAAAGATTTCTCGTCGGATATACAGCTGGTTGGAAGTAGCAGTGCCTCTGTTATGAATTAGGTATAATGTGGTTTAAGGAAACTTACTACGGCAGAGGAGACTTTGTACATTTCCAAAGCCTTAGGTATCCGAGAGTGTGGCATAGTAAGGAAGGCTTTATTTTAATCTATCTATGCAGTCACGGGATTTCTACCTGTTCCTGCAATATTCCAGGATCATTTTGTTGAGATATGAACCACTCCGACATCCCTTCAATTTCAGTGGAAGGATGTTATTTTCATTGAGAAATCAGTAAGTAAAAACCATCAGAACAGCATTGATCCATTTATACGTGGTAGACTGACATATAATTTTTCGGATCGTTTTTTGATAGAAAAGTAATAATGTCAGTGATCCATTCTGGGAATTCATTGGGATTATTATTGCATATTGATAAATGTTGTACAAGGGTTTTATTGATTGATGACATATAGAGCCAGACATTTGGTACCATTTAACTTCCTGGAGATTTCCATTTTGGCGATTTCGTTAGAGCTTGCGTAACATTATTCTTGGTTATATTTTCTCATACTTATATAAGTTTATCCATCATTCTGTTTTCTTCCTGATGAATCCATTGTGCATTGGGGTTATATTGCGTTGGGCTGTTCTAAATATTCTACTGATCTGTTTGCACATCTTCAATAAATGGTGGCTTTTTGATTTCTCTGTTTTTCCAGTTATCAAATTTCTGAAGGCCCGCGTGGAATATTTTATTTTGGCGATAGAACTTATAAATTATTTTAGTATCGTCTTGTGATTTTAACTGTAATTTCTGAGTAATTCTTTGATTGGTGGTATTTCATTTACTAATTTAATTTTATATATCCTCTTGATCTTCCTGCATCTGTATGTTGAAATATTCTTGAGATCACATAAAGTATCGATAACTCACATCTGATTTCCTTTATGCCTCGCTTCAATTTTGGCTTTAAAGCTGCCTCTTATTATTATTGTTACTGTTGTTTTTATTTTTTATTATTATTAATAATTTAAATGCCTATAAAGGAAATTTTTTGTCTTTCCAAGATTTTGTGAAAATATTTGGAATTCTTATAACGATAGATATTGTTGTGTGTGTTGTTGTGTGTTATTAAAATCAAACATGTAATGTCATATCCTAGATATAGAGTTGATTGGAAAAAAAAGCAAGTTACATTGTCTTGAAGAAATTTTTGAATTATTTTTGTGTGATAAATATACATTAAATGCCTAGAAAGAAGAAAACATTTGGAATTCTTATAACGATAGATATGTGTGTGTGTAGGTGTGTATATATATATATATATATATATATATATATATATATATATATATATATATATATATATATATATATATATGTCCGAATATGTGTGGACAAGGAGAACTATTCTTCACCAATGCATCTTGTCCCATGAGAGACTTTATCGAGGCCAATATCATAAAGGACATCAGAAGGCCAAACGCGTTGGTAAAGAGTAATTTTGCATTTGTCTTTATTCATACTGTATTTTTGTAGATATTTCTTTATTCATATCTAAATTTTGACCTCTGTGGTGGTGATGGTGTTTAAGTGCGTGTGCGTGTCTCTCTGCGTGTGCGTGCATGTGTGTGTGCGTGCTCGCGCGTGTGTGTATGTGTGTGTACGTGTGCGTGTCTAAGTCAGTGAGTCAGTGTGCCATTGAATGCGTATTCCTTTTTTTCTGCATATACAACATTCCTAAACTTGCTAACTTAGAAAGATCACAGATCTATGAGAATATATATAATGCACGAGGAGAGAAAAACAACAATCCTCACATACACCCATATGTGTGTGCGCATAGATAGATAGATAGATAGATAGATAGATAGATAGATATAGGTATGGAGATAGATAGGCAGAAGAAGAGGGCGTCGAGAGGAGTGGGAATGAGTATGTGTATGCATGTGTTTATAAATATGGCACAGTGGTATGAAAATACAAAGTTTTACTTGAAAATATCTTAGTTTGGACCAGAAATGATGATCGTCTTTCTCTTTATTTTTTTTCAAAAGAAAAAAGAAAAAGAGATTGAATAAAATAACTTAAAATGAATCTTGTTTGAAATCTTGCTGATAAAATTTATTAACTTCAAGAACTAAATAAAAAATCTTTCTTCCCGGAGCTACATTTTCTCGAAATGGATATAACTGAATAAAAAAAAAAAAAAAAAAAAAAAAAGACATATAAAAATAGAAATCACAGAAGAAAAAGTTTTAAAAAAATTGAAACTACTGGTTTCGGCAGCCGTCAGGCTCGAACACGCAACATTACTCTAATGGCTTATTCATGCGCAAAACATTCAGCCACAGAGTGCGTGTTGCTCATTAGAGAAAAGGAAATAGATTTTGCCGGAGCAGATAATGTAAATAAATAAACTATTTAAAAGGAAAAAAAAAAAAAAGATCTAAATAAGAATATATGCAAATAGAAGAATAGAGAAAGAAAGAAAAAGAAAAAAAAGAATTACTATTTTATTATAAATTTTCTGAAAGGAATAAAATCTTTTAAAAATAACGTTTTCGTCCATAGGTAAATTTGCGTCTGTATATTTCTTTCTTTTCAACCTATATTTCAGCGCTTTCTGAAAAATTGGACAGAAATATTGTACAATGGGAGACAACTCATTCTGTCTTACTACTATTTAGACAATGCCGTATACGTTCACAGTGGAGCCTGGGTTATCGGCTCACTGTTTGAAATCACCAGTTTCACTGTGATTCGAACTTACAGTGAAATACGCTACTAAATTAATCGGCAATATTGCAAATTATGTTAATCGATCGGCGTAGGATGCAGCTTACTAGGATAGAACATTTTTTTCCAAATCATGCATTAGTTATTTAATTTTTTTTAAAATCAAAACTTTTATATTTTATAACAAATTTCATATCCCTACCCTCTCTCTCTCTCTCTCAGTCACACACTCTGTCATTTTCTCTCTCTTCACACACACACACACATATATAATATATATATATATATATATATATATATATATATATATATATATATATATATATATATATATATAATTCTCATTGCTCTGAAACTTTAATATTAATATTAGGAAAGGAAATACATTAATTTAGTTCATTCTAGCAGATTATTTCTGAACATATTCGCTTTCTCTTTTCAATATGTTTCTTTTGGAATTAAGAAATATTGTAAAGAAATGTTATACATCACTCCTGATTTAAATAAGAGAAATTCTGTCTATATATCTCAAATGATAGATATTAAAATGGATTTTACATACATACATACATACATACATACATACAAACAAAGAAACAGAAGGAGAAACCTAAGGAAAATTAAGAATAGAATAATAGAAAAAATATTTAAGTCACGTAAATAGTTAAAATATTTAATAGGCAGTAAAAGTCAGTGCGTTTTTGTATGTGTATATATATATATATATATATATATATATATATATATATATATATATATATATATATATATTTGTGTGTGTGTGTGTAAGTGTGTTGAGTGTGTTCATCAGTGTCATATATACATATGAATTATCCCAAAAATCTATGCTACATGTTAAAGGTTTATATACAAATAAATATTTTTAATAAATATATATATATATATATATATATATATATATATATATATATATATATATATATATATATGTGTGTGAGAGAGAGAGTGTGTGTGTGTGATTGTGTCTGTGACATATATATATATATATATATATATATATATATATATATATATATATATTCGTAGTCAAATACGCACGCACATAAAAGACAGTCTTATGCAGGCACACACATTATATATATATATCGAACAGGAATGGAGAGAGAGAAAAACAGTGAAGTGAGATGAGTCAAGTATATTTTCGGAATTGAGTGAGTAGTAGTATTATTGCCGACACTTTACTCAAGAACCACCTGTTGATCATATCTCTGTTCTTGTGGACAGCACAGTATTTTCGTTTCATATATTCACATGAAGTTTCCTTTCTGCCTTTTTATAAATCACATACTTTCTTAATCATTAATCTCGATATCTATTTGTTGTTTGGCTTTCTTTGTAAAGAAAACTATGCCCAGCAAAACATAAATGAATCATGTCAAACGAGTCTAAAAATAATGCTATGATATATAGTTCCGGATTTGAAACTCTATGATCGATAGGATGAGTTTTACTGCAGAGATATATTAAGTATTTATACTCTGTATCCTTCACCTTGAAGACTGTACTGGAATCTTTGGGAAGATGCTGGTTAGCACTTTTCATTGGTTTAAGATATTTTTACAAGATTTTTGATTTAGTTTTTTTTTTTTCATGGCTTATCAGCCCTTTTTGTGCTGTTTAATGCGGTAATATATATTAGATTTAAGTTGTTTTTTTTTTCGTGTCAACATAGCATTGGAAATTTCTTTTGAGAATAACAATGATTTTTCCAGATACAAGTCCTACAAGTTATTAAATAGAATTCTGAAGTAAACATATCCATGCTAAGATTATTTGCGCATACGTGAATCTAGCGGACCCGACGTAAACTGGAAAGCAACTCACGAATTTCTCAGTCCGAACCTCTCTCCATAAAATATAATATAGTATATTATAATATAATATAATATAATATGCGATTTTCAGCTAACTAGCTTTTATTTAATAAATTATTTTACTATAAGTTATTTCATTTAATAAATTATTTAACAATAAGTTATTTTAATGTTTTATATTTCATCATAGAAATAAAATAAGCATTCATGATAAATGCATTTAATAAAGGACATAAACATTGTTTTTTTATGAAAACAATAATGAATATGTATCAATAAATTATTTTTTTATATATTTTGTGGATTTTATGTCATAGTATATCGTTCAATATTGAATTTCATGCATCGATATAACCCTTTCCCCGCCAATTATTTTGGTAAAAACGTTTCATTTTCAGGCGATTTTTTCTTATTTGCTTTTAATATAGTACCTAAGAAATTGAGGCACCCGAGCGGTGGCTAACACCTCTACCAGTCGTAGGATTTGACAATTGGACTCGTTTCAAGCCCCGAAGGGAAAAAAAGAATTAAGATTACATATAAACAAGTCTTTAGCAGGTTTTTTGAACATTATATTTAAGGCGTCTTTATTCGTCAGTAAAATGAAATAATTTATCAATAACAATAATTTCACAATTTTTAATGCTACCTAAAACTATTTATGCATATAATTTTTCATTCACATATACATTTTTATAAATACTGACCAAAAACTTTATTATTATATTTCGTCCTGGGTATGACGATAAACTACACCCGGCAGCAAAACCTCTGATCGGGAAACTGGAAGTTTTGCCGCTGTTGTTCTCAGTTCCAACTTGACCCGGGGTGGTAACACCTATTAAATCTCAGCTATGTACAAATTGGGAACGCACAAAAAAAATCATCTGTACATTTTGATAATAAAATATCTACCAATAAATTTTTATAGCAAACTGACAATCAACGCAAAACTAAAAAAAAAATATTGAAATAGCCAATTTTAAATTTAAATTTAAAATTCAATTTATATTTTAAATTTAAATTTAAATACACACAATTTAAATTACATGATCCAGCAACGCACCAAACTATCAACAATTGGAATTATAAATGTAGCCATGTGAAAAGGCAAATTGAAATAGCCAAAGGAAATTTCCGTATATTGTTTAATATATTGTAATGTAATAGTCATCTTTGATAATGGCTTATGTAAGCCGAAAGCTTAGATAGGATTAAAAAATATGTATCAATATTGTGATTTTCTTTCTTTCTTAATGATAATGCTATTAAGCTAATGAGACGATATGAAAAGAATTTACATAAAATATTAGACAAAAATTGTCTATATTACTTAATGAAACATGCAGCAATGAAAAAATGCTGCCTAATGCACACATTATATATATATATATATATATATATATATATATATATATATATATATATATATATATATATATATAAATGAACATAAAGTTAACACTTTGAGGCGACAGTCTCTTTCATGCTAGATGCAATCGTCAGGCCACCTGACGATCGAGTGGCCTGCCGATTGCCTCTAGCATGAAACAGACTGTCGCCTCTAAGTGTTGACTTCTATGTTCACTTTTATATTTACACACGGTCTATCTCTGATATTGAGCACTTTATCCCATAAATATACACATCTTAAGACTTTATTTCTTCATATATATATATATATATATATATATATATATATATATATATATATATATATACCTCAACATTCATAAGTGAAAATTAATCGCGAGAAAACAAATTTCGTTCACATTTAGCCCTAGTTTACAAAAAGTTCCTTTAACTATCATACTTTTTTGTTTTCTCTGTTTAACTTATTCTTTTCACTCCAAGTTAACCCATAATGCCACTAAGACGCAAGTGGTTACTGCGAGGGAAATAGAATTTTGAAGACTTTAGTGAGTAGAAAGGATAGAAAATAACAGGTTTCTGAAAGAGAGAACATGGCGATTGGTCTGTCCTTTTTTTTTTTTTTTGAAAACGTATGTTACCGGTAAGGAAGAAAGTGGAAAAGATTTCTTTGACAATAATTATCATATTTGCATTCATGATTATATTCGCATCTCCAGCTTCTCAGATAAAATTCTTGGCAGTAAATACAATGTTTTCTTATTGTCGTTTTAATATTCCTCGCCCTGAAATTCTTGTATAATCCATGAACATTCCTCCGGATCTTTAGGTGTCACTCTTCGGACCAAGCCTCTTTTTGATCTACATAAATGATTTGCCTAAGAACATACTCAGTTCGTTTGTAAATATCGAATCCGATGATGCGTTTATATGTAGGCGCACCTTTAAAACACTTGATGGTCAGCGATGGGCAATTGAACTCTCTTCCGATCTTGCACAAACTTCCTGGTCACATTTAATACTTCGAAGACCAAGCTAATTACATTCGAGTGTCGCCAATCTGGCATCGAACTACCACTAATCAGGATGAACGGAGGTCCCCTTGGGGAGAATTGAAAGAATGTTGGGCATAAAACTCATGTCCGACCTCTAGTGAAACTCGTATATAGGATACATTGCTAAGGATGCATTTAAATTGGTCGCCAATCTGTACCGTACCAGGAAGTCATTGACTCCACCTGCTATCCTCTACCTTAACAATATACATATAAGGCCCCAAAAATTAGTACTCTCATCATATTTCGGCGAGAGCTGTCCAGATTTCATTCTACAGAATTTAAAAGCTTGTCCCAGCCGTTTTGGTTAAGGAATAAGTCTACACTCTTCAAACACTCTCTTACAGGCGGGATTTGGCAAGCCTCTTGATGTTCAACCACTACTTCCATGGAAAGTACTAAGCCAAACTACATTCTCTCGTCCCACCGTAACAAACCTTCACAGCAGAATATGCTATGCCACTTACATTGTATCAAACCAGCCATATTCCCTCCGTATTCAATCGGTGAGAAGTAAGTCCCACTCGAGCAGCTTCGTAGCTGTAGCTGAAAGTAAATAATTTCGTTCAAAATATATTTAGTTTGCAACATAAAATTATGTTCAGATTATTTCGGCATTAAATAGCCCGTAGAATGTCATTAACTAAACCAACAAAACAGCTACTTCCACGGAGTCGAGTCACCCTCATTTCCTTCGTATTTCATATGTTAGAATGAATTTCCACTCAGTCAGCGTTTCTTTTTTTTCCCAAGAGATGCTGCCTTCTAGATCAGACATCTTCAAGGTTGCTTTTCTGAAAACTTCAACATTGACTTCCATTAGTCAAGTCTCAATCTTCATTTGTCCTCCTTATACTAAAAATCACTACTGCCAACCACCTTCTCCCCAACTTATATGACACACTACATTTCCCATCCCGATTACGACTGTAATACTCCAACTTGAATGGCTCTCGAGCAATGTGTTGTTTACAATTTCTTGAAAAATGGTTTCAGTGGTAGCTATATTTAAGAAATGTCCAAAATCCATATTTAATTGGACCTTCTACCATAGCACAATATCAGATTGTTTTAGATGTAAAACTTGATGAGAGTGTTCGAACCTCACTTACTGCCTAGCTACAATGCACTCTTGCTTGACTGATTATCTCTTTATATACAAATGGTGTATAGTAAAATTCAACTTTGTGATTCATGAATTAAATTTGATTGGTTAATCTTGTTTAGCGGCATATCAACCCTCAATGGTAAATGAATACCGGAATCTAAATTTGAACACAATTTTATGGCTTCAGCTAAATATATTTTAAACGCATTTGTATGTCTACAACTATAGATAAAATATATTGTTGGCCATTGTGCTTTAAAATGTAACGTTTGTCTTATAAACCATTTTGTCATTTTATATTTTAAGTATTATTGGCCCTTTAAAATGTTTGTGTATCGTTATAGCAACTCCTTATGGGATATGTAATTCCGAAAATTAGTTTTATTGGAAACATTAGTAATTTCTTTAACAAAAATGGATTGCTAGTAACTTTTTTACTACGAATATGTATCATTGATATTTTTACTGAGAAAACTTATTTTCTACAGTTTCAGTGTTTTTACCACGGTTTGAGGTTTAAACATTTGCCCATAGCTGGAATACTAGTCAGAGTAGACCTGAGAACAAAAGCAATTAAATGTTGGCTCCACGCTCCTAAAAACTTCCAATTTTCCGATTGGAGGCCTTGGTATCTGATGTTCTGTGTATTAACAGACGACGGAAAATGTGTCACTGAAAACTGATAGCATATATGAATAGCAAATTTTATCTTCCAGATATTACGCAAAACTGTTTTTCTTCTGCATGCAATGTCGTTTAAAGACATAATGATCATATATGTCCATAAATACCTGTTCTTTGTGAGCCTTAGTAAATTTTGCCTTTTTGCTATATCAACTAATCCCTATACTTCCATCCTTTTTCGAAAGATCGTTATGTTATTCACAGGTCTTGCAGTAGTTGTAACTTTGCTTCTTGAAGCGAGTGTGATTTTGAGTGAGAAAATCTGATTGAGTTGTTTGTTTCACGGTATAACACCACCTTATGAGTGACTTAATGCCGAAATTCATTTTCTTGATAACGTGAAAGTAATAAAAATGTGACATATGTTATTCTGCTTTCACAACTGAATACATGGTAAATAATATTCAGCCTTTGAACATAATTATTAGCGGCGGTGATATATGCGTTTTATACTGCGGTTTTGCTGATGTTATGTTTTGGAATACAGTTGGATTTAAGAATTTGTCAGATATTGTATATATTAATGTCATGAAAGTGTTGTTTGATTTTGTTTGTTTGTCATGTAATGATTAAATATAAATATTTTTAATAATTTTATGGATTGAACTAAATGCATTTTATACCTTCAACTACTGATCTATTGTTGATTATTTTGCTATAAAATTTATTGCTGGTCATATTGCTATATAAATGTAATTTTTTCAAAAACTTTCATAGTGTTTTGTATTTGTTTGGGAGTTCATTATTTCTCCAGAGCAGTGGCCCCCAACAGGAGCTACTACCTCTTATTAGAATGGACGTGGAATTAACAGCAATTATGACGTAGTCCTACACCAATCTCTCGATCAACGACTTTGCTGCCGGGTGTAATTTATCGTCTTACCCAGGACTATTTCGAATAGATAAAGAGACGAGTTGTCAAAACGATGGCTAACTATTCATCACCAGGTAATGGATTTTTTCACTATGAAATCTGGGAGCGGCGACAACTTACTGTCTTCGCTCGTTATTTTTTTTGTTTTATATTCAATTCAAAGACAATCCGTTAACGTTATAATTCAACGCCCTCAATGTTCAAACCATCTCCACTTAGATTGGTTGGTCAAAATTCAGACCATTACGATAATTGTTGTTGTTTTTTTCATATTCGGACAACCTTTCCAATTATCCATCATTAGTTTTGGTGAATAGTTTAGGTGATGAAGCTACGTATATAAGTTAATGCCGACAACTAAGAGCCTTAGAGATCCCTTTCCATATTTCTTTCTCTGGATTTACTTCTATATATATATATATATTTTATGTTTGGACATGCCAGCAACAAAGCATATATTTGAATTCAGAATTTTCATTCACCTAAAGTGGTTGTTACTCGTGAGAAGAAAACACATTCGGCCATGACATTAATTGAAGGGAGGTGGATTCATGCCTTATTCCGAGGGCAATAATTCGAAATCAACTAAACGTTATTGTCATTAAAAACAAAGGAAATACTGTTGAACTGCTTTTGATGTTTAATATCTTATACGGTAGACACTGTTGGATAAGCAACTTATAGCTGACTCCGAAAAAAAATAATCCGGAGATGCGGTTTTACTTTCCGGCAGATGGTGAGAAAACCATGAAGAGATTGACGTCCTGTGTATGACGATAAACTACGTCCAGCAGCAAAACATCGGATCTGGACGATTTGGGTGAAATAGTTAACCCCTGAAACTGTCGTCAAAACAAAAAGAAAGAATAGAAATAGTAAATATACTAACAACACCTTTATGAAAAATATTACCATCAGTATTAGCAATATTCCCGATATAAATCCTCTTTACAAAATACTGTGGCACCATTTACGAGGCAGAGAAAGGAAGAGAAAGAAAGGAAGGCAGAAAGAAAGGCGAGACGAATCGTAGGTGATAAGCATCCACACACACGGCTAAGAGACAATGAAAATATTGATAAGTAACAAATGAAAAAGGGTGTCATTACAATGACAGAGAATTTCTGAGTAAAAAAGAAAGGGAAAGAAAGAAGGAATCAGATGTGTTTTGATAACGGCTGTGTTATTTAGGTGCGTAAGCGAACGGCTGGACCACTGGCCAAGGAAAAATTCAAGTGAAAATGCTATTTCGATAAGTGACGAGAAACAGGCCACTAAAAAGGACTTTGGACAGATATGAAAAATTAAATCCCACACAAGCAGTCTCGCTGACCGAATTCTTTTCGACGAAACAACTTTTGCCTGCGATAATAAAATTATGTTATCAGGAATATGTACCGAGGGAAAATGAATGGGGACCCAGAAGTGTTTTTTTTCTTCCTTGGAGGCGACAGACTGACTGAAAACTTTGGGGATATTTCTTTTTTGAAGCCATGTTAAGAATACCACCCATCTTGATAAATTAGCGATAAAATACCTGACAAACACCACGTGTAAAACAAGAGTTGTCATATTGTCCGTTGCGACTAGAAGGGTGATAACGGCGATTGAAAGGAAGAAAAGGGAAAGAGAAGAGATAATTTTTTTTTTAGTTAAGCAAGATATTTTTTTCCAGAGTATAAGTATGAGAAGCTGCTACAAAGAAGTGGGGAGGGCAGTTCACGCCCCTCAGAGGTATGGTGAGAAAGTGGGAGTGAGGAAAGGTTCCCAAAAATGGAAAAGAGTGGAAAATCCCTAACCAGAAATAAAAGAGGTGGATATGTATTTAGAATTATCGAGGAACCCCCCGACGCCAACAGATCCAACCCGGTTTTGGTCGACGTCAATAAAAGCGAGGCCCCAACAGGCAGAAATCAGTTCGGGCTCGAGTTTCCAGAGTTGAGTTCCCAGAGTCAGTCTCCAGTTGAAACCGCCTCGAGATAGCTGACCAAGATTCACGCAAAAATTCCGGATTCCTCTTCAACCCAAGAACAATTATTTTGAAGAGCTACTTAGAACCAGAGCACCGAAATAAGTTTTTTTCGACTTTCGTCCAAAGACACACCGAAACACCAATTTCTTAGAGAGCAAACAACTTGAAGCGTTAAAACTTGCCTAGCGGAAACGACGTGCCACAATCCACAGAACGGGTCGGGAGATAGATGCAGTCCTATGTATCGAACAACTAGACATAAAGTTTGTTACCTTTTTCTTTGATACTTTGAACTTTTTGAGTTTTCATTTTCTTTTCTTTTATGCATATTTGTGTAGTATCACCCCAGTTGAACTCAATTTGCATTACGGCCCCAATCACTGTTTGATCTCCTCTGTCTAAGATCAATTCACAACGTGGGTAGGCAGACTGGAGATCAATGCAGTTACCTTGGTAACCAGGCATTGGAAGCGAGTTGGGAACGACGAGGCTGATATCAAATCCAACCAGATTCCCACCCGAATCACCAAAAGGTTAGAACGTCACATTTGGGTGCCGCGACCGATACCAAGCCAGTTGGTCGTCACAGGACGAGACAACACGACTGACGCAACAGGCGGACGTCACGTTTGGAGCAGCGACACCCGGTCGGAGCAGCGAGGAGCGAACAGCTGGCGCCGCGGCGTGGACGTCACAATTTGTGCTGTTTGGGGACGTCACAACTGGCGCCGTGGTAGATCAGGATAGAACGTCACAGTTGGCGCTGCGACCGGGGGACGACGTCACAATACGTCAATTAAACTTAATCTACAAACTTAATGCATATTCTATTCATATGAATCTATCGTAAATATCTTGTCGGGATTAAATAATCCATCAAGGTTTTTATATGTAGTAAAACAAAATAAACCAAACCAATGGTAGGATTGTGGGCGATGATCAATTAAATACAAAAAAAAAACTGATATTAAAAAGTTAGAAAAAGATGCTAAAATTTTTGGAACACATCGGGAGAAATGAGAAGCAGGAAACTCTAAAAATAATCTAATCTAATGAAGACAAGAAAAGCAGAGGCAATATCGAGACCCCCTATTTAATGAGTGTGTGAATTGATGATAGAACAAGGACAAAGTTGAATGTTAATAAGACAAATGTTAAGTAAAGCAACAGGAAAGAACGGAGAAAGGTATGATCACCGAAATTGTGACGGTCCCCGGCAGGGAAAGTCATGTACGCTGGATGAATTTAGATTATACCTCTAACTACCATCAATGGTTTCTGAGTTTACCTTTTAAGTTTTCCCTAAATACCATATTTACGTATGAAATTATACTATGCTATATCTAAAAAAACAAATTAGTGTTATATGTCTATATTTGTGAGAAGCATTATTGTAACTACTTACACTATTTACATTGTTTGGACTATTGTTCTTATTTTTATTGTCATATTTAATACGTTTCGCGACACATCTGCCAGTGGAGAAAAGTGGTCGTTAAAGTTAACCAGTGACTTGAACCAAAAAGTTCTGAGTTCAATACCTGGCCACAGCAGAGCTGAACAAAAACTTGGAGAGTTGAGTTATTTAAGGAAGATAACTGAAACTGAGATATCAAGAAGAGGCATGGCACGTGGAACTAAAACTTTCCACCGTGGTCTTTACAAAGTGTACGGTTCAAAATTCCACTGTATACTATCTGTAGAAGGCCGGAGTTTACAATGGATGAAACGTCGTGAATATGACAATAAAGATAAGCACATTAGTCCGAACAATGTAAATACTTTACGTAATCAAGTTAAATGTGGTTAACATATGAATTCACGTGTTTTTAATTAGAAATATATAGATAAAGAAAACGTATCTACATATACATACGTACATACCTATGTGTGAATGTGTGCGTGAGAGAGCGAGAGTGAAAAAGAGAGCTAGTGAATGATTTAGAGAGAGTGAGTGCATGAATGAGTGTTAGAATAAATAGTCGATCACGGCATTTGAGGGTCAAACAATTTAGTTTCTAGAACTGAACCATAACTTATCTGCACGTCTGGTTAATTGATAGTGTTGAAGGCTTGTACAGATCCACTGATGCACAGTGCGAGATGAAGTCTTCAGACTCACCTGTTTGCGATTTGATTTCAGATATCTTTCTTATAGACCCGTTGTCAACCAAATCTAAATAGCCCAGCTGTGTTATTTAATCTATAGCGGAAGAGACATAGTATAGAGATGCATCCGTATCTAGCCACGAAACTGAATATAACTCGCTGATTTCTTGTTTCCAGTACCTAGACTTACCCGACTTGAACTTCCGCATATATATATATATATATATATATATATATATATATATATATATATATGATAAAATATAGTTTTAATGTATGCTATATGCAAAAAACATGAAAAGAAATTATAAACTCCTAAGAAAAATTCTCTTTGAATATTAATAAAGAAGTGGCCGAGAGCTCTTGGCACAATCGATTCTAGTGACAATATTACTATTCCTTTATTCCCAAGTGTGTGTGTGCGCGCGAGCGTGTGTGTGTGTAACAGAGAGAGAGAGAAATACCCACGACATATGGTAAATACTCACACGCACACGCAAAAGCAAACACATGTCCGCCCCCCCGTCCAACAGCCACTCAAATAAAAAAAAAGAAAATGAAAAAAAAGCGCATGAATTACGTAAAACCTTATAGAAAAATAACGAAAATAACTAAAATCGATGAAACCTCCTGACGAGTGGATTGAACAATGAAGAAAAAATCGTCTACCAATGTCTGTAATTTATGTACTGAATATAACATATATCTGCCAGTGACAAATTATATTTGGATTTATCATTATATATATATATATATATATATATATATATATATATATATATATATATATATATATATATATAATAAGTGAGAGTCAGATAGGGTGTGTAATAGAGAGGGAGTAATAAGCTTCTATTTAACGAAGTGTCAGCTGAAATAGTATTACTATTTAACATGCGTAGATGGAGCCATTTTTAAATGGTATGTCCTTGGGCATTTAGGAAGAAACCAAGAATTCTCACCCTGCATTCTACAGCACCAACCCATTCTTCACTTCCTGTGCAACGATCTTTTCTGATTCGTTGCCTGTCAGAATCTTTTTTCTTGGATTTTTCTCGTTTGTTATCTGCAGGTCATAAACTACGGGGATTCATGTTGTCACTACTTCACGCGGCACTGGCGAATCGCCTTCAAAATGTCTGTCACGTTAATTATTTCGTTCTCTCTGGTTATTTCCTTCCCAATCACCTTCCTCACGCTTTTCCTTCACTCTCTTTTGGTTTTTACTATTTTTTACCTTTTTTTTTGTCTTTTTGCTTCTCGTCTCTTGATAATTATTATATTTTCCCAGAAACTTTGATTTTTCGAATGTTTCCACAACTTTGGGTCTTCAACGTGGTCTCTTCTCATTCATTTTATATACTTTTATTTTTGTTACAATATTATTATTATTATTATCATTATTATTATTATTATTATTATCATCATATCCAGCCTCGTTATCGTCCTTATCAGTATCATGTCTAAATCCAATAATTATTTAAGTTTCGTATTATCTTTTAAAACTTATCGACAATAAACGAATTTTGTTTTGGAAATTTTGACACAGTGATAATAATGAATTTGAGTGTTGATATTTTCTTTATATCAATAATCATCAACATGCTAGATGAAAATTCCACACAGTGCAGTTTTTAAATCTCACCTAAATAGGACAACAATAGTACACTTCATGTGTTTGTTATTATTGATATTACGTAGGACACCGGTTGTTTCTCCCAGGTAGCCTTTTATAAATTTCAATACAAAGATTATTCTATATAGTCACACACACACACACACACACACACACACACACACATATATATATATATATATATATATATATATATTATTAGGGGGATTTGAATAATCATATTAAGTAATTAATACAGTCTAGAAAAACCCTCAACAGAAAACACTAGATGTCTGTTTCGTCGTATTTTTGCGGGTTATGCGTGTAACGCATCCAGTACCGAGAATCGAACCCGGACCGTTACTTCATACTCACTATACCAATGGGTCTCACTGACTTTGCGATGACAAACTAAACTCGATAGGGCGCTTGCTCTTCACAAATTCTGTTGTGTGACTCATCCAAGTCTAATTATACCAATAGACTGTGCCCCCACGATACATGTCATCCATCCACACGTTGCTCCATCTAGAGGATTAGATGCCTGTTCAAGAAAGCTTATATCATTTGGGGGATGTGAATAATCATAATTAAGTAATTCATCGAGTTTAGAAGAATCCTCACAGGATTGAAAAAACAATGGACGGCCGTTTCGTCCTATTTTTGTGACTCAGCAGCAGACTAGTCTCTAGACTCGATGAAATTATTTATATATATATATATATATATATATATATATATATATATATATATATATATATATATATATATATATATATATATATATATATATATATATATATATATATATATATATATATATATATATATATTATTGTATATATATTGTATATATTTTTCAATACCAAGACTTTTCTACTCACATACACACAAAAATATATATATATATATATACTCACACACACACACACACACACACACACACACACACACATATATATATATATATATATATATATATATATATGTGTGTGTGTGTATATATATATAAATTTAAAGGTGAACATAGAAGTCAACACTTAGAGGCGACAGTCTGTTTCATGCTACATGCGATCGTCAGGCCACGTGTGCTGTTATTTTTCTCGGCTATTTATACATACATTAAATAAAAACAAGCAAAATAATTTAACCCAGATAAATAAATAAACGACTTCCGGTAAAATAACCGCCATAATAGACTACCCATAATGCACCACTGACCCGTATATGTATAAATAGCCGAGAAAAATAACAGCACACGTGGCCTGACGATTGCATGTAGCATGAAACAGACTGTCGCCTCTAAGTGTTGACTTCTATGTTCACTTTTATATTTAGACCCGCTCTATCTCTGATATCGAGCACTTTATCCGATAAATATAGCACACCTTAAGACTATATTTCTATATATATATATATATATATATATGTGTGTGTGTAGAGAGAGAGAGAGAGAGGGAGAGGGAGAAAGAGAGAGGGACGTTTCACTTTTGCCATGCAATTTTCGCTAAGCAGTTTGTTATCTGTTCCCGTTATTATTTTTTTTTTAATAAATTACCTGTGAGTATGTCATTCTCAAACCCTGTTTATTTGTCTTAGAAATTTCAGCTATTTCTTTTTTTTCTGATACTATGTAGAAGCGTCATTTTTTTTTTTTGCGTCTTGTCTTCATCTTTTCCCTACATAGTATTCGCAGCACTGGTATGTAGAATTAAATTCATGTTATGTATATGGTGAAAATACTTTTGTTATACTAGATCTGTAGAATGCATTATATCAAAACCTATGAAATTTTGCTTCATACATTCGATTAAACTCAATGTCTTGTGTTCTTTATTCCACCCTTGTTGGGAACGTAACACCTGTTAGAATCTCATTTTTGGGAAAATAATAAGCCCCCAAACTGAAGTCAAACCACTATTAAAGTATAAAAATACATTTTTATTGTAAAATTACAAGCAATACATTTTTATATAAAAATTAACAACAATATGTTTTTGTAGTGAAATTACGAGCGATACATTTTTAAGAAAAAAATATTATCAGCAATTCATATGTCTAACAAAAGACAGTCAATATAAAACTAAAAAAATATGAAAAATACTTTTTTTATAGTAAAATCATCAGCAATACATTAAAATGACATATATTTTAACATCTACAAACTATATATCTAAAAATATAAAATTATGGAGAAAATATCTCTCGTTGAAGGCATACAATTGCTTTTCCAATATATTTACTTGAAGTGATGAAGCCATAAAATTGTGTACAAAATATTTAGATTTTTTATTAACCTATAGAGGCTGATATGCTGTGAAACACGATCAGCCTTCGATTAAGCAATGTGAAGGTTAGTATCTGTGCAAAAGTATACTGCTATTGATTATAAGAACATTCTGTTGCTTCTATGGAAAATTTTTTTTTTTATCCTCATAAATTACATTTCCGATTGTTAGTTGTATTTTTTCCTATTCGCACCCACATTAAAATGGCTTTAAATCTATTGTATTTTATAGTATCTTACAATTCTGCTTAACTTTTCCACCTCAAGGAAAGCGAATGATTGATTTGATTTTTTTTCTTAACTCGTCACTATCGATTCGAATGACTAAATAATGAAGGATACTGGTTCTTAAATTATTTAATGTAAAAAGAAAAACCGTTAAAATTTTCATTTTTTATATTATAGAGACTTCTCATTGTTCATAGGCATGATTTTATTTGTTTTAATGTTATTTCGTGCTAAGACATCCCACGCAATAAATTGCTTTAAATTTGTCGTATTGTCCCATTTCAAATAATATAGCATTTCAATTTTCTAACTAAACACTAAGATTTGATTATTTCATGGCTAGGCACAAGAGAATTATAATAATGTGTTTTTTAGACATGGCGTAGATTTTATAGTTGCAAGGATATGAAGAAAATGATTCTACTGTTTCTCTTATTTTTTACTCTAATTAATGTTTCATGCTTTCAAAATTACACTTCTCATTACCATTGTTGTTCTCGTTTTCCTTCTTCTTCTTCTTCTTCTTCTTCTTCTTCTTCTTCTTCTTCTTCTTCTCTTCCTCATCCTCTTCATTATTTGCATTCTTTACCTCCAACTTCTTCTCCATCTCTTCTCTCATCTTATCCACGTTCTTCTCTTTTCCTCCTTCTTTTTCTTCTGCTTTTTCTTCTTCCCATCGACCTCCTCCTCATTCTTCTTTGTTTTGCTACTACTTTTTTTTCTTTTTTTAATTCCTTTTTCTTTCTCCTTTTTCCTCTTTAACTCTTTTTCTTCCCATCCTTCTCATTGTTCTGTTTCTTCTTCATCTTCATCATCTACATACGCTTCTCCTCCTTCCACTTCCCTTCCGCTTTCATCTTCTTCTCCTCCTCCTCCGCCTTCTTCTTTTCTCCTCCTCCTCCATATTCATCTTCTTCTTCTTCTTCTTCTTGACGTTAATTAACAGATCGTATTTTTTTTTAAAAAAAGGTAAAAAAAAAATATTGAAAGAGGATATCCTTATTGAGCAGGGAATTACTGAAGCAACGCATGCGCACTCGCTTATACAGATGAAGCGCTTTTCTTCAGCCGAGAGGATCATTAAAATGATTTCTAGCATAACTCAGCATTCACTTCAGTTTCCGTATTACCATCGCTTCACAACCCACACCTCTCGAAGTCCAATCAACAGAGGACCACATATTGTCACCCACAACAGCCTTTTCTTTGTTCAATGTCTTTGCTGCTTGTCTTTTGTCATCATTTTAATTCCGAGCTTGTCCAGAAAAGTTTTGCATCAGCTACATATGTCACATTCGTTTTTTGTCTCTCAAGAATCGTAATTGTTTAGCAATCTTGTTTCGCTAGATCAATTAAAGCTGAGTAATTCGATCCATATTTGGCGCTCCATAATTTCGACCTTGTGCCACAACTATGTTACGTTTAGTAATTCGCTATATACTCAGGTAACCAAGGTTGATTTGTCAGGAAAGAGATATTCTGAAGTTATCAATCTAGAGGGGGACTCTCCCAGCGTGCGGCATTTTTGGAAAGTGCCTGAAAATAATACCACGTGTTGACCCAAAACTTGTGAGTGAAATTGGGTAGACAGAACACTTGAGAGCCGTCGAAAGGACTTCTAGCACGAAGTCACGAATGACCGAGGGTATGACTGTGCTGGCCTTGTTCAGCTTGTTGGTGACGGTAGATAACACGATCTCTTCCAGAAACTGTAACTAAGATTTGCTCAGCATAGATGCAGTATAAACAACAGGTGGTTTCTCTGGGTGTTTAACAAACACAAATATGCCTGAGCGCGTGTTCATAATAGGGATTGGCTAGCCGCTCCAGGAGGCAGGTATCCTCAAATACGAGTGTCCAGCTAGTAATTACGTAGGCAACTGATGAATAAAAACTTTCTCTGCGGAATAAATATAATTTTGATATAATCTCTCTTTCTGTGAATGCACTTAATTCTATAGTGTATCGATTAAATTATCAGCTGCTAAGAAAATTAGTTCACGTTGATGGGCGCGAAAATTTTTCTCTCCAGAATCTAACATACACATCTATAAATCTTCTATAAGTCCGTGCATAGAAAATTGCTGCTACATATGGACAGGTGCCTCTGCTATTTACCTTAATCTCCTTGATAAATCCCCCCAAAAAAAAAAAATCATCAGTATTATTGGTCCTTATCTGCTGTCTGACTTCAGTCACTTTCCACCGCTGTAATGTTGACTCTCTCTGTCTTTTTTATAAATCCTTTAGTGGTAATTATTCGAATGAGCTCTTAGGTATGATACCTCAACAGTTTGAATTTAAGCGTCATACAAGACAAGCGTCGAGATATCATTAATGTACAATTGAGATAGATATAAGCGTAATTTCTATGCTAGCACTTTCGATTCACGCATTTTTCCCTTGTGGAAATCCATTCTCACTCCATGCATTCCAGTCAACTTTGCTCTGCAAAAATTTAAATGCAATAGCAATAGCTATCTACTATACTCCTGATTGCTCTTTTCGCTTCCTGTTCATTAATAATAGTTGTGTTCCTATTTCTCACCCAGTAAACAAATAGCTTTTCTGTCTTGCTTGTTGTGAAACAGATTTAAAACATCTATCTATCTATCTATCTATCTATCTATCTATCTATCTATCTATCTATCTATGTAACTATCTATCTATCTATCTATCTATCTATCTAACTATCTATCTATCTATCTATCTATCTATCTATGTAAATATCTATCTATCTATCTATCTATCTATCTATCTATCTCTCTCTCTCTCTCTCTCTATATATATATATATATATATATATATATATATATATATATATATATATATAATATACGAAGAAATTTTCAGATGAATATCCAGTTATCAACGACTTGTCAATCTACGGTTTTTTACTGCATACTCTTATATCCAAGGAATCACGAAATATATATACACATACGCATAGCTATGAACAAATTTACAGAAACATGTACATTTATATACTTTTAAGTTATTTAAGTATTTTATTTCCTCTGAACTTCTAATTATAAGAGATGATTGAAAAGTCAATCCTAATTTTAAAATTTCACTGACGCTTATTAAAAATAACCGTGTAAGAAAAGAAAAGTAAAAGAGTTGGTTTATTAATAAAGTGTCTTGTTTCGATTCCTAGAGAAGAGACATGAATTAGATAAGGAAATTTTGTTTCTGCTCTTTATATAAAAAATAGAGAATTACTTTTAAAAGGGCACTTAATATTCACTTTTAACGTTATCAGTTTACAAGTGTACTCACCACACAAAACACACAAAAACACACATATACACATATATATATATATATATATATATATATATATATATATATATAGAGAGAGAGAGAGAGAGAGAGAGACGGCCATAAATGGATAGAGAGAAATAAATAAATAAAGATAGATAGAGAGATAGATAGATATCAAGAGAGAGAGTGTGAAAGTTGTATATATATGTGTGTGTGTGTGTGTGTAGAGAGAGAGAGAAAAAGAAAGAGAGAGAGAGAAAGATAGCGAGATAGGGCTAGAAAGATAGATAGACAAAAAGACAGACAAATAAATGCATAAATAGATAGAGATAAATAAAAAAAAATGTATAGAGATAGATACTGAATGAGAGAGAGAGTTATATATATATATATATATATATATTTATATATATGAAGAAATATAGTCTTAAGGTGTGCTATATTTAGTGGATAAAGTGCTAAATATCAGTGATAGAGATGGGCCGAAATATAAAAGTGAACATTGAAGTCAACACTTAGAGTTGACAGTCTGATTCATGCACGACGTAATCGTCAGGCCATATATATATATATATAGATAGATAGATAGATAGATAGATCGATGTAAGACACAACAAATAAATCCTTAGAGAGAGAAAGCTCAATAAATAAATTTGGTTTGATTTTTTATATATCTAGCTTTCAATTTATTGTCTTCTAATAACGTCCTTAAAATATTATTTTCTGTACTTTTTAAATATTTTCTCCGTCTGATTTTCTCATGGTTACCTCATCTCTGCCTATTTTCTGAAATCTTTTTTATCTCATCTGAGAATCGCAATGGACATTTCCTTCTTAACAGAAACCTAGATAAGTGCTTTTCAAAACTTTTATACTCACTTATTTCTCTAATGAACCAGAATACAAGGTAGGCCTATATATCCTATTGATTATTTGTGAAATAAAAATGCCTATATTATCTTTATTTAGGTGTTAAAGTGAGACTACTTCATCAGATCTTATTGACCTTCGTTTTAAAATCACAATCAAAGAATATAACCATATTGTAATCATATCAAAAGCTAAAGTGATTTTCACAAGAATTTCACTACAAGGGAACATAACTATAATGAACATTTAGATCGGAAAAATATGAACATAACCACGAGTTTGTTCTGCGTCAAAATGATTTTTTACATCCGTTAGCCCTACTTGCTTAATATTTATATTACTGTAAAACTGGACTCCTTTAATAAATCATCAATTTGCTTTTGTTGAACAGTACCAACCTTTACAGAAAATCTGCCCTGAATCGTAAAACAAAAAATGCAATAAATTTTGACACTTTTGTCATGAATAATCAAGAATGCTCTCCCCTTGTTTTGTCACTCTCCTCTTTGAGAGAGAGATTTTTCTGTTTTCTGGAACTATAAAATAACACTATACGCGAAGCTTAAATTCTCAGTTGAATAAAGCTTTCTTAAAGCCTACAGCTGAGTACTTTTGTCATTATAGCTATTTAATTAGAAAAAACTTTTAATTGGTTTTATAAGGAAGCTATATTAAGGAAACTATTGCATTTTTACAATAATTTTTTATATTTTTTTATTTTAATTAGAAATATATTTTAAGTCTTTTAAAATTCTTTGTTAATTTCAGTCTTTCAGATGATATTATTATTATTATTATTATTAAGCGAAAACTATATCTACTAATTATAAATCGAAGAGCTTAATTAATACATTTTGTGGATGTATATAATATATTTTGTATATATATATATATATATATATATATATATATATATATATATATCACTTATTGTATAAAACACACGTGAAACATTTTCTCATAATTTTATTTATTATTTCTTGATATGATAGCGTAACTACAGTTACAAACAAATTCGCTTTTATGCAAGATATTTTTTTCGATTTAGTCTAGCAAATTTTGGTCTGTCGTCAAACTGCTTTCAATATCTAGGTTAAAACTTCCTTTTTTACCTAAATCTGTGGAATCAGGTGATTTTATGAAAGCCTCTTCCAGATATCATTTCAAGTAAAATAAAACACATTCGCTAATGTTCATATTTAGTTCAAAACCCTGGCGTTATAAAACAAGATTTTTCGTAAAACAAAAAACAAAAGCAAAACAAAAGATGGCAGTTCCATTTCCTATAACGCGTTTATATTTGGAAATGTTCTATATTTTCTCTAATAATTTAATTTCTTCCAAATACCATTTGTTTTGTAATTATTAATATACTTTCTTCCTTTTCTAACCCTATCTGGAAATATTTCTTTCACGCATCTCTATTCTCTTAAGCATATATTGTAGATAGATTATAAACAGTTTAGATTTGTTTGAGAACAAAACGCAGTTTTATAAGTGAAACTAGCGTGTAAGCTTTGAACTCTTTGCCGAATAAAGATTAATTCAACAAAAAATAACCCACCTTTTAACTATATCAAATTAGATTTTAATGGGTTTATGATTTTATATTCGTTAATTATTTATTATGCAAAATATTGTTTATAATTATATATATTTAACTCTTAGCTTCAACGGAATGATTCTTTAGATATAATGCACAATATGGTATTCGAAAAGAACGGTGGGACTAGCTGAAATAATTTTCGTAGAAGATAAATCCATTCACTTATTATGGCAAAACGAGGCCGGAGAGGAAATAATTAGATAACAATTTTAGGTAATTGGATAAAGATGTAATGAAGAGTTGTGTCCCTTTGAACAATGAACGCTATTTTCTTTAAAAGGATTTATTTAGCGTGAACTGATTATTTTTTTTCATATTTTTCTTGTACTGTTCTACAATTACTGGCCTCCGTTAGAAACGGTAAAACATTGTTTATGAAGTACTTCCTTTTTTTCTTTCAAATCGCTATCATTATCTGTTCTCTTTTATTCTTATACTTCAGTTTCCATCTTTATTTTTACTGTTTCGTTTGTAGTTTATTTTTGAAATGTAACAAGTCACATTCACGATTTCCAGGCTTTTAATACAGACTTTTAAAGTTTTTATCGTGCCGTTCGAAATTATTTTTTCTCTAAACTTATACTCTACTTGATTCGTTTTTTCTCTTTCATTTGCATGTCCACCTATTCCCATTAACTTGCAAACAATTTTATTTCGATATCGATATGACTAGAATAAATCTTGTAATTTTTCTAATTACACAAGTGACGGTATATCACATTGTATAATACTGTTATATATAAACTTCCACATTTTTGTAATACACGATTGTTGATGTGTTAAAATTGGGTATCATATCAACAGTTTTATGCCCTGTTCCGTAATGTACCCTATTTCACCACAAGCAAAGCTTTCAAGCCACTAAGACACAAGAGGTTACTGAATCATATAGAACATTGTTAAAGAGAGGAACAAATAAAACAACAGGAATTAGGGAGACAGAAGATAACGATTGATATTGGATTTGAATTTTTGAATATCAAATTTGACAGGAAACCGGAATAAATTGCAGACAGTATTGCAAGAGAAGGAAATAGTATAACATTTATGGTAGCATCTAGTAATTTCAGCTGTAAAATGGTGAAACCTATCTGCCAATCTAGTATTGGGGTTAAGTTCTTGACGTCTAGTCAGTAAAGAGGAGCGCCTATGAGAACAATTACCATGAAAATATATAAAGGACTGGCAAAGGAAAGCAACATTACGGCAGCGGGAAAACTGAAGCTGAAATGCCAGGTCAGGACATATGATAGTGGAGGCTATATCTGACAGCAATATCCAAAGCATGAAAGAAGAAGAAGAAAGAAGAAGAAGAAGAAGAAGAAGAACAACAACAACAACAAGAACAAGAACAAGAACAAGAAGAAGAAGAAGAAGAAGGAGGAGGAGGAGGAGGAGGAGGAGGAGGGGGGAAGAAGAACAAGAAGACACACTGATTTCATTTGTTATAATTTATTAATGGTAACTGTTTTACCGGATATAAATACAACATTAAAATCCGAACGAGCATTGGGATAGCCAAAGATGCATTACGAAAGATAAGTAGAACATTCAGAAACAGAAAAGAGTACAGAAATGTTACGTAATAATAATCCGCCTATCTGGAAGTTATTGCTAGCCAATCTTTTCAAAGATGAAGAAGAGACTTGAAGTAACAGAATTGTAGTTCTGCAGAAGGATTGATCGTAAAATTGAGCAACGAAGAAGTTTTAGAAAAAAAAATGGGAACAAACAGTATACTTATACTTTATATCAGGAAGAGACGATTGACATTTTCAAGGCACTTGATGAAGAAAGAGGGTTTGGAAAATCTGATACACAACCGACAGATTCAAGGCAAGCGTGGAAAACCACGCATAACCTAGATATTAAAATGGAGTAAGTAAATGACGGAACATGATTTGGGGGAAATAACAAAATAACGAAATATATTAAGAGCTTAAAAAAGATTAGGAATTGTGGAGAGCAATGATCGCCTACATTCTGAAGTGACGGGGAACATGGAGGAGAAAATATGGGATTCAAGTATCTATCATTTTCTTATTTTTCCTTCATTTCCATTGTTATAGGAAATGTAATAAAAATTGTTTAATTTCTTCGTTCATTCTTAGATAAATGTCTCGATCAGGATCTTAAAATTCGAAATGATTGTATTTTAGTAGATTTAATCCTAAAAAGAATCCATCATCTGATTATATATTAATCATCACAGAATCTGCGTATTAGGTTTAAATAACTGACAGATTACATTTTAATAAAGACGCTAGAAATTGTTCATATATGATCTCATTAAAGAAGTTCAACATAAAAATATGCATTGGATTTCGTGACGTCTTTAAGGTTAAATTGGCAGCTGATGTCAAAAGTGACTACAGTCCGTTGATAACTGGGCCAGGTAAAATCTTGTTAATCTTAACGTCTAAGAAAACGAAACTTCTGTCTGTCAATCACATGAAAGACAGATTGAACGTAAGCTGGGAAAACAACGTATAAGCTATTTATTGAATTTGAGTAAATAGTTGGCGGAACAAGATTTGTCTGAGATAAGAAAAAGACCAAGTCATCTGAGAACATTAGCACGAGTAGGCGCAACGAGTCAGTTTCAGGGAGGCTAGCAACAGCCATGCTGATAGAATGCAGAGATGGTTCTCTCAGATGATTAATGGCGAAAACATTCATTTTGGAGGCGTTAAAATTGACAAGGCACAATTTACCCCTGCTAAGGATGATCTAGAGTTCGTTTTGGACACAGGTGCCATTTTGATTTTTTCAGACTGATCAGTCTTACTAGCGGGGCAGGAGTTAATGGTAGTGTCGTCAGCGTAGTTGCCAAGTTGAGAGCTGATGTCATCGAGAACGTCGTTAATGGAGATTAAAAACCGTGTAGGACCAAATAAGGAACATTGGCAGTCATCCGCCATGGTGCGAAAGGATCTTGACGAGTGGCCGTTCAGGACAAATTTCATTTCACGATTTGATAGGAATGACTAGATCAGTGCCCGGAGATATCGTAACATTTCAACTTGTGGGGAAGTCCTGGATCCCATTCCCCATCAAAGACTTTCGAGGTGTCCAATGCTACAGTTTCCACCGTTTTTATCTGGAGCACAATAAACTCTTGGTATATTGTAAGCCGAGTAGTTTAACTCGTCGCAGTTAAATTATTTTTTTACCTAAATTGACCATACTATAATTGGATATATCTAAGGATCGCATAAAAATATATATCCTTTTATATTTGGGGCATTTACATATGTGAACGTATCTTGCTATTTATAAATAGATCCGTTAAGAAGAGATGTTCGCTTTGCATAATGTTTATCAGCCAGTAATGGAAGCGGTGTTACGAGTTCCAATTCTATTCAAAGCCGTTTTTTTTTATTTTTCATAAACTTATCCTTGCGAAAAGGATGGATTCAACTCTTCTCTTTATGAGGTAACCATTTGGATAGCTTGTGTTCTCTATCCTTCTTTGGAAACCAGTCTAGGAAAACAAACATGTATTTAAAAAGCCAATCTTATACATTGAAAATTTTTTGGTAGTCAACACCATTACAAAATTTTTGTTAGTCAACACCATAGAGGTCAAATTGATTCTGTATTCAGCAATATCATGCCGACTAAGATAATTAAAATAATTAGTTCAAGTGAACTGTTACAATCCAACGTAATCGTTTTAAAGAAATTCAACACGCCTAAGAATAGATTTTTTAGCGTCGACAATAAAGAATTTTACGGTAAAAAAGATTTTCGATATCATATATATTGTAACTTGGTAATGCCTTCTCTCTCTATATATATATATATATAGTATGGTGAAATTAACATCAATCAGGTAAATGACAATTTCTCTCTCTCTCTCCACACACACACACACACACACATATATATATATATATAGTATGGTGAAATTAACATCAATCAGGTAAATGACAATTTCTCTCTCTCTCTCCACACACACACACACACACACATATATATATATATATAGAGAGAGAGAGATAGATAGATAGATATGCTGTGTTATAATGCTTGAACAATATTTGCAAGCTTTGCTAATAGAAGAAAATAGCAATTATTATATTTCCGTATCCAAAGAATCTTTTTTAAACCGAAGTCCGAAGGATGAGTACCTGCATACGTATTAAGAAATTCCCTTTAAGCACATATAAGCATGGATGAAAAAAAATCTATATTTTCATTTAACCCTCCACCGATGTTTTTTATTATGCCCTTGCTTTTCTTCTCTTTCCTCTTACTCTTCTCTCCTTCTTTGTTCACATCACACTCCTCCCTTTTAATTACACCCAAAGTCGTGTGTTTATTTATTTCTTTAAAAAAAAAATGCAATATTATTAAAAAAACAACAAAACAAAACAAAGAGATCATTTGATAAATATCGCCACAGGATTCAGTAAGTTTGAAACCAAAGCAGCGGACTCAACTTGTCTCTTGATTTTTAAAAGTTGCCAGGGAAGGTATTTCCTTTAATAAGAGTTATCAAAAGCGCAAGTCGATATACTTAATACTAACTATAAAATAAATAAAAATGGTACGACTATTTCAGATTTATAATGTTTGAATTAATAATAATGATATACGAATGCATTCTCAGTAGTTTTCAGTCTTTTCAGGCGAGGTACTTATAACTGTCCTATTTTTATTATTCCAGATTAAAGTGGGTGGTTGTAACATCTCTTTGATCTCTACGAAACACTGCACGTCACAGCTGACATGAATGCATTTAGGGCATGAAGACAATTTTGAAGCTCGCCATGCAATAAAGTTTGTGATAACAGAAATGGGTACCAAAACTGTCTTTTACTCTCGTTAGAGAACAGGCATTGATCTCTGTAAATTTATGTTGTCTCTTAAGCTGAATGTTAGTTGTATTGAAAACATTGAGAAGATGAAGGTGTCTGTAACAAAATATCTTAAATATTTACATTTCTACCAGATTATCACCCAATTCTATCTATCAGTCGATCAATCAATTACTCAATCAATCTATCTATCTATCTATCTATCTATCTATCTATCTATCTATCTATCTATTGACAAGGGTTTGTGTGATTTTAGTGTAATGAAACCCAATCTCATTTTACACAAAGTTGTGTATTTCTATCCTAAAAATCACAAATTGAAAAAAAAAATATTCGTAAAATCTATAAATATTTAAACTTATGAAATTCTTTGATTTTGACATCTACATTTAATAGCCCTCATCTTGGGCTGTTTTTCTTCCTGACATAATCGCGTACTTTTTTCTTACAATTGATGATTAGTCCCATATTCCGGCTTACATTTACTGCATATTTTAATAGAGTCTGTCCTGTATTTAATAAATCCGGTGAAAAGATACGTCAGTGATTTCATCCTATTCTATTTTTTCCGTACATAATTTGCTCCCTGTAAATGTTTGACTTATTTTAATATCCTTCACAAATAAAGAAAGTTCTGCTAGTAGTTCAAATATGTCTTTGTGTCGGCCATTATTAAAGTTATTTTGCTTGATTTATTCATTCGTTTGATAAAACCTATCAACCAGATGTTTTTTTGTGTAGTTAATAACGATTTAGAGCAACACATATTATAAATTAACCCATAAGTGATGGATTCGTACCTTTCCCAAATATATTTGGCCATATATGAATATAACGAATCGAACTTGAATTCGAACTCTGCCCTCCGATGAACAATTCCGAGCCATTATCTATTAAACCATCTGTGCATTCTAGCAGGTAGTATCCCCAAACGGCCACCAATCAAAGTACTAACCAGGCTCGACAATGCTTAACTTCGATGAAAGTACGTGAACCGGTGCTGCAACGTGATGTAGTTGTAAGTATATTTTTAGTAGTGTATAGCGCATAAGTATACATACTTCTACATTTATATAGCTCTTTCTGATATCATTCTGACTGTATAATTATATATCTGAATAAGTAGTTAAAAACTAATTGTATTATATATCATTATTCAATATATGATAAACATTAATTGATAGACTTAAAAACTCTTACATTATCAAGTAAAGTCTTTTAATTATCACGAGTAAAAACAGATAAGCTGAATTTCTCTAATGCTGAGATTCTGGAGAGAGCGACACTGTGAGTAAAATTTCTTAGAAATTGTCTTAGCAATGAGTTCAAGATAGTCGTTCTACTACATGACAGATGATAACGTTAGCTCGAGAAGGCGCAACAAGTGATTTTCACAGAGCTTAATATCAACCATGCTGATATATATATATATATATATATATATATATATATATATATATATATATATACTCGTAAAACATCACCTACAATTGTTGATTCATACTAATTATTTTGTGAAAATACTGAGGAAATCTGATATAGCACCTGATGTCTGTAAATCTGTTTATGTATCTACGTAAATATATGTATACGTGCGTACCGTCGTATAGTAATCTTGATTTTCTTTCTTATGTAATGAATATATCTACCAAGTTGTGAATTCGCCTCTTGATATATTCTTAATTTGTCGAACTCTCATTCTTTATTCATTCATAGATACCAGATGTCAGCGGAGTCATTCTCAAAAACGTGACCTCATCAGAGGAGCCTACAGCGTTTAACAGGCGCTGACGTTGTCGCTATCTGACAGGTGGTCTGATACTAAGTTACAGTCAGCTTTTGCGAAAGAACAGTGGAAATGGTACGGAAGACGGAAATGGAAATAATCTTGAAGGAAGTGTTATTCTTACTTTTATAATCTCTACATAGTTCGGCTGTGTTTCTCCTTGTTTATTTTATTTGTCTCTCAGATATTTTATAATTTCTCTATTGCAAATCGGGAATAATTATTTTAGCCGTTATCACACTTTATGTGAATTCAATTGTTGTGCAAAATATTTATCTGTTTTTAATGATTTCACGTCAAGTAAGTTGGAAGTGTCCCCAGCACGAAAAGGCTACAGAGACTGAAAGTGAGGGAAAAGACTGTGTACAGAGGGGATTGAGAAAAGGATAAAAGAAAAACTAGGCAATAGAAAATGGCGATTGACTTCGGCTTTAAAATTTTTTAATGACGTTGCATTTCAATTTAAATTTTTGAAAATTGTATTTATCAAGGAAGGAATTCAGAACAAAGATGTTCCACTGTCTGGAAATGCGAGAAAAGAAATTACTGGAGTAGAACTAGTGATTGAATTTAACTATTTCAACAGCAAAATGATGCGATCTAGTAGCAAGCTTATATCCATGTAATCGGTTCATATATGGAAGATAGTTAATCAGAAGAGTTATCATAAAAATATCTGTAAAAAAACACAGGGGAGCTTCATTAGGTCTATGGTAATTTGACTGTAGTCGAAATTTCGTGACAGAACTGATTACATTGCAGAAAATTCTTCGGATTTTGTCGAGGCCCTCGTGATGAACAACAGGAGCATCAGACCAGAAATGCCAATGATATTTAAGTCACGGGTGAATGGTAGATTTTTAGATGTGTAAGATGGACTCTGACGAAAAAAGTCTTCTGGCAGGACACAATGAACCAGCTTTCCTTACAGAAGATACAGCTATTGATTCAATGTAGTTGTTCCACCTAAAGTCATTGGAAAACGAAACGAGAAAAGTGTGTTTGAATTTCATAGTTGCGTTGTCACGGCAGTATAAAAAAAACTTTGAGTGTAATTAACAACAAATATACTGCAACTGAGAGGCTTTGAAAAAAATGCAGCGTAAAGGGAAGTAATATTAAAATGCAGAGTTCGATTGGTTAGGTAAGTTCTCACTTTGAAAAAAGTATTAGTCGAAGGTGCTAAAAAATCAAGGATAGTTCTTTGTTAAAAAATGAATGCAATATCAATCGCCATTTTCCGTCTTCCTAAAAACTTGTTTCTTTATTGTCTTTTCTCCACACTAATGTTTTCTCGTTCTCTTTCACTTTTAATAAATCCTTGATATTTATTGATATTATCGCCTTCCTCGACGGGAAACAATTATTTAAAAAATACTCATTTGATAAGTCACGGAAATTAAGGAACATGAGAGTGTTGCCTGTCTTCAAAATGAGATTAGAATGATGTAAGGTTATTATAACCATAAAAAGCATAAGCTGGCCTATACATTGGGCAGCTAGCGTCTGAGAAGAAATATTTAGCGGGCCGAAAATAGAAAAGAGTCGAAAGAATTACCAGAAGACATGCAAAATATTTTATCATCATCGTTTATTTGTCAGAACTAACGAGATGATTAATATGACAAATGGCAACCTGATTTAAAGAAAGGTTACTCGGAATAGTTGCTAAGTATTTGAAGATTATTACTTGTCCACGGTCTCAATGCTCAGTGTAAGCAAAGGGTTACTGTATATGCTCTAGTATAATGCGTAATATTATGATCAGTTTTAAATATTTCGGGAGAGGTTAAAATCTATGACAAATATTCAGGGGTCACACTATACGTGAAGTCATCTTACAGACGAGTATATATATATATATATATATATATATATATATATATATATATATATATATATATATATATATATATGGTTGGATTGACTCTAGGTTTCACTTTTTGTTAGCTCTATCCCTGATACTGAGCGCTTTCTAATAAGTACCGCACATATAACATATAAATAAATAATAATATATATAACATATTACATACATACATATATATATATATATATATATATATACATATATATTTTTATATATATATATATATATATATATATATATATATATATATATATATATATATGGGGAAGGAAATGTGAGTTTGTAAATAGTGACTATTAATGATGATAATGCAACACTTCAGCAGGGCGATAACATTTGAGTATTTGCTATATAAATATTTGTAGAAAAAAAAGCCACGTCTCTTCGGTGAGGACGTGACTGAAGCCGATATGCTATGTCAGGATCAATTGAATTACAGATCCTTCTTTGTATTTTGTCAAGAATATCTAGATGTACAGCAAGAGCATCTGATATGGCAACAGTGTTCAATGAACGGACAAATGGTAGTTTTGTAAATGTGCATGAAGGATTTTGACCAGAAAAATTTTCTGACACGACACAGTGACCAAGTACATTCAACTATTGATTCGGTATAGCCGACTCATTTCATGTCAATAGAAACCATTAGGCCAGGAAGGTGTAGTTAATCTAGCGTCCGCCATGCTGATACCAAGCAGAAAAGTTTATTTTAGGGGCGTTAATTTTTCAATGCTATTCTTGCCTCAGTATCACTGATGTCCTTTGCAAGAGTTACTGCCTGGTTTACTTGTTCCGATTTGACGGATTTGCTATAGTGACAGAAATAAATAGTAGTATCATCTGTATAAATACATAGTTTGTTGAGAACTGCTGACTTCGAGGAGATCATAGACAGACACAGACACACAGAGAGAGAGAGAGAGAGAGAGAGAGAGAGAGAGAGGGGGGAGTGTGGGAAATAAATATAAATACAAAAAACAACAATTAACATTCACTCACCCATTTGTAATATAGGTACACCTAAGATCACTATCTCTATATATCGGCCACTGATGGTTAGACACATTTTTAAATTTCCATAATTTGTATAACTTTATAGGATCACATATAAATTCTGCGGAACCGTTATATTGTAGTATAATTGTAGTTTAAAAACAGTAAAATCGATCATGCTAACCGGAATGATCCCCTGTGGCTCAATCGTTAAAGCACGTCAGGTTATATGACGGTCCCGTATAGGATACAGGTCCGATTCCTGTCGGAGGAGGCATATTTTCTTTAAAAATTTCTCGGACATTCAGGCCGGTAAATGTCGTTAATACTGTTTATTATAAACAGTGCATTTATAAATATTTTATCTATAAAATAAGAACATATAAACGTAAAAACCGTCTTAAAATATATATTAATTGTGTGTATTTGCGTGAGAATATAAGTGTGTGAGTGAGCATATATATATTTGTGGATGTGTACCTGAGAATATGTGTGTGTGTTTGCATAGCTCTCGCTCTGTATTTATTTAATGTGATATATATATATATATATATATATATATATATATATATATATATATATATATATATATATATATAAATTTGTCATGAAGACAGCTCGAAAGTTTTTTTCTATCGAATTCCATCATTACTGTTATGGCGATTGCCTTTTCAATTTGATATACTGAGGTAAACTCAGTAAGTATTTATACACGTCAACTGGCATTCGAAGTGAATTTTTTTCATATACATTCTGTTATAAATATTAACGTAGCCATCAATTATTACCAGGCTGTCTGTCATTCAATTCTAGATTTCAACAGTATTCGAAGGAGAATTAGATAAACTATAGTTTGAGTGGCTGACAATGAAAATCATCCGTACCAATATTCCTAGTATAAAACACACACACACACACACACATATATATATATATATATATATATATATATATATATATATATATATATATATATATATATATATATATATGTATGTATGTATTCAAGCATTTTTGGTTAAATAGTTTAGACGTATTATGACTATTTATTTTAGTTTAATCCTTCCAAATCTACGAATTAATTTCTTGCTGACTGTAGAAAACTGAAAATTGATTCCTTGGTGGGTGTGAGAAAAATTATAATTTCTTTTTTCAATTAATTTTATTTTCACAAGTACATTTAATGTCGTCTGAGACAAACTTCAGTAGTCGCATATCAATCGATGTTGTGGGTTAACACCGTAAATTCAAAAAAAGTCTTACCTCTATGCAAGGCAGGTAACTTATGTGATTTTTTTTAAAAGGAAGGAATTGATTAATTTATTGAGTGAGTGATTTGGTCTTAGAGCTCATCTAATTTTTATATATTTAATCCTGCGTAATCCTCTGTATGGTAGAAACTACCTTTTGATATGGCACACCTTTTCTTTTTTATGTACCGGTTCTTTTCAGATCGTAAGCAATCATGGCTCACCACACCTTTATCCCTTGCAGCTCTCAACAAGTTCCTCCCCTCTGTCACCCCTCCCAGACCCCTTTCTGTCATCCACTTGCTTAAGCCCACTTGTATGTCATGCATTGTTTTCCCTTGTCTCTCTTTCCCTCTATTCGACCTGTGAGTATCAGATTCCCTAGGCGTTTTACCTCATTACATGTCCCAGAAACTTCAGCTGCCTCTTTCTAATGTTAAGTATAAGCCTCCTCCTTGTTTGCCTACTCTCTAAAAGCTCGTCATTGCTCACAAGCTCGCTTCATGATATTCTCAGCATCCTTATGCAGAACCACATCTCTGTCACCTCAAGTTTCTTCTTCATCTTTGAGGAGATCGCCCAACATTCGTTGCCGTAAAAGAGGACAGATGTCACATGACTGCTCAGTAGTATTTTCTTTGTTACCAAAGAAATCCACCTGTCTCGCAATAGTTCGCCCAGCATTTGGAGTGCATCCTTGCCCCTCCCAATACTTCTACGGATCTTGGTATCGCACATACCATCCTCTGTCAAAACGCTTCCCAGATATTTAAACTTCCGCACCTGCTTGATTTTAGTGTCCACGACCTGCAAATCGCATTTCGGGCTAATCCTTTTACGGATGACCATACATTCCGTCTTCTTATAGTTAATCCTTAGCCCCTTTTTCTCACTTTTCTTCGATACTTTCTGTAGGAGATTTTGTAATTTCTTTTTCATGTCTGTCATCAGTACTGTGCTATCTTTGTATCTTATATTGTTAAGATTGTGGTCGACAATGCTGAATCCGTTAGGGTTTTCAATTCTCTCAGAATGTATAGGATTAACAGGTTCGGTGAGAAGACACATCCTTGCCATACGCCCGTTTCTATTTTTGTATATTCGCTGAATTCCTTCTCAATGAGCCTGCATGTTGTTTGCTGTCCAGGATAGGTTCTCACTTCCGTATAATCGGGACAATCCTAGCTGGAGAGAAATTAATGTCATAATCAAAATGTCAACATTCCACTTTATTAAAATATAATGTTAAGGAGGAAACTCTCATCAATATATATATATATATATATATATATATATATATATATATATATATATATATATATACCTTTACTAAATGATAATTTTAAGATACCTTTTTAAATTTGATTTTTTAAACCGTATCAGGAATTTTAATTTTAAAATTATATATATTATATTATATAATATATATATATATATATATATATATATATATATATATAAATATATATATATATATATATATATATATATATATATATATATATATATATATACTAATCATGCAAACCAGAATATATATATGGAACTAAAAAACGCATGAACTTAACTTTCTCTCCGTCTTATAATATCACAAATCCGTACTCCTGTCACCCAAATAACCAAAGGTATTTATCAATTAATTACATCATATATATCCAATAAATACACTATTAAATCAACACTCAAACTACTCCAATTTGTAAAAAGAAAAAAATAATCATGAAAAGTACAGACGCACTTGAAACAATAGATCATAAACAATATCTACAATCATCCATTTTTCCCCCCATTAAAAATTAGTCTTATCATTTTAAGAAAATTTCTATGACGTTCTCGTTTCTTTTCTGTGACCAAGAAAAAAACAACATATACGGACCCGGCGATGGTTTTTCTATTCATTCAATCCTGGGACCAACATTTAGCAACTTCTAAAGGACTAATTGTTATGGTCCAATAATCTCGCACCACAGTTATGGTCCAAGGTTAGAACCAAGGAAGAACAACATGAATACAAGAGTAGAATAACAAAGATATATTACAACAGAAATATAGTACAAGAAGTTGAAGTTATTAGAAATGACTGTCCGTCTGGTTAAGAGTGAACTAATATTGTCGTTACACCATTCATTGTATTTAATATCCCACTCACGAGAAATATATGTGTCACGAGGCCAAGATTAAAATGGGTTTCTCCGAGCCCGTAGGATCGGACAAAATATACCCTTTGAAGCCGATTAGACGGGTTCAGGCCCTGTCTACCTCCCCGGACGAAACCTTGCCCTTCGGCAAAGCCCCGTCCGGGTTCCTCTCTGCTAAAGCAGAGAGTTCAACAGTCATGACCTGGTGGTCTTTACATCATTCATTCGGTATTTACCCACCCCCGCCACGAGGGTTGCATTTGGCACAAAGCCGAGTTTAAAGTGGGTTTCTACGAGCCCGTAGGCTCGGCCAAAAATATACCCTTTGAACCCGCCTAGACGGGTTCAGGGCGTGTCTACCCCCCTGGACGAAACCCTGCCCTTCGGCAAAGCTTCGTCAGGGTTCCTCTCTGTAAAAGCAGAGAGTTCAACAGACATGACCTGGTGCTGGTTACACCATTCATTCATTATACCTCTTGAGAGGCGCAGTATTTATAGTGTCAGGAAGAGCCCATTATCGTTATAGGTAACTTTTCATAACATTAACCTAGAAAATAAAGTACTTAATACCACAAAACACCTCCATTTACCTAGGATATGTAGGTGACATTTTCATTAGTCAAAAACATGGACGAAATACATAAACTTCAAAAAACTTTAAAAATATCTCCTTACTTAATTTGACATATGAACTTAACAAAGACAATAAAATCCCGTTTCTTGATGTATTGATAGACACTAATAATAAGTAGAATTAATAATTAACAAGCCCTCATTAAAAAAAGACTTTCCCAATTACATTGGTAATGAACAAATTAGTCTGTCTATTGGGAATAGTAACTCAAATAAAAATGAACACCATACGTCCTCAAATAATTCTAAATATATCAAACTAGCACATTGTAATCAAATGTATTCTTACTTCAAAGAGAAGGGAACACTATACAAAGACTCATAAACACTAATAAATCCCCCATTTAACCAATCAAAAAAATAAAACTATATATTATACTAAATTTAATCTAACAAATTTAGTGATACATAACAACACTTCTCTGTGAACTAGCGTCTTATAAAAAACCGACATCGGATATCAATTTAAATGTTCTTTGGCTCATTGCATCCCTGACAAATATGATAACGCGCATGTCGGTTTTACAACAACGACAATGTCAAGAAGGTATATGTCTCAAGTGAATGATAATAGTTCAATTTCAGAACATTTAAATGGACACGCATGTCCATATTCACAGTTTAGATAGATAAAAGTCGATAATACATCAGTGCACAATCAAGATAACAATAAGCAAAAACTTAAAATTATGGAAGCCTTTAATATAAGAGAATTGTGAGAAAAAATAAAGTCATCTACAATTATGGCAATAAAGTTCTTAAATGTTTGCAGCATCAAAGCGTTATATAAAACATATGTAATTAATATACTCAAATTAAAAATCTTTAGAAATGTAAAATGTTTTTAAAAATCATTTAAGTTACCTCCATTGCATAGATGTAAAGGAGATTTTGAATTTATGATGTTAACTTTTAACATATCCATACATATACCATCCCTGAATATGGCCTCAAATGAGATTGACTTCGTAAAAAATTATTTGAAAGAAGATTTTGGAATTTTTCTAAATCAATATTCTACAATTACGAAGGCATTAATTCGCGCACTTGAAAGGGTTAAGACTAAAATAAAAAGACTTACTTCGTCTAAATTATTTAGCCACACATGCATGTATTAAATTCTGTTGCCTAAATATATATGTATATGTATGTGTGTGTGTGTGTTGTGTATACCAGTAAAATCATTTAAGATTTTTCAGCTATTTGCAACGGAAAATAAATAATGAATTCAGATTGATCGATGTTCGAAATAGAAAATAAAACATTAAGACAGAAATACTAGTGATTTAATATGAAATATTGTTTGTTATCCTTCAAGATAAATTATGATATTACCCGAATTTCCATCTTAAATAGAAAAATGAAAAATATATTAAATAATATTTCCTGAACTATTCTAAGGCGATCTCTGAAAATTTTTATCTGTGATAAACAATTTAACGTTGTCATCTCAATATCCAGCTTCTTGTGGACACTAAATTCGCCGGGGGTAAAAGTCATTTTATTTTATCAGTGGTGTCATCTTTCCTTTCACTTAAATTAGATTCCCATATTTAATAAGAATTACAATTAAATTCATATAAATTTGACAACTGCCTACAGTGCTTCGATGAACGGTCGAAAGTTATTTTTGACGTTTACTAGAGTGATTGAGTAGAAATTTCAACACTAAATTTAATTCCAAATCTTAAGTTTTAAGTCCAGATTGAAGCATATATTTTATCGGTATATTTATTTAAAACATCGTTTTTCAGTATGTAAGAATTCACCATAGTTTAATAAGTAGTGTTTGATGAATTGAACAGAGAACCATTCGAACCATTCGATGGAATGTTGGAGAAAATGGATGGAAAGTTCTGAATTGTCAGCAATGCCGTAAAAAATAGAATGTATGATGCTTCTTCTTTACTGATCCTGTAGTTCTGTAGACAGAAAATTGTATCGCATCAAAGGTTCATGTCTTGCTTCCAAGGTGCATTTTATCGAAGTCTTTTCGATCATAACGATATCTTAGAGGAAGTGTCTATAAAATCTGTATCTAATATATGCATTAAAATTAATTAGACGATAATTCACGTTTTTTTATTAAACATATACCAGTAGTGACTAATTAACATTATATATATATATGTATATATATATATATATATATATAATCTGTTTGTTTGTGTGTGTGTGTGTGTGTGTGTGTGTGTGCGTGCGCGTGTGTTTACGTGTGTATATGTGATTGAGTGTGCGGGCCAAATCGACGCGTCACGGTTAGTAAGTTTGTCTCGTTAGAACTTTAGGCTTTGTGCCACATCTAAGGTACGTTTCGATAATAAAGATCACCTCGACGTGGAGTACTATTTAGAAAGCTTGTTTTGCTAGATCAGTTACCACTGAGTAGTGAGTTCGATCCTAAATTCTTGCCCCATATTTTCGGCCTTGTGTCACATCTAAGAAAATCACTATATACTTATGTACATGCACACACATATGCCAGCATCCGGTGTTGATACTTATATCAACATTCCTCATATACTGTCTCCGCAGTGGTACACAGCTGGTGTTGATTGATGTTAAATATTGCCTTCACCGGGTGGAGGGGTGATGGGCATTGTTCGTCACCTTCTAATCTCTCAATTTGTTCCATTTTTGTACTTAGTTGGCCTTGTCTGCTTTGAATTCTTGTTTGAAGAATTTATCAAAGATCATGCTGGATCCTCTACCGGTTTCCTTCGTCGCCAATTTTCTTGAAGAAGGAACCAAACCTCTGGGAAATACTGGATTGCAGCTTTTGTTTTATCCACCGGTTGTACTGGATGATTTCTCGGACAAGGCGTGTCCCATTTTTTTCTTTGACCAGACGAACTCTCCTTGAATTGACCGGAAGTCTTGGTGCCATTGCCTGAACGATTGAGTCGTAAATGTTTGCAACGGTGTATGTGTGTTAGATTATTCTAAATCCGTGCCAGTTTTTGATGGGGGTTTGTTAAATCATTGTACGTGCCATATTAAGTCATATAGAATAAACAAAACAGTAATTGGTAGCATTGTTCTGTGTCCCTTTACAAACAGATTGGTATGTTTTGACAATAGTATATATATTAATATGTCGGTATATCGCTATATACAGTGCAATAATCATTGGAAAAATAATCCCTCTCTCTCTCTCTCTTTAACTATCTATTTTCTCTCTCTCTCTCTCTATATATATATATATATATATATATATATATATATATATATATATAATCTAGTATATCCAACTTCATTCTTCGCAATGATTCTCCTCCCCCGGTTAATGATTTGCAAAAAAACAACATAGTTTATAAGTTCAAGTGCCTTTTGAGAGATTTTATCTACAACGAATTAAATAATATTTATGTTGGTCACACCAGAAACTCGTTTCACAACGCTTGACACTACATTTGAATGAAAAACAAACATGCCTGGCCGCACACACAATTCCGTAAAATCCTTGTCGAAAACACAATCACACTTAAACATGAAAGCAATAAACAAAAATTAAAAATCCTTGAAGCAATATACATCAAACAGTTGAAACCCACCCTAAACAAAATCAACTATGGAATCTCTACAAATATCCTTAAATGTCTGTAAATGGTAACAGAAGACATTGGTTTATACCAACGGTATCCTATACTTAATACTTCTCGAATTCACTCTCGCGTTGTCATGTGTGACATCATGAGCTGCGGTACGATTTTCGCTTCTAGCGTCTTATATGCACGTATTTATCGTTGCTTGGAAATCATTCATGTAAACAATAACAGACTATCATCACTGTCTTGTCCGTATATTGCTTAATATATTGTACAGTAATTGACATCTTTGATAATGGTTTATGAAAGCCGAAAGCTTAGATTGGATTAAAAAATATGGATCAATATTGTGATTTTCTTTCTTCGTTTATATGATATTGTTATTAAGCTTATGAGACGTTATGAAAATAATTTACATAAACTAAATAGACAACACTTGTCTATATTATTGAATGAAACATGTAGGAATATATATATATATATATATATATATATATATATATATATATATATATATATATATATGTATATGCATGTAGTAAGAATATATGCTACAGCTTAAAATAATCTAATGCACATACGCACGTTATATTCTTTTCCTTTTTTGTATCTGATGTTACCTTGAATACCGAAATGCATCATAAATCTATTTTCACTCCAATCTATTTCATTTGTAAAAATGTAAAAAAAATAAATATATATATATAGGGATTTTATATCCTAATTTAAAAATATATATAGTCGAAAACGGAAAACGTATCGATAGGGAAAAAAAAAACAAACAAATCTTTTACATTCAACCGATTATGAATGATTGTATGATGGTTTGCTTTGGATTCATTTCAGAAAAGGCTAAAAGAATTTCTTGCTTTCGAGCCATTCTATCAAGTGTATTTGCCTTTAATTTGATACAAAAAAGCTGAGACAAATACATTAACACCTTTCAACACGAAATAAAAATTAAAATGAAATGTTACCAGAATAAAATTGAAACGGTTTTTTAAAAACTTACTCATTTTCTTTCTTCTTTAATCACGAGAAACGTCAGCTTAGGGAAAGTAATAAGAGCCATTATTTAAAAATGCACAGAATTACGCATATATGCATATGCTTCGGTCGTCTTCGGATTTGATATATATATATATTGCCCTACGCAATAATCAGGTACGGGGAGATGATTACAATCTGCTTAATATTTTGGGATGTGGCATATTTGCATAAGCTATTAGTCTCGCTAAATATCTAAGAACTCTAGGTTAATTTCATTGTTACTTTCTTCTAGAGTTTCTACATATTTGCTTTTATACTCGTCAAAAATATCCTTATTACTAGAGTTGATGGACAGCCTAAATTGAACCGATTTGTGTAAGCTGTTTAGTCCTCTACAATGTTGATTGGATAGTTTGTTCACATATCTATGGTTGTATAAATCTTTGGCATATAGCTTCTAGGTTCAAGGTTACATTCAGAAGGATGATCAGTTTAAGCAAATAAGAGTTACCTCCCTTGCCTTTTAACATCTACTTACCGACAGCATTCATAGACGTCTTTTATAAGATGAAAATTAGTTTGGTAATGTTTAATTTTAAATTAATTTTAAAATTAAAAATTTGATTATAGTACGATGAAATATTATTACTATATAGTTAATATCTCTGTTGTTTTGCAGTTTTATTTACACCTTATGATATATATATATATATATATATATATATATATATATATATATATATATATATATATACATATATATATATATATATATATATATATATTCGAATCCATTGCTACTACCCTTGGAAAAGCTAAGTTCCCTCTACTTCTCCTCCCCCCAGCTATGGGTAAATTAAAGGACAGACTTGGTTCTATAACGTTGGATGGCAACTCTGACAAGGACAACTCTGAATTCAAAACCAGCGGAGGGTCGTTTGGAGTCATTGAATCACACAGTGCACCAAGTCACTCTATTCGGCTTTTCAACAAGTGTTGCTGGTTCTTTTATTGTTTTCGATATTGGGAAAAATCTATTTCATGATAAATATATTATATTTTAAAATATTCATTTATATTTTCGTTAATGACCTGGGTTTTATTATTTGACGAGTTTTCTCAATGCAATGCTTGCTGCATTTTGCTTTTCTGTTGAATGGTATTTATTCGTTTTGTTCGTACACATAAATACGTACATGCTGACACAGAAAGCTAAGAATATATTGCTGTCAATAATGATAAACATAATGTTAGATATATGACGTCCCCCCTGGGTGTCGCTGCGCCAAATGTGACGTCTGCTTGTCTGCGTCAGTCTTGCTATCCTGTCTGGTGACGACCAACTGGCTTGGTATTGGTCACGGCACCAATTGTGACGTTCTAACCTTTTGGTGATTCGGATGGGAATCTGGTTAGAATCGGTATCAGCCTTGTCGTTCCCAGCTCGCCTCCAACGTCTGGTTACCGAAGTAACTGCTTTGATTTCTATTCTAACCTACCCACGTTGTGAATTGATCTAGGCAGACGAAATCAATCAGTCGCCGGGCCGTAATGCAAGTCGAGTTCGGACAAGGTTGATATCGCACAAGTATATGTAAAAGAAAAGAAAATAATAACTCGAAAAGTTCAAATGTGTTAAAAAAAAGGATAACAATATTTTATATCTGGTTGCTGAGTACATCACTGAGTCTTCTTCCCAACCCGCTATATGGAGTCGTGACACTTTGTGTTTGTTAGGCGAGTCTTAACATCTTAAGTTTTTTGTTCTTTAAGAAACTGGTTCTTGGTGTGTCTTCAGGCGAAACTCGTAAAACTTGTTTTGGTTGTGTGAGTCTAAGTCGTTCTTCAAAAGTAAATTATTCTTGGTTAGAAAATGAGTCGTGATTTGCGTGAATCTTAGTCAGCTTCTGCGAGGCGGGTGCAACTTCACCTGCGAACTTCGAACTTAACTCAACTGCCTCTCAACTGGAACTGAACTGAATTGTTTTTCGATCGCTGCGACTTTGATTATATGGACGCCGACCAAAACCGGGGTGGGATTGTCGGGTGTTTGAGGTTCGTTGATAATTCCAAACCCACAATCCACTTCTTTGTTTTCGGACAGGAAAATTTTATTATTTTCCATTTTTGGAAGTCTTCTCGTCCTCCCACCTTCTCGTATTGGTATCTCACCATAACCTCAGAGGGTGTCTACGGTTTTCTCTCTCTCTCACAGTGGCATATCACACCTATCCCCTCAATGGGTGCCAGCAGGCCTCCCCTCCTGCTTCACATGATTACCTCCGCCCAATACTCCTGCTATCATTCAGCCAATAGGAGCTCAGCGGCGTGGGAGTGGCCAGATTAGCCTCGGTTTAAAAAAATCTTGTTTAAGAAAAAAAAATTATCTCTTTTTTTTCCCTTTTCCTTTTCTTTCTTCTCTTCGAGGAGACGTAACACCGTAGACTTTTTATCTTTAACGGAACTACCTGGAATTCGTCAATGAGATTTTCGCCAATTAACAAGTGGATGGTCAACCAGACGTACCTACACTCCTGGCGCCAACCACTGATCCGATAAAACAATTTCGCCACGACAGCCGAATTTCATATGGAAGTCGTCAACGAGATTTTCGCCAATTAAGTGGGTGGTCAATTAAACGTTTCGCATTCTGGCGTTATCTATTCCCGATAAAATAATTTCGCCACCATAGCCAGTTCTCGACACAAAACAGATGCCTTTTTCCAAACGACATTTCCGTAGATAACCAATGGTTTGGTCTTTTGTTTTGGCAACTGTGTGTGGTCCAAATGGAAATTTTGCGACACAGTCAATGTTTATCTATTTAGAATTCTGTCTCTGAGGTTATTTGTTCAACCTGGAATTTGCACTCGCTCCGTAACCTAAATCAGATTAATTCCAGTATCTTCCTTTTTACCTTCTCGACAATGGAAAAATAAAAAAAATTACCACTTTTCCTTGTCAGAAAAATAACACCGCTTAGTGTCCTTTTCGTGATGGCTTCTTATCACCTAATTTTAATTCTCGACTTTCTTTTTTTCTTTCCTTTTTCTTTTCTTTTTCTCCCTTTTAGTAAGCCAAATAATGTCACAGATATATATCAAATTTCTCATCACAGAAATATCACTCTATGTTCATTTCGCGAAATAAATACTAAGCAATAGTTCGTTAGTGATCGCATATTTTTATAGCGTTATGATTAACGGTCCCCAAATTGTGATCTGCAAGCTGAGATAAAGTTCAGCCCGAGTTTTTGCGTTCACTTTTGAATCTAATAAATTTTGGAGAGATTTTAATGCATGACTTCTTCGACAATACATACTTTAAGTATAAGCATTATATGGGATCACTTGCCTTGCATTTCAGTTTCTCTACGAAAATTATTTGAATTCAGAACTTTGGGATGGCAACGTGAAATCATTCCACATATCATGGTATTTTATATATAATTAACAAAAACGAATATGTGGAAAACTATGATCTTCTATATCTTGAAAAGAGATACTTTTGCATCTGGAATTGAAGGGCCTGGTCATTTCTTCTGATTTTGTTTTGTTTCTAACCTTCGCGGCTATTATTCTACACGCACCATTTATTTTATTTATCCAGCAGCTATGTTTATATTAAGTGAAAAGGAGTTATATTGTTTTAAATATATTTGGTGAGTCAAATTATTTTCATAATTTGGATACTAATTTTTTAATGAACCTACTAATTAGATAGATAGATAGATAGATAGATAGATCATTTTAACAAATTTATGGATTTTATTTATAATTTGATATTATATTACTACTATAAGCGTTGCATTTATTTGATACACGGATTTTATCAGTCATTCTAGTTTTTTTAATAAAGTGTAAATGATTTCACCCGTTCTGATCATTCGATAATGTTAATAAAAAATGGGCCCCTTTTCTGAATTTGCGATATATAACACAAGACATTGGGTGTTTCTTCAATATAATTGGAATGCAGATTTGAACTCTGTTGAATTGTATACAGTCTTCTTTTAAAACTTATGTGTGTCTAAGCTGATTGATGTTAATTACACTGTATATATATATATACCAGGGATATTCTAAGAAAATAAGTGTAGTCATTAAATATGACATGTATAATAATAATAGATACATCGATAGATAGACAAATAATCTCTAACGGATTTCTGCACTTTATTTATAATTCCGTATTATTCTCGCAGCTCTCGCCTGTGGAACACCCTTCCCTATTACTGTTTCCCTGAGAGCTATAATCTCCAACTATTCAAATATAATGTCAATCGACATCTCCAGTTACTTTTATCTATCCACTATCCCTCTCCTCATCATTTCTTCTATCACTCCTATCTGCTCTCGCTTCAAATTTTCTGCAACCCCCTGCATCCTAGTGGCTTCACGCCTTGCTCGGGGCGTAATGCTTAAAAAAATAAATCTTACTACTGTAAACGTTACGCTTATTTGATACATGGATTTGAGCATACATCCTTGTTTGTTTAATAAAGTGTAATAGGTTTTTAGCGGCCTGACCATTCGATAATCTTTATAAAGAAGGTGTACTTTTGTGTCTTAGAGTACGTCAATTTGGATGTTTCCCTAATTTAAGTGGAATGCGGATTCGAACGCTTACATACAGTCTTTGTTATGAATCGTGATGGTTCATGTCGGTTGACGTCAATTGCTTTGTTAGAAATATCAGGGATAATCTAATAAAACAGATGTCGTCATTAAATATGGCATTTATAGTAATAGATAGATAGATAGATAGATAGATAGATAGATAGATAGAAGGAATGTCCGCAGTCGATATAATGGCTGAAAATGCAGAAAAATATGCAAATAATATAATGTAAGAATAAAGTAAAAAAAATATTGCTGACTGAGAGATTTAGAGCAAAAAAATGCAATGAATTTTAAACCTCTAACACTTCATCAGCACAATACGCTGTAATTGAATCAGTCCTCATATTGGAATTAAAAAAAATATTTTAAACTTTTTTTTCTTTTTTGGTTTTAAGCACAACAGAGCGAAATCAAAGAAAAGGCAAGACCCAGCTGATATATATTTTTTTATTTGGGTTTGTCTGTTTTCTGTTTGTTTATTTATTTTCTTTTAATGTAATCTATTGCAGGCATCTTGCTAATTCTTTTTCTTTTTCTTTTTTCTGTGAGGAGAGCCTAAGCGCAAAACAAAAGGCAGAGACATATTTTCGGTTGGCTCTGTTTCATTTTTTATCAAGATAATAGTGATATCAGCTTTTATCTGGTCTCGGATAAATAAACTAACAAGATTCGCTGGAGATTATAGAAACTAAGATTGTTTCACTGCAATGCTGGCGAGTCGATATAGAAGAACCGATGATTCCTGTCAGCGAACAACCTGAAGAAATATTCTTTCGCAGAACGCAGAATAACACATAGAGATGCATGCATAAAAGTGACTGGTCGCATATATACTTGCTTAAGTCTCAATATTTTAATGTGTGGTCTAATATCTAAGCATACGCATTTATATAACCCGTGTATAAGCATTGATTAGATGTGTACACAATAATCTCTCATGAGACACTGTAGGGATTAAATGAATGGAAAGCTTATGATAAAAAAGGGAGTTAATTTAATTTTAGTTTTAATAATCAGAGATCTATATTAAATTAAAGGTTTGCTGTATTTCCACAGATAGATAAATAGATTATTTACATTTCCATGGAAAGGGAATAATCATTCTCAGAGTAAGGTTGTCGATATCGAGTAGAATCAATAATCCACGTCATTTGAACTATCAGAAATTGACTTTATCCAAAAGATTCATCTCTGTGTTTTTTTTCGTGCAATTCTTAATCTGTCTGTCAATATTTAGAGAATGACAGACATACGTTACACAGGAATCAACGGTGTATAATGACTGCCAGTTTCACGCCTCATTGCGATCTTCAAAATAATGTTGCATTGATTCGTGAAACTGACACTCACCATGCCATATTATTTCCTACGTCAATACTTTTTATAACTAAAGTTCTCCTTTTTCAATATAAAGCATTCTCTAATATATATATATATATATATATATATATATATAGTTTATTACAGAAACATGTTATAAACCGCTACATAAATACAATAATGTTTCAGCATTGTATGTTCTTCTTCAGGCGGTTGTTAATGAATATTATTATTATTAAGCTCCTCTATTCTCTATTGAGCACTTTTTAATATATAATGTTTGAATATTGGCATTGACCTACCTTACACTGTTGTTGTATATGTATATATATATATATATATATATATATATATATATATATATATATATATATATATGTGTGTGTGTGTGTGTGTGTGTGTGTGTGTGTGTGTGTGTGTGTGTGTGTGTGTGTGTGTCTGTCTGTCTGTGTGTATTCTTATTCCTTGCACAAGTGTTGATATGTGACATTTATATCAGTGTACGTTTCCATCCGTAGTGTTCATCTGTACCCAACACCACCGCAACTACGCTAAGTACATTAACCCTCTATATCTATATAACTCCCTCCCCTTTTAAAGGTCAATTCTTACTTTCTGATATTTTATTCTTTTCTTTTTTTTTACATTCTTTCTCCTTGAAATTTCCTGTGAAGAAACGGTTTATTCATTTTAATAAATGTATTTACATTTATAATTTCAGACAAAAAGTACTTTCCCATAGACGAAATAATCATCTGTATGAGGTAAATCGTTTGGATCTAATTAATTTAATTCCACACACACATAAATATATATATATATATATATATATATATATATATATATATATGTGTGTGTGTGTGTGTGTGTGTGTGTGTGAGAGAGAGAGAGAGAGAGAGAGAGACAGATGCGTGCGTGTGTGAAGAAGAGAAACAGGAAGATAGACGAATTATGATGCTTCAATGAAAGCAGTGCGACTCCGGTTGATGCCTCAAGCATCCGCTCGATCAGGCCCTGACTTTCTTGAGATCAGGAGCAAATGAGCAATTTTTTTGCAGAATAAGTTGTTCAGTATCTTTTTATATTATCACATGATGAATGCAAGCGATATGTATCAACGTATAAGCGCCATATTGTTGCAATATCTCTGAAATCTGTGGGCGAAAGGTTAGCCCTATATGAACTGACATATGCACGATATCAAGGGATTGTGAAGGGTGAACGCCGTTTTAAGAAAGGTGGGATGATATACACAGCGACGTGAAGATCGCAAGACATAGAAACAAATGTAACTGTCGAACATTGGTGCCCACAGGTCAAAAGGTAGTTGTGCAACCGATCACATTTACATAGGTTAAGAATCTGGAAACATTATTTAACAAAGAGAGAAAAATAACCGAACATGGTTCCTATAATACTGACTGTTTATCCTGCTGTCTGTAGAAGCAATCACTTACTCGAAGACACCATTCATAGTAAGGACACTGATCGGGAGCTTGGAAGTTTTCAGGAGAGTGGAACCATTTATTAGTTATTTGTCTATATTTCTGACATGAGGTATTATGTACAATATTTCCATTATTCGGACTATTTTCATCATCTTTGTTGTCATATTTATCACAACGTTTCGGCCGTTGTACACTCCGGACTTCTTCAGAATAATTGACATCCATTAGATATTGCACGTGGAACTAGAACAGTCTACGCCAGCGAACGAAATAAAGGTTTCAGTTCGACATTTCAACCATCTGAAGAAGGCCGGAGCGTACAGCGGCCGAAACATTGTGAGAAATATAGCTTCAAAAATGAAGACAATAGTCCGAATAATGTAAATAGTGCACTTTTTAAGTGTTGTCGTTCCCAAGTCCACATTTACCCGAAGTGTTAGCATCTGTTAGGGTCCTTCGCTCATCAAAAACAAAACAAAAGCAAAATAATAATACATTTTATAGAAAAAGGACAATCGATGCAACGCTAAAAATAGAAGAATACATTTTATAGAAAAATTACCACCAATCTTTTGGGAACTACAAAATATATATCTAAGAAATATACCATTAACCTGAAAGTATAAAACAATGTACAAATTATTTAGTTTTCGGCATTAAACAACTAATATAGGTTGTTATGCCATCAAACAAAATCAAACAACAAAATCAACCAACAGAAAAAACATATATTCATGACATTACTCCATATAATATCCTACAGTTACTGATATCAAACGGCATTCCAAAATATAACATAAAATAAAACTACATATCACCGCCTCTGGTAATGTTCATAAAAACATGTATATTCACAAAAGCCGAGTATTATCTACAATGTATTTAATTATGAAAGCATCCTGACATATTTCATATTTTTAGTACTTCAAAGCTCAGAAGAAAAATAAATTCGGCATTAAATGAACCATAAGGTATTTATATACAAATATATCAACCATCACTTACTATTCAATATGTAATGAAGAAATACAGAAATCAGTACAATATTGCTAAGAGAAATAAAAGTGAAACCAGCAAATAAACTTACATATGACAGAGAATGATTGTGGATAAAACTGAAGAAAAAAAAATAATGCTATAATGAACAGAAAGCATCAGTGAAAAGTGAGATGTAAGTTCCACCTGAGCAGCTTCTTCCCACGAACAAATGCCTCCGGGACCCGATATCCAAGAGGATGCTTTCTCACGCACTACTATCTGAATTTCTGCAAGACAAAAGTTAACTCTTATCTTCCAGACATATACGTATAAGCCGTGCCTCTTATTCTGTAGCCCACTAACTTGAGTGACCCTCTGGCACTGTACACTGTGAAAAAAATAATGTGGAAAAAGACAATAACGGAACAAGATTCAGGATAGAGAAAATCGCGTTTGGCGTTACATTTAAACTTTGAGAATTGAAAGTGTCAGGGAAGAAAAAATCGGAAGAGAGTTCCACAGGTGATAGGTGCGAGAAAGAAACTATTTAAATAGAAGCTGTTGCTTCTTGCTTGTCCAACATTTAAACGGTGAGACCTTGTTGTCAATCGAATAAAACGATTCATGCAGACGAGGTACTAAAAAAAAAAAAAACTTCATTATAACAGTTATGAAAATGTAAGTTCATGTCGGTGGAAAAGTGAATGAGGTCGTGATGTAAGTTTAGGATCGATCACCTAATAAATCATTATTTAAATTTTGTCTAGATTCTTGAAATATATAGCACCAGATCATTTTTTTTAGTAATATTCACACAGTACATGGCTCATGAGACACTCAAGGTATAGGATATATTTGGGGATATATTAGTGTAGAAATGGAAAGGCGTTTGGAGTATACAGTAGAAGCAAACTTTAAAAAGAACCGGAAACCCAATACTAAACAAGAAATTAACCTCCGCTCATGTTTAAAAGAGAGTGTGAACCAAACGATAGGCAAAAATATCTATTCCTATATCAGTGGTATATTTAAAGGCAATTTTAAAATAAATCTTCGAATTTTTAATATAATTTTGGGTCAGAACAGAGAATTGTATTTGCAATTACTCTCCTTACGATGTTTTAAGATTATATTATGGTATACATTCTCTGAGAGAAATAATCTTACTGATCTCTTTTTCCCTTCATTTTATCGTAAAGTTTCTTAAGACGAATTCGTTGTAGAATCTGGAAAAATTTGAGGAATAAATTTTGTACTCGTCAGGATATCGGTTTTCATACAGCTGGATTTTCTATTTTTGTGGCATCATTAAAACTCATACCTCTTCTATGAGCCTTGTTCCTTCAGATCTTTGATGGTTATGGCTCTCCACAGTTTCCTATCATTTTTAGCGCTCAGTATTTCTTTTACATCTTTCCTGGTCTTCAAGCCATTCGCAAAAGCTCATTAGCTAGGTTAACACAATATTTCTCTGTCACTCTTGCATTCAGTATATCTGTGAGTGTCAAATTTTTCTGGTCCTTCTTTCTCATTAGGTTTACCATTCATCCATTCTTAGAATATTGCTGCTTCATAAGGCGCGCTGCTCCTGATATTTATCTTGAGCGTCTTGATAAGATGCAAAGAAGTATCTGCAATATTATTGGTCTTGATCTGGCGGCTTAGCATTAGTCATTTTCCCAAGTCTTTGAGGTTGCCTCTCTATGTTGTTTTTTCTGTAAAGATTTTCATGATAACAATTCGAAGGCGTTCTTCGCTATGGTTTCTATATCATATGAATTTAAACTCAGTACCTAGTTACATGACAACGCAAATTCTATGCTAATACTTTCTTCTCTCGCACTTCTCATTTTCGAAACCCATCCTGCTCTGTTTTCTAGCCAAAATTAATATGCAAAAATATACATGCAATGTCAATCCCTATCTACTGTCCAACTGTTTTCTGCTGATGATGAATGTTTCTGTTCTAAATCCCTTCACATTCAATAACCTCTTGTGTTTAGTGACACCACTGCCTTGCTTGGGGTGATCCCGAATAAAATCAAAACATATCAGACATAGCAAAAATATTTAATCATATCAAGTAAACAAAATGTATGAGGGTAGATTATATACTTACATTCTACTAAAGGGACTTTTATGCGTGTCTAGATATGCAGCTATATGTTCGTATTTCTTCTGATGGTTAGCAGATATGCGAGATTTCGGAAGGGAGATTATTATTGAAGCATCCGGTAAAGAATGAATTGAACAATAGTTTTCAAGATAAGACGCGCTAATGGAAAATATATTTTATAAACACATAGATATATCAAAACTCATTTACGAAAATAGTATAAAAAATTAGAAAAAAAAAGTGACGCGTTTCATCCGTTTCACAAAAACATTTTTTTCATAGTATTTTTCCAAATAATTTCGGGGAATTATAAAAATATACAAAACTGTATAACCTTATATCATAGGCACACATGTTGAATTTACACTAGGCCAAAAATATATACACACACACACGAAAATATGCACACACGCAAACATCATATATATTCAATTAACCCATAATTATAGCATACCTTAAATATATTTTTATCATATATATATATATATATGTGTGTGTGTGTGTGTGTGTGTGCGTGTGTGTGTGTGTGTGTGTGCGCGTGCGTGTGCGTGAGCGGACAGAACAACAAGTTAGTTCATGTGGGTGAATGTGTGTATTTGTATTCCAATAGTGAATAAGAGAAAAGAATTGGCGTTTTTAATCGTTAATTTTATTCATTAAAGGTTTAGTTCAGTTTTCTGAGAACAGCATAGAGATACTTGACTGGCTGCTATGCCAGTCAGAGTATGAAAGATCCGGTTGTTTTATGCTCAGATTATTATGGAGAAAACAACAAAATGGCTGTGAATAAAAAGAAGAGAAAGAAAGAGAGGAAAAAAAAAAACAAAGTTATATACGTATAGCTAGAAGTGCTTTGTTGCAAAAGAGAGGAAACAGAGATACAGATGGCAATGACACTTTCCAATGTGACGTCTCGTCTCTTCCAGACCAAGAAACGAGACTCCGCCTATGAAGTACATCGCATCCAATCACAAGAGTTCCAACGAGAGACTAACTTATTTACTTTAATTCCTAAACTTTAGAAACTATTCGAACAACGGCGATATAGAATCATCAGTTCCCTCCCATTCGGGGCGACGTCACGCCTACCTATAAGTGGGTGAATTTGATCGACAAGCGACGTGTTGCTGTGCACTTTTCTTGCTCCCATAGTGTCGTTGGACTGTACGCGCAAGTCTCATGACACTCGGCGTAGGGCGGAGCCTAATAGTTTGAATAACGAAAAGAAAGGGCATGATCATAAAACTCTGAAAATGTTCGGGCGTGAAATGAAAGAAGCCAGAAACGAAAGACAGTAAAGTCGACTGGTGATGCACATATGGAAACATTAGCACACATAGACGCAAACACCTGCACGTGCGAACACACAACATATACGACACTATATATCTCTAGTCATAAATACGTATACACAAAATCAACAGGTATATACATACATACATAAATCATTTATATGTGTATGTGTGTGTGCTTGTGTGTGTGCGAGTTTGCGTGTAATTTGTATTTAAGCTACGTAATACTGCGTACAGACATTATTATTTTACCTTTATATATATATATATATATATATATATATATATATATATATATATATATATATATATATATATATATATAGGCAACAAAATCTCTTTTAGGCATGTTTGAATTGATAAATTACAGTCATTATGTCTGCTAATTTTTAACAAAATCCGTTCATACTCACGAATAACCTTCCGTGTATTGATATTAAAGCATGAGAGGAAATATTCTATAACCGTTTAAATTTCATTTATTTTCATTTTCCAAGGACTTTTGATTTTATTCCAAGATAATCTTCAGGGGTGCTAGATACATATAAGGTTAATTTATAATCAGGGTGGAATTGCACCAGGAAACAGTAATATTAAAACTTATTAGGGAAATCAACGGTTCTCTTAATTTATTATATATATATATATATATATATATATATATATATATATATATATATATATAAGCAATATAAGCACACATCTGTAAGGTGTGTATATTTCCTCATATAAAATACATATATGTACGATAAAATGAACAGATACCAAAAATTACAAACACATTTGAAAATAATATTCTTCTTCAGGATGTTGGCGTTTTTGGTTCACTACATTTTACGGTACCTTGTAGCTCTTAGCAATTTTTTTTCTTGCTATCCCTACTAAACTCTGTTCGGACATCCATTTCGTTATGCGTCGTTTCATCTGTTCCTCTTGCCTTCAATAAGGTCTACAAGTGCTAATTTCTCCAAGTGCTAAGTCCTCTTGCCTCATTATCTACGTTGGAAGTGTAATCTGTCCCATTCTGATGCAAATTATAAGTGTCCATTTTGTTTCCATTTAAAGAAACTTAAATATAACTGAATATGTTTTCGAAATACTTTTTCAACTGATCATGTATGGCATATTTGTAACTCTAATGTCAAGAACACAAAAAAATATTATCCATATTGGGCACAGGTTCAAGAAAATTTGCACACGAAACAGCAAATACCACAAATTCATCGTATATATATATATATATATATATATATATATATATATATATATATATATATATATATATATATACTCAGAGTTTTATGGGCAATGCAATTTCTGTTTTATTACATCGTGCTCTGTTTTATTAACATTACATCGTGTATATGTTATATTAATATATATATATATATATATATATATATATATATATATATATATATATATATATATAGTTTCTGAATAAACATAACCCTGTAAATAAGTTATTCTGCAAATGTTTTAATAAAAATAGTGCAACGGTTTCTGCAGTACAATGCACAATTTAGGGTATAAACAGTGTGAAGTTGTGTAGCATTACCAAGCTTTTTTCGCTTGATCATTTACGACTGAATAATGAGTTCGATCCTCACTGGGTGCTCAGTACTTTCCGCTTTGTGCCACATCTAAACTGCTCTTAGGTGATCATTAACGGCTCCTCGACTTGATGTAATTGTTATCCATCTTGACTCACGAGATTAATTACGACTGAATAGTGAGTTCGATCCTCACTGGATGCTCCACACTTTTGGCCTGTGCCCGATAAAATCTAGGCTTACAAAATAATAATAAGGGCTCTTTAACCTGCTGCGATGTTTAGCAAGACCGACTCGCTAGATTTATTACGGCAGACTTATGATTTCGATACCTACTGGTTGCTCCACACTTTTAAGCATGTGCAACATATTACCTACGCTTACAAAATCATCAAACATGATGGATAAATATACAAATAAGACAGAAACCTGTAATTGTAGAAAAACTGAAAATTGATCATTAAATGAACGAAGTTTGGCTGACCATGGTGTATACGAAGACGATGAGGTAGGAGGCCTCAATATAATGCATTATATGGGATTTATGTCACGTTTAAAAGGACATACAGTAAGCATGCTGTATCGGGGGAATCGAGTAGGTATCGCAATAGTACTGATGAAGAAAACAGCTATCGATGATAAGATGGCGCATCGTATGCAAAACTAAGATCTATTTAAAGGGCGAGAAATATTTAAAATTCAGGAGGAAAGGTCGGTCAACTTGTTGTTTCTTATCGTTGGTTTGTCATAGCATAAGACGTACGGCATCACATTAAACGCCAATTCCAGAATGATCACAGAAGATAAACAACGTCAATAACTCGATGGCTAGCAGCTTGAGAATAGCAGGCGCTGTAAAATTGGAAGTGCGGGTGGTGTAATTGATCATGGCTCGGAATTGTTAATTGGGGAGCTGAGTTCCAATCAACTTAGGGTCACTCATATTTGCTTACGCTCAAATACATTTGGGAACGTTATGACTCTACATTTTCTACTCCCAGCTATGGGTTAATTAGTACTGTGTCATTAAACCATAATTATCGCCATACCTCAAAAAAAATCAAGAGTTTTGCAAACGAAAAATAATTTCTGGCTTTATTTAAACTGCAAAACGTTGACAAACTGTAGGATATTAAGCAATCCATCATTATTGAATAAGTGAACGCAAGCTCTGACAGGATTTTGCCTCCCAAGATGATGTTTAATTGCTGATATAAAACACGGATGACATTCACTTCCTGGCCAAAATAAAAAAAAAACAAACAAGCAAAACAATTCAGAACAAAAAGATTTCTCGATATTTAAAGTGTAAACCATGAGTGACACAAGATAACGGTTAAAACTGGTCTGACTATCATTCATTTGTGAATGGAGAACTTTAGTTGATTCGATTTTATGCTTTATTCTGCATTTATCTTGCGTTTTATAGAGTCGGAGACATTTCAGGCAAAACTGTAAGGCATCACATAGCGGAAGAGGTCACCGTGGTCTCACATATTAAAGGGAAGCATAGCGAAAATGTTAAGTTCAATATGAAAATTTTGTTTCCTGTTAACACCCACTTCATTAAAACTATAGAATCAACTCGAACTTACATATTCCTTTTCTTCTTCTTCTTCTTCTTCTTCTTCTTCTTCTTCTTCTGCTGCTGCTTCTTCTTCTTCTTCTTCTTCTTCTGCTGCTGCTTCTTCTTCTTCTTCTTCTTCTTCTTCTTCTTCTTCTGTGTCCCATCAGAAGTGTGGCGATCATGTCTTTCCGTAATTTCATGTCCTTTTACCTTTTCTTTATCTCTCTTAATCCCAATCCTCTCAATCATTTACATATGGTCGCTGCTTTCCTCTGCCACTTATGCTTTGAATACGCCCGATGAATGTCAAAATTTGCAAACTGTCTTTCCTCATAATGTGACATAGAAATTTGTATAATTCAGATATTTATTATAATTGTCCTTTTTGTTTCCATTTTCTTTAAACCTTGATAGTTCTTCAAATGTTCAGTTCATGGTATTCTCAAAATTCTCTATCGCCTCTTGTTTGTTCTTCAACTGTGTAGACATGGTTCAGAATTCCCTGCCATATAACACAGGTGATATTACAAAACGTTTCAGTAATCTTTTAATTATTTCTAACGACCTTTTTCAATTTTTTAATACAATGGAATGCATCGTTTGCTATCCAAATGCGCCTTGAGGGTTAGCACTTTCCGTCTACTGTTGAAACACTTCCAGGATACTTAAATAAATATACTTGCTTGATTTCGGTATGTAAAATTTGCAACACACATATTTTCCAGACAAGCATTTTCTTCTGGTAATTGATGTTTAGTTCATTCTTCTCGCTTCCATTCCCTGTATTCTGCGTGTTCCTTGAAGTTTCCAGTTTCGGCATTCTATCAAAACTATATCAGCTGCATATCTTCTGTTGTTAAAACAATTGCTGCCAATAATGAATCCTGGTAGGACTTCTAATTCTCTCACAATCGTTTCCCTGTAAAGTTTGAATAAGCCCTTTTAGTAGACACACTCTTGTCTAGCACACCTTTCTATTTTGTATATATACTTAATTCATTTTCAATCCTTATACAGGTGCTTTGTTCCTATCATGTTTTATATTATTCTTATATTCTAATATACTTTCCAAATATATGCAGTTTACCTAGCGGTTCGAACAGTACTTTTTGAATAAGTCAAGTATTTATTTCCTCCAATCTTTTCATATAGAATTAAGGTTAGGTTGAGGGGTCAGCGGTTAGGAGTTAGGACTTGAGTTATATATTGTCTCAACTTACATGCAGGAAAAGAAGAGTGTAAGCCATAAATTTTTAACACTTGTAACTTATGAACAGACAGCATATTTCCAATTCCAGTCAAGTTCTTTATATTCTCTTAAGTGCATGTTCACTTAGGCAAGGTAATTATCCACGTCTCTCCTACCAGCTTCTTGTTAATTAGTATTACTTATATCAGATAAAATAATTATTATTTCCGAAAACGTTTTTACAATCCAAAATATTTCTAGAACTTAAATAACCTTAAAAATGTTGTGTAAGCCGTAAAAGCATATTATACATGCAATCAATCTAAAGGGTGTTTCGTTAAGACGGATTATATATAAGGGTGTTTCATTGAAGCGGCTCAAAGTCAGCAGTAAACGAATCAGTGTTATTAGTAAAAGAAATTATTTATTTCTCTAGTGGATCATGTTAGTTAAGTCATGGCGATTATGTGTGAAAAATAAGATCGCCCAAATATCCGCCAAATTTGAAAAAAGAGAAAGAATCAGACGCTTAAATTTAATTCCAAGTTATTGGAACAAACTTTATAACCTCTGATGTTACAATGAACATCAACTATATTTTACAGTCCGATATTTTTACTCCGGTACCCTTGTGTCCAGGCCACTACTTGACCATGTAACATTCTGGTTTACAGGAATCACCCATGAAATACCCCTTTTTTGAAAACTTATTCCACCTGTATATCGCTATGTTCTTAAAGGTGAATCTATGGTGAAAACAGACAATAAAGCAATCATTAATGCTATCAAAAACGTTTTTTGTTGTTTCATGCATTACAAATACTTAAAAGCGCCTAAAATAAAAAAAAATATATATATACTTAGTATGCTTGCTAAGCAGCTCTATAAAAGAAGTGAGCAAGTTCAAAACGGGGCGCTATCTTATCTACTACTGCTGAAAGTTGTAAACAAATTGTGACGCTGACCTTTCAGCCGCGCAATGAACTGGCTGCTGGTTAAAAATATGCCGGACTATGGAAATGACTGGATTACGAAGTGCTGGCTTAAAGATGTTAGACTTTATACGTTAAACAAAATCAAAACCGATCATAAAATAGTTATGAAGGCGTTAGAAATTAACCTTCGGAATAATAAAATAACTGAATTGCTATGCAACAATCTCTAGGACTCAAGAGAATTTTGCACAATGTTTTCATAGGCGAAGAAGAGACTTGAAAGTTGGAAGATGTGTTTCTATCGATGAATTTTCAGAATACAGCAATGCATATGAAAAACGAAGCAGTTTTAAAGAGAATATGAAAGACAAATTAACTGCTGCTGGAAATCAGAAAGATACAACAGAAATACATTGGATATATCATTATTTCGTTTATGACTCCTCGTTGTTTGCTTTTGTTGACGTCATTACCAAAAGATGGCGCTATTAAAACACCAGTCACACGAGACATGAACACAAATTCTCAAGTATATTTACAAGGCGCTCTTTGGGCACCTCGAAGTGGTGTAATTGTTAGCAATCTTGTCTCGCTAGAACAATTACAACTGAGTTGTGAGTTCGATCCTTACTGGATGCCACATATTTTCGTCCTTGTGCCACATCTGAGCTACGCTTGGAAAATCACTATTTCCAAGGCAATCTTTTTTTTTTCTAAATTCAGATTATAAACAGTTGTATTTTTTTAAGACGTGATGTCTTTGACTTTAAAATATTCGTAGTTTTTAGATAAAAAATATTTCATTTTCATTCTTGATGCAAAGCGCACGTAAGAAGGTACAAAGGATACATACATATATTTAGAACAAAAACTATCAACGGTGGAAGAGAAACCAGAGAGGATTCTGAGTATTATGTATGTCTGTGGCCAATTCTTCTCTTATTTCAGCAATAAACAATCATATCATTATCCCGGGCAATGTTTGCATGATTTCTATGGAAATATGTTTCAAGATGTCTATTAAAAAAATTCATGTCGTTTTTTTGTTTTTTTTATAACCACCACTTGGATTGTTAACTATTACTTCTTAAGATATGTCTTCTCTGTTAATTTTTATCTGACGTCCTATGATTTTATGAATCTTAATTCGATTCGCCTTCCTGCTACCAATGTTTAGTGTTCGATATCTTGTCAAATATCACCAATCTGAATCCTGATTTCCTTTACGGAGACACATCTTAAACCATGTAAGAGTAATTCTTATTACAAGCATAGAACGCTTTGCCCGTTAAGCATTATATTAATGTATTTATTATTTTGTTTGTGGCCAGATTTCAACCAATAATTAATTAGAACAATACATAAATTGTGTCGGGATGTGTTAATATTCTCGGCTCGAAAAAATTAATGGCTATAGCGATATATGAACTTGGGTTATAGGACAATTCCCGCCTAAACAATTGACCTCATAGAATAGCTATCACTTGGAGAATTGAACTCAGAGAATGTAAAGGGCAATTTTTTAAATGTTTCGCTTTGGTTTCTAACAACCATCTTGATGTTTACAGGATTACCCTGACTTTACCCACCAAACTTGCTGGATTGGGGAATCTCAGTTCAGTATTTAAACTGTTCGCAGTGTATCGATATCTCTACAAGTATATAATGTTTTCATATCATTCCATTATGGAGTTTTCACAAAGTGAACATGGGAAAATAAAGCTTATTCAGGATGATGACATCATACATAAATATGCTGACAGAACGAACAAATATGGTTATATCTTATGAATAGGAGAAATGTCGGCATAGCAACTGTAATACAAGTATTTTTCGTGGTATAATGCTAGTGATCTATGAATAGAAATCTTATTTGATGATTCTTCTGATTGGATAAGAGAAATAACATTAAAATAAACCCTATTAGTATGTGTACCCACCAAGTTTTACTTTCTCTTAATTTTCTCTAAATGGGGGAATTTTTCCGGGGGGTGTACAGCGGGGAGAAATGTCCAGGAGGGGTAGTTGTTCCAGGTGAATTTCTGCCTGCTATTTTTATATTTTAAAACCCAAATTCCAACACAGTGCAATCAACATTTTCCAACAAGCCTTAAACACAGCTGGGGAATGTCCGCAGGCAAAACAGACGAAATGTTATGGTGGGAACAAAAAAATCATGAACAATAGACCCAATATAAATAGTATAATTAATGATAACTCCTCCTCTCAACAATTTAGACTGATAAATCTCCCCCCCGACAAAAACATCTAGAAATATTGTAATTAGAATAATTCTCTACTCCGGATATTAGCAGTGAATAACATTAAAATATATTCCCGTTCAATTTCTACTGAAAGCTTAAAATAGAATATAAAGAAAACTATTTCTGATGAGTATTATTGTTGCTCTGTGCATACAAAGCCATCATTCTTCAAAATATGCATCCTATTAATGATCCTGTGATACAGTCCTATATTCTGAGAAAAGAGAATACATTCTCGCATATGCCGTCACCGTTATACATTAAATGACCCCTTTGAATCGGCAAAATAGAGCATTAATCGCCATTAACAGCTTGCTCTATTTTAAGTTGACATTTCTTACTGTATATAGTCGTGTATAATCTAACTTCATGTATAGTGCAACGTCTTAAATTTCTATATTAATTTTAACACCTCTGGAAAAAAAATTACATGTATAGTACAACGCGTTACATTTTTAAATAAACTTTAACCCCTCTGGAAAAAATGTATAGTGCAACGCCTGACATTTTTATTTAAATTTAAACCCTCAGGAAAAAATATTATGTATCTAGTGCAACGCCTGAAATTTTTATATAAATTTTAAACCCTCTGGAAAAAAATGTTATATGTATAGTGCAACCGCTCACCGAAAACCGACTGTGTATAGTGCGACCACCTACAATTGGCGTTAAAAAAAAAACAAAAAAACAAAAAAGAACTAATAATAAAAAATTGCTCAAAACTAGGTATATATATATGCATGTATATTTATCCAAATGATAGCCAAGGAAGCATTGCAAATCTAAACTGTGTACGAAGCAAATCGAAAAGTTTCGTTAGAAATAAGGAAAAATGGAGTAAACTGCGACTTTATATCTGTCCACCTGTATGGAAGGTAGGGCTGGACGATTTCCTAAATAATGAAGAGGAGACTTAGGGCAACAGAAATTTGGTTCTACAGAAGGATGTTGAGAATACCATTCATGGAACATCTCAGTAACGACGAAGTTTTGGAGAAAATAAAAGGAAATAATACTTAACAACCGGAAGAGGAAGTTGAGATTTCTGGGGCACATAATGCGGAAGGAGGACTTGCTAAAGTTGATAGTCACGGAACAGATTGATGGTAAGAGGGAGAGAGGGGAAAAAAACACATATCATACTTAGTGAACTTTAGTAAACTGATAACGGAACAGGGCTTAAGAGAAATAACAGAAAGTTTATTAAGAACTACAAAGGATAGAATGTTGTGGAGAGCTATAATCGCCTAGGTCATGAGTGGAAATGCCGCATAAAGATGATCCTAGATAGTCAAAAATTGCCAATGATATGCTGAATATATTTTGTTCAATTTCCTCGAATAGGGAGACACAAAGTATTGCCTTAGTGTCAACTAATATCTCGTCTCCAAATCACAACTTTGAAACCATGTTTTCTCATTACTGTAAACTAGCAGCATGGACCGGCGTTGCCCGTGCTTGATTCAAAAATCGTAAGACTCATACAGCAATCACTATCACTTGACTCAAAATATTTTTGCCCTCCCTTGCCCTTTGCCGTGCTGATGTTGCTACATGCCTTACTTCTTGTCTATCTCACACTGCGTATTTTTTTCTAAGCTCTATACTAAACATTAAATCTGTTACGAAAAAAGAACTAAACAAAATGAATACAAAACGATCAGCTTTAAAAAGGGACTCGTAACTGGAAAACCGAATAAAAAAGAATGTTAAAACAAATACTTTTTTCACACCCAACCCAGTTCTGTGGAATCAGAATCAACGTTGAATTTAAGCAAGCGAATGAGCCAATTGGAGTAAAGTGCCATGCAGATTTAAATTTTTCCCACTTGTAACGAATGCAGCTATCGATTTGTTGTGCATGCTAGCATGCTAGTTAACATTCGTGTCAGTCAGCTGTTGGTTCTCACGCTGGCCAATAGAATCTTCCTGCATATTCGTGGTACCCAGCTATTGGCTCTCACTCTGGCCAGTACAAAATGGTCAAAAACTACATGAAAACTGCCGTAGAAGCATGATAAAAATCGATTATTTCCACTATCAATAGGAGTTGGGAAATGCAAAGTCGGTCTAGGCCTTACCGCTAACTTGTAGCATATGCATGTTAATTTTGGTGCAAATCCGTCGAAAATTGCGGCCGTGCATTGGTTACACACACACACACACACACACACACACACACACACACACACACACACACACACACACACACGCGCACGCGCACACACACACACACACACACACATCCTGCTTTTTATAGATATAGATACATTAAAAAAATATTACTGAATTGCTGAAATAGCAACTATTTAACAATCCATTTATATTGCTGAGTCCAAACCATCTCGTTTTTGTTCTGCATATTTTTGACACCAGCTGTATTAAGGATTCCTCGGGATAACTCTGTTAACTTAGATCTATAATTTCAGTGTATAACACTAATGAATATTACACTAATGAGAATATATTATTATTGCTATTATATTTGTAAGAATATAATTCACATTACTACTTCACATTAACGAGATTCTCGAACTGGTAATCAACTTGGGAGGAAAAGATGAACTACGACTAAAATAAAATCTAATAGAGAAACTACAAACACACATATATAAATATATATAAAAGTTTCGTTAGAAATAAGGAAATATATATATATATATAATTTTTATATATATATATATAATCTAATAGAGAAATTATATATATATATATATATATACATATTCACATATACATACATACATACACAAATGTGTTTGCGTGCGTGTTGTTCGTTCTTATTTGACTACATTGCAAAATTTGAGAAATCCTTATTTGACGCAGATTTGAAATATGAATGATGTAAACCTTATTTCCTGTTTCATGTCAGCTAATACCCAGTGATCTTATCCTTCATAGTGTCGGTTGTTTAATTCCTCTAACTAAACATAAGTATGTTATTTTTTAACACTGTCAGACTCTGAGAATATCCAGAAAAGTTTATGTTTCAATGCACTAAGCAAGAATGCTTATATACGATCCCTCGCTAAAGAGTCAGGTAAAATGATCGGCTCCCTGTAACGCTCCGGCAAATATTGGACACCTAATGCTATCCGTTATCTTCATAAGAGACAGATAGAGTACCGTTGGCATATATGGGAGGGAGGTTCCCGGTCCACACGTTCTAGGTTTGATAGAGTTCAAAAGCGTCTCTGAGTGCTTTTGAAAAAGTATAATTTTCCACCCTCTAACGTCTGTCTCACAGGCGGTATATGGCAAGTGCCTGGCTACACTATCCCTACTTCTATGGAAAGTGCTCGGACGAACTACACTCCTTGGTTCAGCCAGGTTTAACTTTCACAGTTAGGATGCGCCACCACCCATATTGTATGTGTGTTCCATCGGCGAGATGTAATTTCCACACACACAGCGTCTTGCCTCGAACTACTGCCGCGTGGAACAGACCACTAAGAGTATGTTACTCCGATCCATAGAATCTTAAACTTTACAAGTATAGAGTTAAACGTTATCGTCACTTACTATCCATATAAACTGCCTTTTAACATAACCCTCTGCCTCGGGTGGCCTCCGGGCCTTGTACAGTGTAAATCTAAGTGGAAAAAAAAAGAAAATAAAAAAAAGAAAGCGAACATAAGAAATATTTATCTAAGGGAATTATTAAATCTATGTAATAAGGTAAAAGGACAAAGTTAATTTTGTTTCATAACGTAGAAAATTTTGAATACGACCCCGTAAAATTGTTTTCTAATTGTAAAAAATTGTAAAACAATTAGAAAACAATTTTACGGGGTCGTATTCAAAATGGAAGGTGATAATGCTACTAAGACGCAAGGGATTACTGGAAGTAAATGATAATGGGAAAACTTTAGTTAATAGAACGTTCAATAAAAGTATTGAATTCATGAAGACAGAAAATGGTTATTGGCGCTCCGATTACATTTTTAAAATTGTCGGTTGCAGGAAAACAAGAAACCGGGAGACAATTTCTCAGGCGATAACAGCCAGAAATGAAGCTATTAGAATAAAACATCCAGTTATATCTAGCTCGTTCCTCGTCCTGGATATGACGATAAACTACATCCTACATCATGTCCTTTGATCGACAGGTTTTGAGGAACGTGGAACCCCCTCTTAATTGCTACTGTTTCCAAGTTCACACTGACCAGAGGTTTTATCACATGTTATGTTCCCAGATATTGGTAAATAGTTAAACCCCATAAATTGGGTCAAAACACTATGAAAGTATAAACATAACAGCAATACATTTTCATAGTAAAAAATGTCACCAGGAATACACTTTTGTAAAAGAAATTACTAATGCTCCCAATTAATGGACCATAAAGTTTTGATGTGCCGGTAAACAAAGAAAATCTAGCTCACTCAACAGTAAAACTGTTAGAGCAACTTACCAATTTAGTCAGTAAGTGCCATGCGTGATACACACTTAGGCGATCATGTATCTTGTGATATATGACTGACTAGTCAGATTTTTTCCCGCTGCATTTCCATTTCTTTCTGCGGTAGACCAGTTGCCATCCAAAGCTACAGAACCTTGTCTGTCCTGCTATTTATCCCTAGCTGGGGAGAGAAGACAAGGATTCATACCTTTCCCGAGGGTATTATCACGTAAGTGAATGTAATGGATACAACTGAAATTCGAACTCGTCTCTCCGATTTCTCAATCCGAGCCGTTACCCATTAGACCACTAACTCACTCGAGACACCGAGGCGAAGAATTTCATCAAATAATTGCAATTAAATTATTTTTAGAACAAACAAGTGGCACTTCACGCTGGTTAGAAAATGACTGAAGTCAAGGTACTAGGCCAGGATTGATTGCATTAGAGGCTGTTCTCTGGATTTTGTTTAGAATCCCCAGATATGGTTTCACTATTCAACGCACGGATGTTAGATTCATAAATGTGCAAGATGGAGTCTTAGTGAGGAGAAATGACAATAGAAGAAGGTTTAGGAAGAGAAAATATGACTATTGGCGTTGCGTTTCAATTTAGGAGGATTGCGTGTAGCAGAGAAGCACAAAACCGGAAGAGACTCTCCCAGATGGAGAGTGTGAGAATAGGAACTATTTTGCTCAATGATGCATTCAAATGATTAAATATTTAGGAAAGTAATGTGTATTAGTATATTTTCATGAAAGCGAATCCCAAGAGAAATCAAAGAAACAGAAAAGTTGACAAAGTTTAAAGAAATTGGTGAATATGACAATAAAATATTTGGTTAAGTAAAAAGGAGTGGAATGTCGTCTTCCAAAGATCGTAATAAAATAAGTCTAGAAGCGAGAGATTTATCCGTAGAAATATTAATACCAGATGAGGTCTTTGAACAGAAATAGCCCAACTATTAATATGAGTCTGTGATCAAATGTTCTCGGTCTAAACAAGAAAGGATTTAATAAAAGATGGGAGGAAAATGTCTCTCTCACTTCCACTCTCTCTCATACTCTCTCCCTGTATATATATATATATATATATATATATATATATATATATATATATATATATATATATATATAAATAACAATAAGTGAAAAAAATATATGTGTGTGTGTGCGTGTGTGTGTGTGTTTGTGTGTGTGTGGTCTAGGAGAAGGACGACTGCGGGGGGTCATTTAGGGGACCTTGTGATACATAGTGCACCAGGTCTGTGTATTCGGCCCTTCTGTTCAAAACCTTCACCACTATAATCAAAACTCTTGTGCTGGTTTCGGGCCCTCGGTTCTTATGAACTAATCTGCTTGACCAGCATATATCGAATTCGACAGGAGAGCCGAGTATATATATATATATATATATATATATATATATATATATATATATATATATATATATATATATATATATATATATATGATTAATAATAGTAATTTGTCAATTAGCTGTTTGATCTTATATTTAGCAATTCGACTTCAGTTTTGGTTTGGTTTGGTTTGATTTCTTTTACGGCATATCAATCACAATGTGTTCTTTATGTCGAGAATTTTTAGTGTTGGTAATATTTTTTTTCAAACATGTATTGCTAATAATATTTTTCATTAAGAAATATTTATTTCTCATAATATTTTTTCCAAAAATGTAATACCGATAATATTTTTTTCAAACAGGTGTTGTTGGTAATAAATTTTCTTTAAAAAAAATTATTGCTGGTAACATTTTTTTTATTACAAATTATTTTTTTCTACAAATTATTTCTGTTATTAAGATCTATTTAAGACCTATTTTTAGACCTTCATATGGTTTGGACCCCAGTTTGGGGGTTAACTATTTACCCATAGCTGGAACCCTAACACCCCGAGCAAGGTTGGACATAGGAAGACCAGCAATTAAGAGGTGGTTCCACTCTAGACAAAACCTCCTGATCAGCGGCCTTGTAGTTTACCGTCAGACTCAGGATGGAATTCGACGAGAAAACTTTTCATAATTCTTCAGGTCATTTGTCAGGGGAATTCAGCAATTGACTACCGTTTTTTCATCATAAATTATTGTCGTATACGAATTTTGATATGCGGGTTCAACGATCATGGTTATCAATGTTGTCGTTTTAGATCAACTGTGAATGAATAGTGAGTTCTATATCTCACATTTTCAGTCCTGTGCCACATCTAGGAAAATCACTTTGAACACTTCGACAGCGTGTAATTGTATGTAAGCTTGCCTCGCTAGGTCAATTACATCTGAGTAATGAGTTCGAACTTCACAGGGTGCTCCACACATTCGGACTTGTGCCCTATCTAAGTTACGCTTACAAAATCCTTACCCAACGCTAACCTATGCTTAGTCAATACGAAGTTTGATATATCTGTGTGAGTGAGTGTGTGTGAGAACGCGTGTGTATCTCTTTGTGTGAAAATGGTTTAATGGGTAGCGGTTTCGAATTCCAGTCACGTTCATTAAATACACTTACTCGCTTGGTAGCAGTGTGAAGCCATCACTTATAACGAATAGTAGAAAATGTATCATGAAAAAAACAAAAAAACAAAAACAAAAACAAACAATTAATGCAATAATTACCAGAAAAATAATTATATTTTCGCTTTATCTAATACCAAAATGGTTGATAAGTCGTAAAATTAAATTAATCTATCTATTCACACGAACCAATATAAATATATATATATATATATATATATATATATATATATATATATATATATATATATATATATATATATATATATATATATATATAATTTAATGAAGAAACAGACCACTTTTAAGGTACCAATACAATAATTTATTTCACCAAAATCCTTTTTGAAGGACTCCGGATCATCGTAGGTTCTTCGTATATATATACATGTTAAGTTTAGTATCCACATGTATTTATATTGTTATCAATTTTTGTTTTTTATTTACTTAATAAAAAGAAGGTTAGCAACTCAAATATGTATACCCACTGAAAATAACGTTTATATTAATACAGAAATATATATATATATATATATATATATATATATATATATATATATATATATATATATATATATATATATGGGGCGGTATACGTAATATATAAGATCCTCTGTCTATGTTAGATCCATAATGGTTTTACAGGTGCAAAATTTTTAATTTTGGTTAATATCCTGGGACACATGAAGATGTAAATGCCACTAAAGGTTACGTTGTGTAAAATCAAATAGATACATACGCATTTGAAGCAGATTCATTTCTTGGGCTAAAAATAAATAATTTTCTGAAGCGAACCAAAAAATCTGCGTCGGTAATTTAAAATGAAACATTTAATTTTCAATCGTCTATTTACGAGATATGTTTATAACATACCGCTCCCACCACAAAAAAACAACAAATATTGCAAAATGAAAAGAATAAAAAAAACAGAAAAAAAGAATTCTGAAGAAGAAAGAAAGGAAGTAACTTTTAGTAAATATGAAATTCACTGAAACAGTCTGCACAAAATAACGATGACAAACAGTCACGCAATGTAGAAGGATTAACATATTTCAATGAAATCTAAGTCTATATCATAAAAAAGAATATATATATATATATATATATATATATATATATATATATATATATTGCTTGAGTGTTTGTAATGTAGTGGCTATCTGCGCGTGACTACTTGATCATGTGGCTGTGATGTGATTTCAAATCTGAGCGAAACAAGCAACAAGTGTGCAACACATTGTGTGGGTATGACTTCATACGTTTGTTGTGAGTCGCAGTCCTGCTGACGAAATTTACTAAATAATTCACTCTTTCTAACTCGCTGTTGTAACTGTTAGAAACATCTATCTATCTATCTATCTATCTATCTATCTATCTATCTATCTATCTATCTATCTATCTAAGGGGACATCAAAAGAGAGAGTGTGCGTGAGAGAGGGAGATGTGTATACATTCTTATATAGCTACAATAAAGTTATTCTAAATAATAGAAAAAGAGTAAAATAAAATGTTACTTAAAAGAAACATACTTTTATCTACCTATATTTCGATATAACTAATGAGATACATTCGCGCACACGCGCCCGCTGACGGTCGAGCGCGCGCAGACGCGCACATAAACACACAGATACATACATACATATATATATACATACATATATATATATATATATATATATATATATATATATATATATATATATATATATATATATATATATATATATATATATATATATACACAGATAGATAGATAGATAGATAGATAGATACTAATAATATACAACACGGCGTTTCATGCATGTAACAACCGTTATTGAAAAATAACCCTCATAAAATTTGAATATTATATTTAAACAAACACTCTGCAGAATTTTACACACGCACACATACATACATACATAGATACATGCAGGCACACAAAAATATATATATATATATATATATATATATATATATATATATATATATATATATATGTTTGTGTGTGTGTTATAATATATGATGCCAGCAAATTTTATATTTTCAATTCGATATTTGTTAGAACATGACTATTTTGAAGCAAAATGTATCGTTATTATTATTATTATTATTATTATTATTATTATTATTATTATTATTATTTAATTCTCTTTCCTCGAGAACTGACGTAATTTCGCCCACTTTTGCCATCTTAAAATAAAGTCGTTTTTAATATATTTTGCAATCTCTTTATATACTGATATATTTATCGTCAAATAAATATATACATGAGTGTATGTGTGCATGTGTGTGCGCGTGAGTGTGTGGATATTTTAATATATATTTATGAAGCATATGAATCATTATTCAGTGAGTATATAGGCGTATTATTTTTATCCCTATCCAGAGGTGATAATCCCCATATTTTTTTAAAAAATTAGATAAGGTGTTGAATAATAATGATTAAAAAATAATTATGCTTTTTTTAATATTTTCTCATCAAAAGAAGATAAATATAAAGAACTAATTTCTTTTCTAGAGAAAAACTAAGAAAAATACTTCTTTTCAAAATTCATTTCTTCATTCATTTCTCTCTCTCTCACATACACACATCTTATATATCTTTCCCTCATATATATATATATATATATATATATATATATATAGAGAGAGAGAGAGAGAGAGCGAGAGAGAGGAGGAGAGAGTTGCGACTGTTTTGTAGCTTAAATACGCATATGTATTGTTAGCTATATATATATTTTGTATGAAAAATATATGTTCCTCATATTTTTTCTATAGCATTACGATCCCTTATCTAGGTTTTCCCACCGAAATCACCTTTCTTTATGCGTAAGGAAAAGAGCAAAATTTGGTTTACTAGCACATGACACCATATAAAAACAAAGCCTCCTTTTCTAAATGAGTTTCATATTTTTATTTTTTATACAAAACAAGGATTACGGAAAATTTGTAAAATTAACATTCATAGATGCCCAGAGAAATAAACCAAATATAAAAAAAACGATGAAATAAAAGGAAAAACAACAAAAAAAAATAAAATATCTCTCAGATTAAAAGTCGTAGACACAACAGAAAATGAACGAACAAAGAGCGGCCAACACGTTTTATTGAAAAGGACAGAATTCGTCCTTGCATAGTTACCTCCCTGGAACCATAAAGAAGGTGTTATGTCTTTGCTGCTTGCTTACGCCCGTGAAAGAAAGCAACAGGTTGGACAGCCAATATTAATGCTGCTATCAGTAGCAAGTTCTTTTTCCTTATATGGTCATGTGTATAAATGTGCGTATGTATATATATGTGAAATTATGTGTCCATACCAGCGTGTGTCTGCATCTTGCGATAAACAAAAGTTTGACTGTATCACGGATTATACCGATGTAGTTGTAGCACTGTGTGTATTTGGCATAGTTTATTTGTATGTCGGAGTGCAGCTCATGAAAACATATATTAGAACATTCTGAGGTCGCAGCTTTCCTTACTACATATGCAGGAAATTTGGCACCTATTCGAGACTAAGTAGGAATAAAAGAAAATTTTAATATATAAATAAAACGAAATGCACAACTCTTTTTAAAAATCATCTCTCTCTCGCTTACTTTCTTTCTTTCTTTCTTTATTTATTTGATTCTTTCTTTCTTTTCTTTCTATCTCGGCTTGTTCATACCTAACTATCTATTTGTCGTGAAAAGATAGAAAGCATTTTCTTACAAAATAAAATTTATATATAACATACATAAAAGGAAACACACAGACAGATAAATACAGAGAAACGCACAGACACTCATATATGTGTATATATATATATATATATATATATATATATATATATATATATATATATATATATATATATATATATATATATTCATAATTCTGTATCTGGGCAGCAATATCTCTTTTATGCAAATTCCTTTAAAAAAAAAAACAACTACAAAGTCTTTTATTTCATTTCCATTGTGTTCGTACAAATTATTTTTTCTCGACACAAAGAATGTAAAAACTGTCCAAAAGTTGTGCATATACGAGCGCTTTCGGCTATTCTTTTAACCTTTAACAAGGACAATTTTTTTACTGAATGTGTGATTTATGTTTTTAATTTATTTTATGTATGTATCCGAATGTATAAGAATGTTTTATTTTCCAAACTTGGGCAGCACGTTATGGCCGTGTTAACAGTTAATGTTATTGACTGTTGGCTTTCCTTTTTTATTATTAATGCTTCCATTACTTTTTATTTTTTTTTTACCTGTAGATGAGACTAATAGTATTTTAGAGTTGTATTTTCTACTAGTATGTTGCGTTTTCCATTCGTGTGTTTTTGCCCCTGTAGACGAGTGTATCTCCATATTTATATATTAATCTTTTTTAGTGCATATTTTACTTGCGGAATTTTTAATTTACGCACTATGAAGAAATCCTTTGCAATTATATATAATTTTATTCCGCATTTTCTTGGAATAAAATTCTTCATTAAATGAGTTACTTTATATTTGAGTACAAAGGACCTGTAACATTTGCTATAAATAAAAATATCTATATATTTTTTTCCAGATCTTCCTATAGAAGTTACAAAGTTTCCGATATTCTTTCAGATAGTGAAATTTATTTGGTATAGGGGAACAGAGAGAAGATTTTTTTTCCAAAAATATACAAAAAAGCAACAGGAAGAATTTAGAAAATAAGGAATAATAATGCTACTCTATTTAATCAAATCCCAGTTGATATGTAATTTTTAGCGATCTATTTTTTTCAAAATTAGATAAAACTTTTCAAGAGATAATGTACGTATATAAATAATAATATTAAGCAGTATAAAGCATTAAGTACATATGCCTGAAATCCCTGAATAAATCGACACCTCTGTACAGTAGACGCGCGAACACACATTCTCAAAAATGTATGATGTATACATTATAGACACATATATATTAAAAGCTAAATATGATATAGCTCGCACTGATTGGTAGTAGTAAAATAGGCTTGCATATATATATATATATATATATATATATATATATATATATATATATATATATATATATTGCATTTTACATATGGGGATTGGTGATGCATTTATTTATTGTGCATTTAATATCTCCGGCGAGACGTTATTTCTGGTAATCAGGAACAATGTTCTTATTTTATCTATAACAGGAAAAAATTCTATTAATTGTTGAATAGGACTGATGAATTTTGAGAATGTTTTTAAATATGTTCGTAATTTTGGTGTAACTGTCACTGGATCTAAACAAAGCCTTTATCCACTGTGCCAGGTATCCTTAAAGTTGTGAGTTAAGGCAGTGGAGAACTTGGAGAAGGGAATTAACAGGAGATAACTGACATCCATTAGACATGGCACGTGGAACTAGAACATTCAACAAGAGCAAGCGAAATAAAGGGTTCAGTTCGATATTTCAACCACCTGAAGAAAGCCGGAGTGTACATCGGCCGAAACTTTGTGTTAAATATGGCAACAAATATGAGGACAATAGTCGGAATAATATAAATAATGTACATAATACCTCATCTTAAATATATATATATATATATATATATATATATATATATATATATATATATAGATAGATAGATAGATAGATAGATAGATAATATTAGTGGTCAATACACACAAAGATATATATATATATATATATCTGTCTATATTTCTGATACATTTATATATATATATATATATATATATATATATATATATATATGTGTGTGTGTGTGTGTGTGTGTGTGTGTGTGTGTGTGTGTGTGTGTGTGTCAATTTCAACTATTTTCGCTTAAATTAAAATTGATTTTCATTGATTGTTGAATATTGCTGAAGCTACTAATATTTTTTATAACCGAATACGGCAAAAATATTGTGGCCATGTTCATAATTATTTTTTTTAGTTTACTTTTTATAAAAAATAAGTTTTTCTCTATAGTGATGGATTCCTTAATAATGTATTGCATCACGTTGTTAAAAAGATTGACTTATAGATCGTATTCCAATTCTCGAGCTGTTTGGCGCGTATCGTTGCTCGTTTATATATGTTTGTGTTGAGCGCTGGTCACATAAATCTAGTGCCAGTCGTCTTAAATGGGGATTGGTTGTGCGTTTAAAATCTTAAATAATGTTGATTCAAGTATTATATTTTTCTAGCGAGACGTTATTTCTGATAATCAGCGTCAATGTTTTTATTTTATCTATAACAGAAAAATCCTATTACTTGTTTAATAGGACTGATGCATTTTTAGAATGATTTTATTTTTAAAAGAAGTTTTCCTGTTCGTAATTTTTTTGTAACTTGCTACGATAACATATATTTATATTATTACTATTCTATTCTTGAACTACGATATCATTGCTTAGTTTTGTTCAGTTCTTAATTATGGTCAGTTTTCTTTTACTAAATTCTTTATAGCTTAGATCAAGATCATACCAAATGCTCTCTTGTTAGGGAACGTTTTATTACCACTAATTTCTATCTAAGTTTATACACACTCAAGTCTAATGTAGATGTTTGTAATTTTAATACTTGATTCATTTCTGTCGTAAACCGGTGAATGTATTGATATAAGGTTTTGCAAGATCGCTCAATATTAGAAGTTTTGGTTTGACTAAATACATAAGGATGTTTTCATTTCTTTTTCCAGTGCAGGTTTATGTTCTTCATTCCATGTCGTTTTCGTTGTTGCTACCTGTTAGGTTGCTTAGAGAATAAGGTCTGATATTAGAAAAAATAAATGTTGTGTTCTAATATATTAATAATACAATTGCACATATATATATTAGAATACTTAATGATTAGAAATTTCTCTTCGTTAATTTTATATAATTTTTTTTCCGAATTATTTGCATGTGTAATCGCGTGGTTATAATGCTTCTCAAATTCATTTATAGAACATAGGGTAGAGGATCAACTTGTCATCCGACGCTAGTATAGCGCTACTTTCTGAAGTTCCATAGTGGGGATACGAGTCTTGACATTCAAGGTAGTCGAAGACGTTTGTCTGCAGTTAACATCTGAAAATACTAGTCGAACAAAACCCATGTCAAAATTTCAGAGAAATGTTTCAGATAACGTGTCAGCATTTCAACAATATCGGACCATCTCAAGAAAATTAGTAAATTGAAGACCCGCGAGAGATGTGTTCCACATGAACTTCGTGAATGAGTTCGACGTTTTGAAATGCTTTCGATTCTGCATCTACGAAATATCTTGATCCATTTCTGGGCTATAAAGTGACTTCTCATGAGAAATTGACCCTTTCTTACAGTCGTAAACGATCAGCGCAGAGTTTTGATAATTAAGTATCACCTAAGCACTTTCTTAAATCGAAATTACAACAACAAATGTTAAGATTGGTCTGGTGGTCTGGCATTAGTGTTATCCATTACAGTTTTCTGGAATTTAATCAAAGGATTACTGCCGATGTTTACTGTCAGTAACTGCATTAACTGCACATTAAGTTAAACAAAATGACACCGGCAGAGTTTAATCGAAGAATTCCCATTCTGCTTTATGTACATGTTCGGTCATATACTGCAAAGATGGCAGAGGTCCTCACTGACTTGGGATACGAGACTTTGATACATCCAACATCTTCCGCTGACAACTCGCCCACACATTTTCAATCATCTTGATTTTTTTAAAAGAAAAGACATTCCGTTACAAAAAAAAAAGATGACGTGAAGGCATTTCTGATATTTCTTGGCGTCCAAACGTTTAGAGTTTTATCGTAGATGCCTAAATAATCTTGTGACTTGACGACAGAGAATATAGATGACCAGGGTTTTTATATTAACTGATTTCAACGCAATTTAACTATATAAATTCAGGAATAAATCTAGATTCTGAAATAGTGGATTATTTTCCGAAAAATAAGACAAATAAAATGAAATTATCGTCTAGATACCTGACATAAATTTTTGGGTTTTGATGTTTCGGAAAAAAAAAATTGAAAATTCCTCGAAAATCCGAAAATATTTTTATCCCCTCCGCTAGCTGTTGCCGAGCATCGCAAGACTATGCTTTTTGGAAACTCGGATTACTCAGTACTATCTATTAATATTTCGTTCCAGTCATCTATTAAACATGAAACTCCTATTTATACCTCTTTCCTTTACCAGCATGCTGACTGGGAATCACCCCCTGCTTATCATAATAACCTCACTTGGACCGACATCTTTAAACTTCATAATGAGAATTACGCCACAGAAGTTTCCTCTTGAGTTAAACCAGTCATAAATGCTTTCATTCCTTCTCAGAAATACAAGATGAAAGCTCAATCTTCTTCCTGGTTTGCACCAGCATGATTTGCCGCTAGAGCCCTCAGGAATCACTATTTTCAGCTATACTACTGTGACAGATTCCGTCACCACAGACGCCGATACGTTGCTGCTTTTAATAGAATTAAACAATTCCTCGGAAGAAATAAGAATCTGTTTTTTGAGAGAATGAGGCACGGAATTACTTCTAACAATTTTGATTACTGGCGACTCTGTAACAGTGTATTAAATAATTGTAAGATCTCTATTCCTCCTCTCTTCAATCTCCTGCTGATAATTCTTCTAAATTCTACTTAAAATCTACTCTTGATCAATCTGGAGTATACATGCTTATCTTTCTATTTTGTTTCCGTTGAGTGATATGCATATACATCACCTATTGTTTCTGCTTTCATGTCTATCTTGGAACGCCACAAAGCATATGAACCTGATGGTATCACCGTAACAGAAATAGCCCCTTGCTTTCCAGATTGCTGGAAGTCCTCATCTGTTCTAACAATTTTAAACAATTCAATCCGACGCTTTCAACTCTTGAACCATTAGTCTTCTATCTCTTTTTGGGAAAACTCCAGAGTTCCTAATAAATGCTGAATGGCTTAAAATCATCTTACATCTCAGTATCTTTTCTCAGATAAGCAATATGGTATTCGTTTCACCAGAAAAAAAAACTGTCGACGTACTGACGATAATTGCGGAAGTGTCTAACAAGTTCTAAATAAGAATCGGGAATCCCTGGTTCTACTTTGGATATCTCGAACGCTTTCGAGAGGGTTCGGTATACAGGTCATCTCCAAAAACTGAATAGTTATGGTGTCTTCAGACAAATGTTCCAGTCTTTACTATTAAATCTCGAACTCGTCTAGATCCTTTCGTACTGGCGTTTGGTCCTACCTTTTAAAAAAAACTTTCGATCAATGACCTTCCTGATGACATCAGCTTGCAACTTAGTATCTATGCTGATGACAAGCATTTACTCCTGTCTTGATATTAAGTCGGATCAGTTCGATATGCTTAAATTGGCAGTTATTTAGTGGAAATCCATACATTAGTAGACTCTCTGTTTATTTATTTAACAGTATATTCACATATATTCCTTTAACAAGCACATATGATTTGATTATTTTGTGCAGAACAAAGCGCACATTTTGAAGCTTCCGTAGAGTTATCTTTCTCCTAGACCATTTGCTACAGAACTATAGAACTCTATCTCTCCTGCTATTTACCCAGAGTTGGTAGGAGAAGATGAGGATTAGTATTTACCCAATGTTTTTAGCATGTAAGTGAATTTAAGGGTTTCAATTGGAACTCAAACTAAGCTCTCTGAATCCCCAAGCCTATACACCATTATAAATATATATATATATATATTACAATACATATATTTTCGTTGTCCTCTTATTACTGAGAGTAAAAACAAGAACAAAATCTATTCCATACTTGAGGATGTCTGTAGGAACAGACGAAAGCTTGTAAAAATAATAAGAACTTATGCAACAGAAATTTATAAAAACAAGGATCTTTTCATTCATAAACAGGTTCGGGGTTTTTGTATATTATTTGAATTGTTTGCGACGATGGATTTTCGTCGATTAAATCATTAACCTTTGTATTTGTTTTTTGTATGAATAATTCATGATATATATATATATATATATATATATATATATATATATATATATATATATATATGTGTGTGTGTGTGTGTGTGTGTGTGTGTGTGTGTGTGTGTGAGTGTTTCAATTGGAACTCAAACTAAGCTCTCTGAATACTTAAGCCTATACTTCACTATATATATATATATATATATATATATATATATATATATATATATATATACACTGCGTGCCAAATTATTATCGTGATAACTTTTTCTAATATTTTAAAAACCGTCCAATCAATTCTCAAAAGATTTTCACACAATATTGGCAAGACTGACCTGCGCAATTACTGAAATTTTCGTAATGATCTGCGCAATGTAAACAAACTGGCGCCATTTTTGTTATCAGCACGGTGATTTGAGCGTGCCAAATTATTAGAAAGGTTTAGTAAAATTCCCAGAATTGAGCAAACAAAACGTTTATTAATGTTGCACATGAATGTTTATGATCAAAAGAAGCTAATAAATAAGATAATCAAACAAATAATAACAGATACAGACAAAGGCACTGTTTTAAACAAATTAATAGGGAATGTGCTTTCCCTGTTTTGAAATTACTTGAAGAAGTCGACGATCCATAGAATTTGTTAATTGTAGGATGTCATCTTCTGTAATGCCGCGAGATATGTCAAGAATTGCTTCCCACAACTCAGCGTTGCTTCTGAATTGTCGTCCGTTGGCGTACAGTCTTTACTTCATGATACTCCAAAGGTTTTCGATTGGGTTCATATCCGGAGAATTTGCTGGCCACTTCATTTTTTGAGGTCCATCGAAGCCTAACTGTTTCAAATATTCAGTACTCTTGTGAGCAGCTTGTGAGGGAACGTTATGTTGCATAAAAACAATGGCCCTTCTGATGGCAACTCTTTGCCTTTTCATCCACGGTTCAAGATGCTCCTTCATAAACAAACACTATGTATGCATCAGCAGTCATTTTGACGCCATCTGGTACTCTCCATGGGTCCACTAATGTTTTTCCAATAATACCACCCCAGATCATTAGGCATCCACAGCCTTGTTGGCGTCTCACACGTTGATGGCGATTCTGTCCATTCATTACCCAGCCTTTGCACCATCTATCAGGCCCATCAATTGTTGCTCGAGTTTCGTCTGTGAACAAAACTTTGGAGAAGTCAATCTTCATATTATCCTCGACCCATTTCAGTTGATTTTGAATGTGATTTCTCGTCAACGGAGGTTTCGATACAAGTTTGACTGTTGTTGCTATTTCCCTCAGATACCAACACCGAGTACTTTTAGACACAGTAGGATCCCCAATGCGACTGAAAAGCTCTTGACTGGTAAGTCCAGGGTTCTTCGTGGCCTCTCGTTTAAGTCATGATATGAGACATCTTGAAATAACACTCGGCTTGCCTTTATCTGCCCTTTTGCGTATTTGTGTAGGGTCGGCGGTGAACTTTTTCACTGTTTGATGACACCTCCCTATCATTTTAGGGATTTCTAGGGTAGATTTACCGTTTGAGAGTTCTGAGGTGATAGTTTTCTTTTCGGCATCACTTAAACAGCTTTTACGGCCTATCTTTTCACTAAATTGATACACTTATCTAATAATTTGGCACGTTCAAATCACCGTGCTGAAAACAAATATAGCGCCAGTTTGTTTACATTGCGCAAATCAGTACCAAAATTTTAGTGATTGCGCAAGTGAGTGTTGCCAGCATTGTGTGAAAATTCTGTGTGAATTGATTGGACAGTCTTTTGAAATATTAGAAAAAGTTATCTCGATAATAATTTGGGAAACTGTCTCTCTCTCTCTCTCTCTCTCTCTCTATATATATATATATATATATATATATATATATATATATATATATATATATATATATATATGTGTGTGTGTGTGTGTGTGTGTTGAGCATCATATATAAGAGAAGTTCATTGGTTAAATTATCGGCTAACCTTAGACTTTAAGGTTTGAAGTTTATCGTGTTTGGGAAGACCCTGCAGGAATCTGTTCCACAAAGCAGTAAGACTTTAGAAGAAGCTTCCCGAGTGGAAGTTGTTACTTACTAATGTAACACGAAGGGAATGAGGATGATTCCAACTTTTATATGACGGGTCTGTGTTGTAAAGGTAAGATTAAGGAATGTAGCCTGTCAGACAACATACCACGGAAAAAGCGAGAGGGTCGCGAAGCGGGAAAGTGGGTATAAAATAATTAAACGCCTACAAACCCGCATAGAAGATTTTCAACTCTATCAAGAGATGCAAGTGTGGAGTGGGCAGTTCAAGCCCAGATATGGCAGCGATAATTCATTTTCGGTTTGAGGTTGCTCTTGTAATCATAACGTATTGGCGGGGAAGTCGGATACTTAATAAAGCGGTATAATTAACCGAACATTTCCCCCCGCATACTTTGCAATAGATCGTAAGATATTCAAGGTAAGAAGACATCCATCATTACATTTGAAAGTTTAGAAATATATGTCTATAATCATATATATATATATATATAAATATATATTGACGATTGCATCCAGTATGAAACAAACTGTCGCCTCTAAGTGTTGACTTCTATGTTCACTTTACACACATATATATATATATATATATATATATATATATATATATATATATATATATATATATATATATATATGTGTGTGTGTGTGTGTGTGTGCGTATGTGTATGTGTGTGTGTGTGAATGATATATAACGATATATTATCTATCAGGAAAAATATTGGGGACAAATGTACGGAAAGTCTTTTCCTGTGACGCATTTCCTCCTTTATTCCGAGGATGGACTAAAAGACGAAACGTTCCATAAAGAAAATAACATTTTGTCATATATATATATATATATATATATATATATATATATATATATTTCAAAATTTCGAAACCACCACTGGTAATTTTTAAATATAGTTGTTTTGTACTTTATATGAGGGAAAACTATTAAAAATAATTAAACATACACTCCAGTGGTTAGAGACTTTATCTTTGATTACTTGAAAATGTGTTGCCATGCAAGTCAGATATTATTATGGAGTTTATCTGTATGCCCTAAAGAAAGAATTATAACAGATGGACTAGTTTAAATTTTGAATTCCAGGTTTACATGGGAGAGGAGACAAAAATTGATTAGATCACTCAACAATTCCCCACTGGGCAGCTTCAATCATTAGGGATTTACCTGAACTCCCACAATTTGTGATATAAGTTGATTGGGTGTTCGATCCTATGAAGATAATCATAATGATAAACCAGCGAAAGAAATGCTTTTATATATATATATATATCTATCTACGACTAAGTAAGGCGAGGTTTTGGTCGCCTGACACGTGGAAGCATTAATACATTTATCCCTCCATATTAGATTGAGGTGGAATCAAAAATTGCTGTGTCTCCCTCGGCAATATCACATTGAGATGCCTAAGGGATTGACCCTGAACTATCCTCGTTAAGTGCTTTGGATGATTTACTGCCTGCCGGTCACGGCCTCTGGAGATGAACATATCACGTGCCTAAGAAATGCAGCTTTATTGTGTATGTCTGATAGCATGTTTTGTATATATTGCAAAATTTGCTTAATAATGAGAATTAATTTCAATTTTCCAGCTTGAACTTTTAAGGTTAAATTTTCTTACTAATTTTAAATGTGGTTTATTGTTTTTATATAAAATAAGCAAAAAAAAAAAAGACTATTGCTGTAGTGATGACGTGAATATCGGATAGTTTAACATTTAATATTTCTAGCTCTTATATATCTTATAGTGAGTTTCAACCTGTACAGGAGCCGGGAGACTCGAGGTAGAGTGTTATAGGTTAAAAGATACTGTTTATGCTGATATGCGGGGAAGTTAACAGTTAACTCTAGACTTGATATTAATATTAAGACTTTAATTATCAGGAAAGCATCCTCTTGGGAGTCATTTCTACAGAACAGTTGATCACCGGAAGAAGCTACTCAAGTAGAACGTCTTATCAATGATATACGGAGGTAATGGTGGTGGTTCGATACAGTGTGTGGCCGTGAAGGTTAGAAATGATGGATATAAGGAAAGTAGTTTGTCTGGGCAATTTCCATGGAAATAGCGATAGAGTATTGAGAGACTTGTGGCAACATGTCTTTGAGAGACGGGTTGCAGGCTCGGAAATAATTTATCACCAACAATGAGTCGGAGAGACGCTTTTAGTCTTATACGGAGCCTGGAATGTGAGGACTGTGCAGCTCCTGCCTTCATATGCACGCAGTACTCAATTTTAGGCCTAATCAGGCTCATGTAAATTAAAAGGACAGCACCTGGAGTTGGTTGAACTGGTCAAGCAACCGACGATTTTTCTGCATTTTAAACGATCTATCGTATATACGATTTCCACTTGTAGTCTGGATTGAGTTTGAGGCCAAAGTGTCGCTCTCCCCGTGGGGACATCCATCATCTTTACTGTTGGTAGTTCATGGTCCAATCTCTAATGATAGAATGTAACTAATTTGTTTTCGAAGAAGTAAATGTAAATAGCCTGTTTCATCCCTTGGATTTTAGATCGGATAAATTACGGTTACAACCTGCTAATCAATAAACCTAAAATATTTTTTTACCACGGCTATTCTTCCGGCGTATACCCGTGAATTTAATGTGACTAGATGTTCCAACGTTTAAGTAAGGTGTCTGAAGGGGATATTAGAGGCGATCGGAAGTCTCCATTGCTCTATAATTAGTTACGGGTTCGTATCTTCATTAACGAACATCCAGATGCCATAAGTTTATAACTAATTATTTATTCTGATGGCACATCTATTTGCGCCTTTCTTAGTTGTAAATCCGACGGATCCGAGAAAGTCAATGTGCCATATATTCTGGAAAAGGACCACTAATCAATGGTTAACTGGGGCAAGAAAAGGCTTGTAAATTTTAAGATCTCCAAACAAAATCTCTTTCATTTAATCGCCATAGAGCGAATATTCTGTTTGATATCACGTTTTCTAGTGACATGAAATTCATTGATTATATTAAATCAATTGGAAGATCCTGGTAGGATATGTTTCGCTCTTCCTCAGCAGAAATTTTTTCTCGTTGCAATCTATTTGCACATTTAGAAATTTACCACTTATCAGTGCATAGACAATTTCTACAATGTCTGGTACTCCTTTTATATATACCGAAGTTATCGATAAAAATCAAAAAAGATTCTGTAATGTAATCGACCTGGCAGCTCAACTTCAGGAAAATTCTCATCGGAGTGAAGGACATTCGCTATAAATTTTGCACAAATTTTCATGAGTATTGGCCTGATGAGCATTTTTCCTTTGTGTATCGACTGCATGAATTTAAGCGTGCTACAAGATTGGCAACTAGATCTCACCGTTTTATTGTTGAGCTAGCTAGAAATAACCATATGATTTATTCCAATAGTTTTTTCTCGGATTTCTCCCCTGTAGAAATGCCTTCAGATTTACTGCTTCCCCAACAGCTACGATATCTAAATGCAACGCCAATCACCATTTCCTGTCTTCCTGAAGCCGATTCTTTTAATGTCCTTTGCCTTCACTTGTTTTCCCTAAGCAATTCTGATTTTCATTCAAACCCAGTTACGCCTTTGCATTCTAACGGTTTTATCTTGCTTCGGGTGAAATGAAAAAAAAATATCCCTGTCAAATGAGAAATCTACTACGATTAAATTTCTGATTTAGCACTTCTTGAATGAAACATTAAGCTTCGTTTCGAACCACTACAATTAGAGTGGAGGCAATGCGAGAAGATTTTCAACAGAAAGAAATTTATAGTTAATGTATATACATATTTTTACAAATAAGTTAAATCTTAAACATATATATATACAAATCGGTAACATTTGTAAATATGGATTAAAATATATTTCAAAATATTAAATAATATCAAGATATCTAAAATACAAATGCGTATTAGGTAAAATTATTTTAACAGGAATGCTCAAATTGCGTTTTCTGTTGAACGGAAATATTATAAGATGTAGAGATAGATTTTGCGCTGTCAATGTGCAGGTGAAATTTTACATAACGTGTTCCATTATGAAAAAAAAATTAGTTTACAATTAATGAAGACAATATTTTTCGGTGGAAGTAATACAAATGCCAGTTAGACAACACAAGAATATGAAAAGTTTCGCCTCCGATAATATTCTCAATGTAAGAATTGAGGAAATGATTTTACTTACGACTTTTAACGTTTGAAACGAAGGCTGACGCTATGATACCTTCAAATGTTCGGCTAGATTAACGGCGTGGAAAATAAAATCGTTCAGATGAGGTGAATTTCTGAGAGTGTCTTTAAAGTATATTTTATCGGTATTACGGTTTAGACAAACATGAAGGCATGAATACTCACAGGTTAATGGATAAATAAGAGGTGTGACAGGGATCTATAGCAATTTTACAATTTATTGTTTTTAGCCAAGACAAAATGAACGATCAGTCACGGTAGGCCTTTACGACATGAGATTTACAGCGAGAAAGAGCAAAAGAAAACTATTACGAGGATGTATCAGATAAATAACGGTTGACTCTAGATCGGAAGACGTTATGATTATTGTGTTCGGGGACGCATCATCTCAGGAGTCGAAGCCTGAAAGTAAGAATTAGGAAGCTCCATACTAGATGTGATGGCAATGCCCCTTTTATTTGGGATCTGTCGCTTATAAAAAAAGGCAAACCGGTAAGGCACATGTACTTTTTGAAATGGTACATGAAACGGAACATTTGCCCAGCGTCTTTAGTGATTAATTCGTATATACGATAAACGTGACGTCTAGTGTTGAAATTTTGTTTCAATAGAAGTTCCAGGTAAGTAGACTCATTGAGAGGAAAACTGTTTCTCATGGCTGTAGAAAAATCGCGGTCTGCTATGTGTCGATGAATGCATGGTTAGAGAGACAGCTAATAGAAGAGAAATCTATTAATATAGAATGAACATACCTGTCCCAGTTGGAAATTACTATCGAAAAAAGATTGATATATTTCTGAAAAGATTACCTTTCTGTTGAATAGATAAAACTTATAGCTACATTATGCACAGTGAATATGCAAATGAAAACTTACATAACGTAAAAAGTTCTCTTGTTAGAATTAATATGATTATTTTTGACCGGAAGCAAAAGAAATACAAGATAGACAGTGACTATTGACATATTAGCCTCCAATTGTTCACACATTCCAGGGACACCTCATGTTGAGAACAGATTTTACTTACGACTGGAAATATTTTAAATGCAGGCTAGTGACGTTATTGCTTCGGCTATGAGGCTAGTTCATAAGGACGAAAAAATTAATTTTCCTCCCTCCCCCCCCCTCTCTCTCTCTCTCTCTCTCTCTCTCTGTGTGTGTGCGTCTGTGCATATGTATATGTGTTAGAAAGTGCAAGGATTTCTCAATTACAGGCAAGGTGTTCATATGAATTCCCTATAAGCCTACAACATACAGACAAACACTCACACACTTAGATATGCTTGATTGTTTTATACATGCATTTATATAAAGATTTGATTTTTCTATGTATACACATGTGGAACCATTTGAATGCATATTTTAATACAAATGTATATATTATGTAGTTATACAAAAATGTAAAATTTTCCACCAGTAAAATCTTCAATTAAAAAGATTAATATATTAAACTCAAATATTTAAAAATGGAGATACACTCATTTACAGAGGCTAAAAGCCCTAAAACTCACACACACACACACACACACACACACACACACACACACACACACACACACACACACATATATATATATATATATATATATATATATATAACTGGCATATTTTGACATGTACATTAACAGGGTGTACTAAAAATATGTACACACTTTAACAGCTGATAGCTTTATTGATGTTATTTTTTTTATCCATGTGAAATCAATTAGAATTAGAAATCTTTGAACAAAGCAAATTCACTCTAAAATACTACTGGGAGTGTGGAAACGCAGAGGAAATGCCAAGGCAGTTTTAGATGGAATTTCAAACAGATCCACCAACACGACTTACCATGACTCGAATTAGAGATAATTTTGAAGTTGATGGAACTTTTCAGAATGTCCACATGAAGCGTCCCGGAAGACCACTGACATCGACTAGTACTTCAAAGCAAGGAAGAATACTGGAAACATATCCAAGACGATCTGTGCAGAAAGCGACCCGTGAAGCAGGTATATCAAAATTGTCTGGCGACGCTTAAAAAGCGTCGTCAATCGAAAACATATATTCCAAGATTAGTCCATGGTAACATTGATGATGATCCAGAACGAAGACTGGAGTTAGGTTCTACGTTGATGAGATTTTCCCATACTGTTGGATTGGATAAAGGGTTTTCTTTGAATATCCTTCGTTACGGCCATACCACTAGGTCTTTATGGGGACACTTAAAAGACAAAGTCTCCGTTATATAACTTATTACAATGTATAAAAAGGAAAGAAAAATGGAAAAGAAATAACCAGTAAATTGCTGATAGTCCCAGAAGAGTCGGCGAATATGTCTGCATACGAAACTCTGGAGTCTCAATGTAACATTAGTCAGCTAAATGCCATACATTTATTCATATTGATCCTATCGCCCTCTTTCTCTATCTTTCTCTCTCTCACTCTCCTCTCTCTCCCTCTCCGTCTCTCTCTCTCTCTCTCTCTCTCTCTCTATATATATATATATATATATATATATATATATATATAATTGTTCCATCGTGCTTGTCTAATATTTTGAAATCATTTTTGATTTACTTTGTAACATGGAAGACTTCAAGCTTGTATGAAAATATATGAACTCCACGTATTCCTATATCAACGGAAGGGATTTCTTGAACTGTTTTATATGAGAAAATAGTTAAATCGAGCTTCTTTAATATTTTAATATTTTGAAATCATCTTCGAATACGTTTTCACAACATCGCCCACGTGACGACGACGTGATCATATTTAAACGGAACGCAGATCTTATATAAAAATTTTAGTTATCTGTTTGGATTAGTTGTGCTCTTATGTCCATCGTCTTTTCATGTTGATTTTTATATGTTCTAATGTTAATTATGTTTTATGAATATGTCCTGATGATGGTCTAAAATAGACCGAAACGTCCGACGTTGACTTTGTTTGTTTTTCTGTATATTTTCTTCACTTCATACTGTCGGATCTATATCCATATATTTGCTTAAAATATATATATATATATATATATATATATATATATATATATATATATATATATATAATAATAATATTAATATTTTTTGTTTAAAAATAAAGCTCTACTTCTGTATGGAGCACTGTCTAATCAAAAATAAAAACAAAAATACTAAGGAACTCCGGATTATGCACCCAACGTGTTCTTTTCTATTTTCTGCATACCTGCGTTTATATATATATATATATATATTTGTATATTTAGGCAGCAATCCTTCCTTTATGCATGTTTCGTTAAAAACGACAGACAAGGTACTACAGTTGAGCTTTTTATTTAATTTTTTTTTTTTCTTGTGTTCTGACAAGAGCTTTCTTTTCTGGACAAAGAGTGTGTAAGAACTGTCCGAATGTTCTGTGTTTCCGAGCGCTTTCGGCTATACCTTTAGCCATTATCAAGGATGGTTCAATTATCAGCTTAGTACAACGTACATGTCTGTGTGGGTACAACATGATTTATTCCAGTTGGCGACTCGGTATTTCTCTAAAATTCTATCACTGAACAAATTTATTTTAATTTTAGTTTGTTTATATATTTAAGTCCCCTCATTTTTTAATAATATTAAACCGTCATTGTCTAAATACTACTTACTGTAAATCCCAGTAAAACATGTTGTTTGCATAGTGTAGTATCCACAGTAGGAAGCGAAAGTCTTTATCATAGAATGAATGTCTTCAGCAATAAATAAAACCCGGCTCCAGACCAATTTCCACTTAAAGAGGCATTTTTAGGTTCTTCCTTGTCACCAACATGAGCCCCTTATCTAAAACAAGGCGTCGTTTTAAGTAGGACTGCTATCTAATTCCAAACAGGAATTCGATGGTTAATGAGAATCGACATTAAGTTGGGCCGATTTGAAATAGACTATACCCACATGAGGTTATTTTGGAGTTTTGCTGTAAAATATATATGTTCTGTTATAATAATTATATTGGGCTCTCTGTGGATTAGTTTTAATATTTGATATTACTAGAATATATATATATATATATATATATATATATATATATATATATATATATATATATATATATATATATATATATATATATATATTGACACCAAATCGGTTGGGTTTCAATCCTGGCTTGAGGTAGTCGGATGTCTAGTCGCACTGAGCAGCTGTGATACAGCGAAAAACTATTGTCTGCGCATGACACACACACACACACACACACACACACACACTCATACACACACACAAACACTCAGACACACACACTCACATATATATATATATATATATATATATATATATATATATGATATATATATTATATATATATATATATATATATATATATATATATATATATATAGCGTTATCAATTAAAACAGAAAACTCAGATGAGCTAGTTACTTACTAGTCTCACTTCTTGCTTGTGGAACTCTCATATAGCTTCTTGCTTTCCAGTTAATTTTGATCTACACCAATTTAAATTAACTATCAATCGTTATTTTCTGTTTTCTTTATTCTTGTTCTTTTATTATACTTTTCATTAATTGTATATTTTCATCATATACACTAACTCAGAAAACCATTGCGTCTTGTGTTTTTATTGCCTTGCTGAAAGGTCAAATAATTTTCACAGAATGACATTGTTTAGGAAGAGGTTATAATGCTTATCTACAAATAAGATTACTCTCTCTAAATTATTAATTTTGTTTACGAGCACACCGGACTATATAATTTGTGCTGAGTTGGAATAATGCATGATAGCATCACATTTGATTATATAATTTTATAATTTTCTGTTACATGTAAACAAGGACAATATTTTATTTAGAATTGGAATTAAAACTCATTTATTTGATATAAAACAGTAGTGAAAAATAGACACTCTTATCTCTATTTAAAATATATATTTATTTTTTCATATTATCAATCATTTTACGTTCGACTATTTACATTTGTGCTATTTTCATATTATGCAAGTGAAGCTTTGTTCGGGATCTTTTGGTCTCCTTGCATTTGATCTGTCAGGGTTTTGCGATCATCATGCAATACATTTTTAGACTAACCTTTCCAGGTCTAAATCCTGCCATCTTGATTTAAAATTATTTAATTATGTTTTGATCGATGCATAGGATAACACTATTTACCTAGCCGAATCAAACTGCAAAAGCTTTAGGTCAAATACACATCTCTGCCAGATCGGAGCCTATGCTGACTGCCAAACACTTTAATGCAATCGATGTGGAAATACACGCTTTCCTCGTGAAAGATACTCCAAAACGTTCGTATACGAAGCCAAGCCATAATATAAAATATATCCTGACTTTCTATTGAGATTAAGTAACAGCCAGCTTTCTCAATACATCAGCAAAAGCGTCAGTATTGGACCTGTTTTCAATAATGCTCTCATCTCGATGATCTCGATTTTTTCTTCGATATCCACTTTCTACAGCCATTTGCAATCCTTTTTGGGACTGTTCCAAGCGCTCCAATTCGCTCGAGTGCACAACGGTCGAAACCAATGGAATAAGAAAATAAAGACGAGCAAGCGACGCAGAAAGAATCAATATATAATATTTCCTTTAACAATTGTTTACAACAGTTAGGCATGGTTTCATTTTCTGGATTGACACATTCGATTAAATCTCAAAGCCATTCCTTATTTTTTTCTATTATCATAGCAGCCTCTTGATTCACCAATTTTTATCTGTCTGTAATTTTTATTTAAATAGCTGTCGTTTTTTTAAAATTACATTTAATTTTAAGGAATACTTATTTTAAAGAAGATTGCTACGAGGAAGTTTATTCTTCCAAAGTCATTTTCATCTGAGAAAAAAAACATTTGTAATTGCCTTATCATACTTCCGATGTTAGATATAAGTTATATTGTATTACATACAGTGATAGTGCAAATACATTGAACATGTTGACATTCAAACTCATCTTATGTCACTATATGTGCTCTGTTATGCAAATCAAAAAAATAATCTACGATGCAGGTATTGTTAGAAAGGAATAAATAATTTTGTTAATCGCCCACATTTAATAGTCGATTATTGAAAAAAACACACAACGCAGGTTTACAATATTTATAAATCCGTAATGTGTATTTAATATAAATTGTTTGTAAAAAACTTTTCAGATTTATGTATTCTTCAATTTTGCAACTTGATTTTAATTTCTTTCGAATGATGTGTGTGTTTGTGATTTGCTTTATACGGCTTACCAACCTTTTTGCATCTTATTTAATGCCAAAAAGTGATTTTAGTGTATAAGAATGTTCTAACAAATAATGATTTAATGGAACAAGTCCTAATAATAAACAAATAATTTGGTATGAAAGGTGGATTCTTACCTTTCCCAAGTTTATTTGCATATAAGGGAATACAACCAATCTTACTGGAACTGAACACGGCTCTCCGATTTTCAATTAAGAGCCGTTGTCGATTATACCATTGTTACATCTAAGTCTACAGTATCTAGTATTCTCAAGCTGTCACCCATTTAAGTACTAACTCGATGTTGTTTAACATCTCTGATCGTGCCCTTACCGATGTTTCAACACTGTTATATAAAAGTAAACCGTGTGTGTGCAAGTGTGTTGATTCTTGTGTGAAGTTTATTCTTCATCATCGAAAATAGTTTATGTTTTTGCTATGCGGTTAGCCTCAAACTCCTTACTAGAAAACTATAACCATTCCCTTGTGAATTCCAACCTATTACAGAGAACAATCTTTGTGTCCAAACCATCTCGACTAGGGAAGTTTCTATATTCTTATATATATATATATATATATATATATATATATATATATATATATATATAAGAAATATGTTGTAGTGGTTCCAACGAGAGAAAAGTATGTATATTAAAAAGAAGAGAAGAGAGGTGCCGCAAACGTTTTTGGTTGTAATGTGGATTTATTTAGAAAAAATATTATGCTTTATTTTACATAATTTTACGACACGTATTTCTGGTCTCGCGACCGTCTTCAGGTAAAGGTGGAGATTTCCACATATTATTAAAAATAATTAATTTTTCCTCATGTTCAATGTTAAATATTCTCGATATGAGACATTCTCTGTTTGTGTGTTGGTAATCCGAATTTCTTTCTGGAATTGGCAACGAAGTGTTCTGCGCGAAGGGTCATAAAACAATTAAGGTTGGTCCAGCGAGATGATGAATTGCTTATCGGCATTTTATCTTTAATGTTTTACTGACCCCTATGTGCTCTTGAATCTGTTTCCATTTTGGTGCGTTTCTGTCAGCATGCGTGTATATATGCGTGCGTATATTTCCCCTCCATACATATACTGTCTTACTACGAGGAATTCGTAAACTTATTTGTACCTATACACGCATACACACACATACACACTATCCCACCACAAGTAATCAGTACACACACACACACATACACACATATTTCCCAAGCTACATGGAACCAGTACACACACACACACACGTACTTCTTAAGTTGTCAACATCCGCATATACATACATAAAATGTATGTATATATATATATATATATATATATATATATATATATATATATATATATCCTCGTGTCTCCCTGTATATGAGTGTGCGTCCATGTATGTGAGCGATTTGATCACTGTATTTGGTCACCCTGTGTGCATGTTGTGTGTTTTTTGTGGGGGTTTGATCTATTTAGTTCGGGTTTAAATTTGTCTATAAAGTTTTTTTTCCTGTATTTTTAGATACAGTAATTGTCTGTTTGATATATCGGCATGATATTAAACTTACCTGGTTACATTTGAAAATGTGTTGTGATACAAAAAGTTTTCTGTTGTCTGTCAATTTTATATTGCTTTTGTGTAGGGAGACCCTGTTGTTCAGTTGTTGCCTATATATGTCTTCTTACATTTTGTGCATTTAAATGCATAAATTACATTTTTGGAGTTGCAGTTTAAGTTTTTTATTTATTGTGAATGTTTTTTTTGGTTTTCAAAAGTGTAGGAGTTTCCTTCTATAATGATGTCACAAACCCCACATCTTTTTTTGTTGCATTTTGTGACTCCCTGTATTTTGTGTTGGTTAAATTTAGATGAGGTTAATATGTGTTTTCGGTTTCTAGATTGGCGTTTGCTCTTAATTATTTTGGTTGTTTTTAGTATATTATTCAGTTTATTATTCTTGCTAAGTAAATCTAGATTTTTTTGTGATTTATGGGAATATTTCTGGATTGTTTTTGTTGTACGTTGAGAAATATGCTAGAGTTTGTTCGACGTTACGTTTCTTTTTATTTCTAAGTTGGTCTAGAGGAATTTCTTTCGCGAGTTCAATACCTTTGTTTATTAGTGTTGTGGGGTAGCCTCGTTTCTTGAGAGTTTTATGTAGTTCTTCATGTTTATGTTTATCAGTCACTATTGTACAAATTCTACGTGCTAGGGTATATATATATATATATATATATATATATATATATATATATATATATATATATATATATATATATATATATAAGAAGGTTTTGATCCCTAAAATATCTGCTGTTGTATTTCCACTGAATAATCTCAAATCGTGACAAACTGTGGTCTGAAAGAGAAATGTTTGCTATGTCTGTTGAAATTACCAACTGTTTGCCCTCTTTTCCTGCCAAAGCTAATGATAACGCATTATCACCCTGTCAGTTTCCTTAATGCTATTAGCAAACGCTTTGAATCTGTTAACAAGTACATCACCATTAATAACCACCTGAGAGAAAAAACGTTTGCACTGCAGTTACTGTACGTGTTAACAATCACAGAATCTGTTAAACGCTCAATGATAACTTTATTACCACAGAGACTACCTAAATATCTCAAAAGCTTTTGACAAGGTATTTGACTTGGCTGCAAAAGCTCTATAGCTAGGACATTTCTAGAAGAGTTTAAGAAATCATCATTTATTTTCTGTCTAGTATTTCAGCAAATATTTTGACTGGATAGTTTTCGTAACTTCATAAAATGAATAAGGACCTGACAAAGGCCCTGTTCTATGTCCTACTTTCTTTTAGATTATTTTTTTTAACGATCTGCCAATGGACATTCTCTTATCATTAGTAAACGTCTGCGCAGAGAGGTAGTGGCGTTTATGAACAAACAATACTGATCCTTGCAAATGATTACTTTAAATCAGTACAATTTAGAAGTAATTGATTTGTAACAATCAGTACACCCAAATAAAAGCTATTATCATTATTACATCACCGACTGGAACCCAAGATTGCACTACTTACGATGAACGGTTGTACCCCCATTGAAACTTCATGCTTTGAACGACTAATTTGTGTCAACTTTATTACAGACCCCACTTTAGACCATCAAACGTGAATAGATATTGATTTTTCTATTGGTAAAATTTACAAAAAAAATGTTTTATTAAATACAAAAGGCAGGGAATATTTGTTAAGATTATGAAAGACTTTACTCTGGTAATAGGTTTAATAATCTTGTAAATAGATTTGTCGAAATTTTGTGGTGTGTTCCAAGTACTTTCGGCCATGGTTGGTGTGTTTTAAGAAAATAAATTCGTAAATTTTGTAAAAGCAAGTATAATTTTTTGATTGCAGCGATGTTAAGTTTGAAATTTCGTGACTATGTGAGCTATGACTCTGAAATAGAATTTAGTGTCACGTGTACAAATAAAACTAGAGTGTAAAGATATTTTCATTTATGAGTGTCTATATTTTAAAATGTTTCATGAATTTATCGAGTGATGAATTTTCTACGGCGTATCAACCAATCGATATTTTTAGATTTATTTATGGTAATGATGGTTAAATGATACATGACCTTATAATTAACCCATAGCTGGGGGGAGAGAACAGTTGTAAACAATGTTATTAAATATTTATTACTCAGTCGATTGTGACAGAGCATTGATGTGCATAACTAACGTATATTCAAATCAATGTAGTTTGCTTCAACTTGAAACATAACTACACATGTGCCTTCAGAAAAGCAATGTATTTCAGATCTGACATTTTTTCTCCTATTGGTAAATCATCCTGAACCAACCCTTTCACCATCTATAATCTAATCCAAAAACTTGACAGCAACTGCAACTTATTGACAACTAAACCTCTGAGGTCGCATCTCTTGTTTGCCGGACATGATTTACTTCAACTGTCTAGCGTGTATGGATAAATCGTCATTTGCCGATGAAAATATCGGTTGAAAAATTACTCTACATGTCTGTTCCCGATATTATCCGCTTTTCCCCATGCATGTCTTTTGAAGGAGACATAATGTTTTGCCCTTTAATTTACGACCCAATATATTGTACTTAACACTATATTTTCTTTACCACAACAGCTAAAGTTTTCATAACTCGCCAAGTTTCCTGATGATCTACGGCCCAGTTCAGAGAGTTAGTTTTCAAATTCTCCTATTGCATTGTGGTTCTCTAAAATTTTCAACGTTTTTAAGCCGAGGCTTCGAAAAACAGTGCATTAGTTGTGGTGTTTCTCCAATCTACACAGCAGATGGTGAAACTGTCTTGACGGATAAGTCAGACATTTTAGATTGCTGGAAAGAGCATTTCTTAACTGTTAAACACTACTTAGGTTACTGATGAGGAAGCCATCACATCAATTGAGTAAAATCCTGAAATTCCGGAATTGTTTTTGAGCCTACCTATCAAAAGGTAATTGACTCCATCAAGCAAATATCATCTGGGAAATTACCTACACCTAAGGATCCTATTTCACACGAAGTGTATAAGCATGGTGGCAAAAAGTTGGTAAAAAAGTTGCATCTCCTTTTTGTGGAGATATGGAAGGTAGGCTATGTCCCACAGGATTAAAAAGATGCCTCTATCAAACACCACTACAAAAACAAAAGTTGCCAGTGTGTATTTGATAATCATCTGGGAATATCACTACTTTCAATTACTGGCAAAATCCTAGCTAGACTGATTCTAAACTGAATTAGTATACACCTTGTTGGCGACATCTAACCTGAATCGCAGTGTGTTTTTCGGTCGGGTCGTGGCACCATTGACATGATATTTCTCTTAGTCAATTTGCAGAGAAGGTTCGCGAGAAAAATACAGGAGTTGTACATGTTGTCTGTGGACTTGACGAAGGCCTTTGACACTGTGAATCGAAAGGCTCTTTGGCAAGACTTAAGGAATCTCGGCATCCCTGAAAACATGTTAAAGGTCATCATCGCCTTTTATGAATGAATGAAAGCTAATATCGTGTCTGATGGTATGATGTCAGAATCCCTTGATGTCACAAATAGCACAAAGCAAGGTTGTGTAAAGGTTCTTGTCCTTTTTGCCCTTTTCTTCTCGGTGAAGCTGAAATATTCATTTGCAGACACAGAGAGTGGAGTGAACTTTCAGTTTCGAACAACTTCTGGTCTCTTCTATTATCAGTGCTTCGTACGCAAATTATTCGAGATTCGTTGCTTGCTAATGCTGCTGCACTTGTAGCGACATCATTTGAGGAGGCCCAACATCTAATAATCGTTTCTCTACTGCATGTCAAGCATTTGGTCTTACACTTAGCATTAAAAAAACTGTGCATCAACCATGTCAAACTGCGAAGAAATTCTATGGTGAGAAACAAAAACCAGCAGTATACAAATTTCCAGAGAGACCATTGGAAATAGAAGACAAAGCCGTGAACTATGTAAAGTATTTCACCTATCTTAGTAGCAAAGTCAGCGACAGTGTAACTTTAGATGATGAAATCATGCATCGGATTGCTAAGGCTACCAGTGCTTTCGGCTAACTTCGCCATCACTTGTGGAATGAGTGGGGTATTTGACTGGATAGGTAAATTCGGATTTACAGAGCTGTTAAACTTGACATCCATTTGTACAGCTCAGATTCGTGGACTCCATACAAGTACCATATACGCCAGCTGGGTGTTTTCCATAAAAGCTCTCGTGCGCGCAGTCTGTGGAGTTAAACTTCAAGATAGGACATCTAACGTAGACCTGTTTAACAGGTGTACTGTTGGAGGAATCGAGACTTTTCTCATACAGTGTAAGTTACGGTGGACTGGTCATGTCTTGAGAATATCTGATGACAGGATAGAGATACTAATGTTCAGCCAGTTAGATCAGGACTACAGAATTGTAGGACGCCCATGGCTAAGATACAAACTGAAAATCAATTTTTCAGCTGTCAATATACCACAAAGACCCTTGAGCGCTTAGCCTTGGAGCGGGTAGAAAAGAGATCAACGTGTTTTATTGGACACAACAAATTTTCAGTCTGCTTGTCTGAATCATCTTCAAGAAGCGAGAACAAGATCTAAAAGTTCAGCCAATCTAACAGTGATCTCATTTCACAATACTCTCTCTTGCTCCATATTTGTCCTTTGTAAATCACTAGCGGGTATTAAATGCTACTTAAGATTATCGCACAAAAAATGTAATAACTGAATCAACTAAGCTGTTAGATCCTCCTACTTCGAAATTGACGGGAGAGTCCATTATATATATATATATATATATATATATATATATATATATATATATATATATACTAAGAAAGGATGTCACTAGTCGTAACACGAGTTTCAGACCAGCGCTACATTCAAACGACTTGAAAGTCCTTCAAATGTCTGAAGATCGCGTGAGTTACTCGAATTACGACTGAAGCCATCCGTTCATAGGATTTAACGTTAGCAAGCGGTTTTTACCGGTCTAGAAGATATAAGCTTCAGCAATTTACTGTCTAATTTCGGTATTGTTGTTTTTATTCGACTCTATCTGGATAATAATTTTGGCAAGTTGTCCGTTGGCCTTAATTTTTTTTTTAATATATATATATATATATATATATATGTGTGTGTGTGTGTGTGTGTGTGTGTGTGTGTGTGTGTGTGTGTGTGTGTGTGGTGGACTCTCTTATCGTGAAGGATAAATGAGGGTCAGCATTGGATGGATGGTACCGTTCATTTTACATTTATGCATTCTAGCAGGGTCTATTGTGGAGAAAATCAGTTAAGAGAAAAAGATATTTCATTTGTTCTTTCTTAATGTGATACTAGCCCACTTTTGATGCCGGCGGCAAATCCACACCGAGAGATGACATTTATTAAAACAAGATTTTGATGGCGTCTCTGCATCAGAGCTTGACGGAGCAGATCATGCTGATCCAGTCTTCTCTCTTCAAAACCTTTAACATAATGAAACATGTCTTACAACACTGCTTTCAGTTTTATGCTTGGTCTTCCCAGGTTTACAGATTAAAGTTGATCAAGTATATATATATATATATATATATATATATATATATATATATATATATATATATATGCGCATTTCAGTAACTAGTCTGTTTATCTTTGGTAGGCCGAAAAGCTTGACTAGAGTTAGGTTGTACTGACCAATAATTTCTGTCATTAATATCGATTTGCATTATTTATTGAATTGTTATGATTTTATGATACTATTATATTCTTGAATTTACTCATACTTATTTGTATCTCCAAGGATGATTTGTATGTTGTAATTGTAACTGTTTGTGACCAACTGTACGACACCTCCCACATTGCCAAGTTTGTTTGTTTTTTATAGCTCTAGTCTTCTTTTTTGATAATAATCTCAAGTGTTTTAACATATATTCATAGTAGGGCAGTTTCATCTTTTATCCCATTGTCAATTATTCCCTCTTTAAAGAACTTATCAAAGTACTGGTCCCACATTTTCTGGTTCGTAACTATTATTTCAATTTTGTCTCCTTATTTAATGCCAGTGACAAATTTCAGTTCCAATGTGAGCGCTTCAGTTTACATTTTTGATACTCGCTTGTTGAACAGCTTTTGTAATATAGTTGTACGCCCGATTTACTCTATCTGCAGAGAGTTTAATATTTAATGTGCGTTATCAATGGATGCATGTTTCAATAAACAAAGATTAAAAAAAATGTTTTTTTTTTTACCATACATGTTTTCTTTTCGATGATGCAGTGTGCACTGAATTCGATTTGAGTATTTGTATTCCCGAAGGCATATGAAAATATTTTGTTTTCTATAGTATGTTGTGCGGGGAGAATTATTGTATAAGTAAATTTTCTTTTTTTTTTTCTAAGTTTCGTATTTCAGTCAAAAGATGGGTGCTATTTTATTACGCGATGTATTACATTACTGTGTGCACTACGAGATTATTTGCGTGTGGACAATAATATAATTAGCAATAACACTTTGCGAAAGCGATCCAGTGTATCTCGTTTACAAGGCTCCTTTATATTTCTCTTACAGCAAAGCAATTACATAATAAGAAGAAAATCAGAGAGAATAAATCAATTTAAATATTCGGAATGCGTTTTAAGAAAGGATCAAAAGTGTGCTATTCATATTTTTGCCTTGTTAATAAAAAAAAAATGCTTTATACAACTTTATTTCTATTTGACTTTATATATATATATATATATATATATATATATATATATATATTATAATTATAAATAATTATTTTTTAAAAATATGATTCCATCGCGACAGAGAAATTACCATGTTTCGAAACTGGTCAGTAGTGTTCAAGTTTAATTTCCATATTAAAACCTACCTACCGAGTGGCAGTCTCATCCTCAATCGACGTTTGGCATAACTATGCTACGGAATGTTTATAGTTTTGAAATAGAGTTGAGATCGTGTTTGTTTTTCCTTATCAAGGAGTCACTGCTTTGATTGAAGCAGAGGTGTTTGTTATATGCTAAGTTCCTTGAGTCGTGTAAGGTTGGGCTTTTTTGTCAGGCTACAATGGCTAATCTTATTCGATTTCCTGCTAAAACTCTAACTGATCGATGTTATAGTTCTGTTTTGGTATTGATTTTTTTGTATTTTTTATTATTTATTAAAGGGGCTTTAATATTATGATTGGGTTGTGTTTTTAAACTTATTGTTTTAATTGAACTTGTAAATAGATTTGGAAATTTTTATTATTATATTTTCTCTGTCCATTTATAAAATGCTAATTATTTAAGGCGAATATTGTGTGGTGTCTGCAAAAAACCGTTATTTCATTTCTTTGATTCAATAAATTTTCGTTTTTTAAAAACATAATAATATGAAGTTTTTCATGTAGGCATAAAGGGTATAGGCTTTACAAGTTCTTGTTCTGTTTACTATTTTTCATTTTACTTTTTGGTGTTTTATTTATTTCTTTTAAATGGCAAAAATCTTTAGATAGGGATGTCTGATTTCTATTTCTAATATTATTGAGGTCGCGTTTGTTTAGTCTCCACGTTATTTTAAATTAATTCTTTGTAGATCTTATATATATCTTATCAATATTTGGATTCTCAATGGATAAGCTTGTGCATTGGTATACCACAGATTCAATGCGGAATCTATTATTCAGAAGGCAATTTCCAGGGTTTCAATAATCACATAATATTTCATTATTTTTTACTAAGTTTAATTTAAGGTATTTAGTTAATTGATTTTGGCATGCGTGTTTATTCAGGATTTCATTATTATTTTATTTTATAATTCTTTCTAGATTCTAAGTACAGTTATAACTAAATGTTTGGGTGTTTTTATTAAAGTTCTTGAGAAGTTTGCTGTTAATAGGAAAATATTTTTCGATTAAAGCTAGTAGTTTTTGACCTAGCTTATTGCTAACTATTTGGTTGAACGGGGAGTGTATCAAATGATTTTTCTTTTTCTGATTTTTTTTTTGGTTTGTAATATTGCGTTTTATATAATTGCTATTAGGGTGTTTGTAGCCACTATTTTTAGCACAGTATTACATTGTTTATAGAATACTTCATTTGCGGAGTCCATGCTGAATCTGTTCTCTATTGATGAGGGTATGTGCTTAATTATGGATGGAGGATGGTTTGACATACGGTGTACATAATAGGGATTAGTATTAGTTTTTCAATAAGGTAGGTATAGGTTATTCATTAAGTTTAAAGTTATATCGAGGGAGTTTACCCGTTTCAATTTTGTGTTGACCGTAGTTTTTAAATTTAAATATCTGAATTCACTATATATATATATATATATATATATATATATATATATATATATATATATATAACGAACCTAGATAAGTGTACGAATTTTGGTCAATGTCTTAATATGCTTAATTTATTTCCTTGTGTATGTGTGTTCTATTTCCTCAATAGAAAATCCGAGAATTGAACAGTTTTATATTGGCAGCACAAAGAATACATTCAAAGATCCTTGGTATAAACAGCTCTTTTCCATTAATAATTCTACTTACAGAAATAGATCATCACTTTCAAAATATGTTTGGAAGTTGAAAGAAGAAAAGAAAACTCCAAAATTTAAATGTAAAATTTTCAAACTAGCTAGAACTTGTAGATCACTATATGAACCTAGTTTTCTGTGATTACAGGAGAAAATGCAGATAATTATTTTTTTAATAGGGATTATTTGTCAAATGAAAAATTCGAACTTACCGTTAATTGTATGCACATTACGCGTTCGAATTTACATTGTTGCGAGAATTCTGAAAATTTAGGTTAGTTCATTCATTTATTTATTTATAATTTATATAATACATTTAATTATTTAATTTATAATTTTCTGTTTTAAAAATAGATATATTTCCTGTTTTTTCTTTCTTTTATTCTTTAAGTGTCTTTTATTTACATGCTATGTATAACTGTTTTAAAAAATGTTGCATCTTCTATGAAAACGTCAACTGCCCGTCAGTCGTTACAATGTACCCAAATTCTTCATGAAATAGACATAGTTACCAGTTTAATTTCGAATCTATCTTTCATGACATCTACCATAAACGATTTCATTGGTTAAACCAATTCTCAACATATCCTGTCTTGCATTTTTATTTCATCCTCATATTTATCTTTATCTCTACTTCTTTTTCTTCGGAGTCTCACTTCTCTTCTACCTCTTCTTATTTTCCTTTCTTCTTTATTTCTTTCCTAGAGACCATATCTTATCTCTCTTTTTTTCATTTTATTCGCCTATATCTTATGTCTTTCTTCCTTTTTCTTCATTATGTCTTTCTTAATTTATGACATTCTTAGCAGAAGAGATGTCTTATACGTAATAGTAAAAATATTATAACCATCATTTGCCACCGGCTGATAAGATGCTATGATATGCATCGAAACGTTAATGCATTGGTGTAGAGGAACTATATATTTTCGAATGTAATATCATAAAATAAAGAATGAATACATATATATATATATATATATATATATATATATATATATATATATATATATATATATATATATTTAAAATGATCAGACTATAAGAAAAGTTCTCGTTGTAAAATATACAGATATACGTCAAGCTAATTAGAAATGGTAAAAAAAAGACATACACAAATAATGATACTTTCTAACGACTTTAAATTTCGAGAACACTCCCAGCTTTTCATTCGAGAGCCTCGCAATCTCCAGGCGGTTGAAAGGATAATATACCAAATTTCATATTTAGAATTGAGTATCCAGTGCTTTGAATGCGCAGAAAGGCAGCAATATTATAGTATATATATTTATATATATATATATATATATATATATATATATATATATATATATATATATTTATATTTTTATTATTATTATTGTTATTATTATTATTATTATGTACCAATTAAAAATCAAGCAGTGTAATTTTCAAAATGACGATTTTTTTCCATTGGAATTTTTCAAAATTTCCCTGCGTGAAACGGACTATTGTTACATAAACAACGGCAAAATACTATAATTATGTGTAAGAAGTTTTTTAAATTTTTTTTTAAAGTAGAGGACTAACATAAACATAACAAAAGGAATTTTCAAATCGCGCACACACACACACACACACACACACACACACACACACACACACACACATATATATATATATATATATATATATATATATATATATATATATAAAAGAGAGACAGATAGAGAGAAATATAGAAAGAGGGAATACGATGGGTAAAATTTCAGCATTTTATATTTGCAATTTCACGCATACGACCTTTTGGTTTTGATTTTGTCAGCTGAACACTATAGTAGCGTCTGTTGGACACTGTCTTTGAGAAAACCAGCCCCATAACGCAATTCACTCCGCCAGAAATTTTGAAAAGCCATGCTGTACTGCTTGGCACTTGCACCGTAGTTTCCAAAAAGATTATATCAGATTGTTGCCTGTCAAAAACTGAGGTTAGTGGAGATGATTCGGAAAGAGTTGGATTAGTCTAATGGTGATTACGGAGGTACGGCAGCTTGAAACATTCGCTATGATCGTTCTAATGAAAGAACTCCTGAATTTTTTGGTGATATCCAGGCGATGATCGGCATCCATCACTCCAAGTCAATTAGGTCATAACCAGGGACACAGGAGTTTCTTATCATGCAGGTAGTTCATGGCAACATTCGGTATTTCTCATAAAAGTTGAGAAAAGCTCAATCTTTTCTCTAAGCCATGTTAGAACAATCGGAAATAATGAGCTACGAAGCATTTGAACAAACTCAAGCATCCACTCCACCCAAACACGCTTTGATGTTTTCTCAGACAGTAAAAAATTCCTTCTAGTATAAGATGTTGAACACACAGAACAACCATTGTCTTGTGGCGTCCCCAAAAGATGTAACGAGAGTAATGAAAACCAAATATCCAGTCAACATCATTTGTTTGGAGTGATACTAGTGACGGCGGCGTTATGCTTCCATTCATCATCTCATAATTCCTCAGACTTAACACCCAGGTCTGACTCAAGTGACTTACGCAGGAAGTGCTGCCCTGGGTCAAGAGTGAGGATGCTGGAAGACACTATGTATTGATTATTCTGTATGGAGCACAGTTCAGCGAGAGGCTCATTGTAATACTAAAGATGAACTGAAGACAAGGATTATGGCAACATTCATCACAAGGTGACCATCGAAGGCAATTTTATTGAAGAAGTTTACTATTTAGTATTTCAAGTTGTTTTGTGCAATTTTGGTAAATATATCTGTTAAAATGAGATGTCAGTGTTATTTTGATTTTTGCGTAACTTAGATAATTTATCCATCGCAAGCTGAAAGTCAGTCCATCTAGGAGAAGGAAAACCCTGATTTTAAACATCCGCTCCCTTCCGGTCATATCCAAACACGGAAAAAACTATGGAAGTAAATGCAGACAGACAATACAAAACACTAAGTATTCATTGAAAAAATTATTTTATTCTTCATTTACTAATGTTCACAGGACACCAGGCACGAGAGCCACTTAAGGCAGAGGTTTACTGTGTGGAGTTGTATTAGTTATATTATCACTGGTACGCTCGATTCAACTTCCTGGTATGTTCTCATTGAAATGAATCCGCACTGTCAACTTAGTTTTTAGACATTTCTTTAAAATTTGAGATCTTTAGAACGAGAATTGTTTATCTTAATTGAATACAAAATGAATGCCAATTTTTTTTTGTGGGGGGACACCCTGTATATCCCCCTTGCTGCTTGGATAAATAACATAAAATATGGATTATTTACTATCCAAGACGAGAGATCCCAGTTTATACCGCGATATAACCAAAGATTATGGGCAGAATAGACGGATTTAAGCCTTTCCCAAGGATATCGCTGTGAATGTAAATGCAACAAATTCAGAAGTTGATTGGTATTTTTTATATTCCAGTTAAGTATCGGTCAGTGCAGGAGGAAGGAGGCACTTCGTGATAGTTCAAATAATTAATTTTTAATTTTCTATTTCTTAGCTAATATTATGGAACAAATATAAAATTTAATATGGAAATTATGTCAATCAAGTTAATGTGGTTTGTGTTGTATCTCGAACTTTAAATTTGTAATTTGTCTTTGATGTTGAACTTTTTCCATGGAAACCTTGTAGCGATGAATGATGTAAAAACTGAAGCATTTCCTTAGGATATGAAATATAAGTAAAACCGGTATCAGGGACGTGGAATTATTCGTATGATAGAGTAATATTGGGTAATATTTCGGTGTGACATAAAAAAATATACTAAAAACGAGTTCTTAAAACAAGAAGTTTAAAAAATGATGTGAAATATAAGAAAATCTAAATAAGTTCTATGAAAATAAGAACATATGCACAGATGTTAGCTGTATGCATATTTTCAAATATAACACTGGAAAATATTTCCTTAAAATAATTTAAAACAATTTATATCGATCCATTTAAATTTATTTTTAATATATTTGCATGACATTTTTATTAATTTTGTCTTAAAATGCGATATGATGAAAATATTCAAAATTATTTTTCATAGTGTTCTTAAGTACAGAAATAAAATACTACCAAGAATTGAAACAATCTCTATGGATTTTAATTTAGTAGACCAGTTTAATCGGCTTTTAAGTCATGTGATTCCAGAATCAAATATCGTTCAACTCACAAATAAGATAATGGAAAAATTTTCTCAACTACAAATCATGTATTTATATCAATTTACTCGGCACCATATTTTATTAAGAATGACACGTTGGTTATTAATTTTCGAAACACATTTCATGACAACATTTATACGTCTCTTCTTCAGAACGTGGGCGATCGAGGCTCTCCACTATTTCCAATACCATATATGTATACATATAACGTATAATTATTTACCATAACTCTTTATCCCAGGTCTGTCATCAAATCCCACAAGCGCTGTAAGTAGGTTACATGAAGTTTACAACTGTTACTTTTGATTTCATTCTTTCAAATGCGTGTTAGATTTACCGGGCTGTCTTTTCTCATCATTTTTCCGAGAAATATCAATACCCTCCTAGAGTATGTATAAATATGACCGTTGGTTCTATTTTCTACAGAATTCCACATTCACGTGTTCAATCTGGCTGCAGACTGCACCGACTTCATGTCTACAGAGTGGTAAGAACTCTCACCAAAGCAGGGTCTTAGATTAGAAAATTTTTGGAGTATGTGACCATCTCATTATTGCCGTTATTTCAAGTTCCAGATCCCTGGTGGCAGTATCTGATATTGTCCAAGCTGTTAGAATATTGAATCCACAAGCAGAAATCCAAAGACTAGGAAAGTATAAAAAAATATTTTTTAGTAAAAATCTCAGCACTATATTTTATGAAGCGATTACCAACAATACATTTTTGTAGTAAGATTACCAGCAAAAATTTCTTAAACGATTATTCCAAGAAATTGACAAATAAACTTCCAATAAACTTCCATTTCTGTGCCACACTTTTCGTTGTCTGTTACTACATTAGCATAATAATTGAATATTTCTCGAAACAAGGAAAACGGTAGTAAACTGATACGTGCTATCAGTCCTCCTATCTGACATTTACTACTAGACAGTATCATCGAACATGAAGAATAGATGTGAATCAAGAGAAATGTAGTTCCATAGAAGGATGTTGGGGATACCATAAATCAAACATGTGAGCAATGACGAACTTTTGTAGAAAATGCAAACTAAAAGGAAGCATATAATTAACATCAGAAAAAGAGAGTTAAGTTTCTCTGGCATAATGACGAGGAAGGAAGGCTTGGAAAATCTGATACTCACAGAATAGATTAAGGGCTAGAGAGACAGAGGATACCATTGTATAAGGTACTTCACGAGCTTGAGCAAATATATTGCGAATCAATGTTTCAGAGGAATAGCAGAAAGACATAATTTTCTAAGAGCTACAATAGACAAGAAATCGAGGAGAACAATGATCGTCTACGCCCTGAAAGGTCATGGAACATCAATACAAATGAAATTCTCGGGTTATCCACCATATTTTAAAACGATAACAACTTCTATCTATCTTGTTAATTCAGAACATTGGTGATCATGGCTCTCCAGAACACTCATTTCTTTGTAGCTCTTTATAAATATATTTGTTTTATCTCTGCTAAACACGGTTTGCTATAAATTTACTTGTTGTGCGTTAGGTAGTTTATGCATTGCTTGGCCTGTACTTGCTTTCAGTTTTTCATGTGAGTATCAAAATTTACAATTCTTCTTTCCTTTTTATATGCCCTTTAGATTTTTCACTGTCTTTTTCTGATACATATTCAAATCATGGATTCTCAGGATCCTGCTGTAGAACTATATATGTGTTACTTTATGTTTCTTCTTGTGAGGAGAGTTTTCCTCATTTATTGATATATAGGAACATTGATATAACAAAACATTTCGGCGATCTTTTCTTTGACGAAATGCCCCTGTTTCGTAATACTCCGTTAGCTTTTGAAAGGCGTCTTTCGCTGTCGAAATTTGCCTTCGGATTTCCGTATCACATTTTCCGTCCCCTGTTAAAACACTTCCCAGATATTTAAATTGTTGCACTTGTATGATTTTGGTTTCTCAAATAACAAAGGTGACAACGTTGATAAAAATGAATATACGTTCACAAAATAACCAAAGTGTATATCAATATCATCATCATTCTTCTTCTTCTTCTTTTTCTTCTTCTTCTTCTTCTATATAACCTTTTCCCTTCAAGACATGGGCGATCATCGCTCTTTCCATCTTGTATTTTGTAGCTCTAAGCAATGTTTATTCCCTGACTCAATCTCTCTCTCTCTCTCTCTGTCTCTTTCTGTCACATTTAATGTTCTACCAACTATTGACGTGTTAGCATTAGTTATGTCACACTCTGTTTCCATCTGTTCTTCTTGATTCAATGGCTTATGAGTGTCAAATTCGCCAAGCCCCTTTCCCCATTATGTCTCCCAGAAATTTCAACTGTCTCTTTCTGATCCTCGCTAAAATGTCATTTTCGTTCCAAAATCTCCTTAAAACTTTAAAGTTGCTCATATATTAAATTAAAGATATTCTCAGTATCCTCCGGTAGCATCACATCTCTCTTGTCGGAAACCTCATCGAGATCTGTGAAGAGCCTATCCAGCATTGACTATTGAGCTAACATAAGAGTGGGCCGCACTTACATATATATTCCACACGAATTTCTACTGTTTCTTAATATTTCAGTTTGTTTCTGGTCGTCATAAAATGCTATTCAAAAGCGCCTTCAGATTTTCTTTCACAAGAATTTTATTGCACATATAAAAGTCAGTTAGATTTGTACTATGCGTGATTCACACTTAGGCTATCCCGTATCTTTCGATAAATGATGACGAGTGGGTCGCCATTTCTTTCTGCGGTAGTTGCCATCCAAGGCTATAGAACACGGTCTGTCCTGTTATTTACACATAGCTGGTAGAAGAAGGAGATGATTCATACCTTTCTCAAGGGCATTAGCATGTAAGCGAATGTAATGGATTCGAATGGAATTCGAACTCGGCTCTCCACAATCCGAGCCGCTAATAAAATAATATATTCCACATTACTCCAAATAAAAGTTTATGAATGAAACCCCCGTCAATACTGGAAAGAGTGATAACAGATACTGGTCTTGAGAAACCTATTTGCCTGAAAAGATTTTAAAAGAACGATTTTATATATTCTTTTTTTGAGAGGCAAAACAATTTGCTTTACTTTCCTACACGCTTCCTGCTTTCATTCATTCATCCTCTTTCATCAACCATCCCTCTGTCCTTACTTGATCAAATTGGTATTTCTCCGACCTCCCCATGAGGCAGGATGTGGCACAAGGCCAAATTTTATGTGAGACGATCAGAGTAGACCTGGGGAAAATTTCCCCGTAGACATCGCATACACGATGTCAAGTTTGTCGACCTCCCCAGAAAAGCATCTGCCCTTCGGCATAGCCACTTCTGTGTTCAACACGTCAGCCATGATACTTGATCAAACCGGATTTACCCGACCTCCCCACGAGGCAGGATATGGCACAAGGCCGATTTTTATGTAGAACGACCCGAACCCGTAGGCGCGGGCTAAAATTTCCCCGTAGACACTGCATACATGGGGTTGGGTTTTTGTAGCATTCCAGACGAGACATTGTCCTTCTGCCTAGCTTCGTCTGAGTTCGACATGTCAGCCTTGATACTTGATTAAACCACCCCCTAACTAATTTGTCACTGATAATTTATAGCTACCTTCCAACCCACATTTCCATCTTTGTTTCACCATCCATTATAATTATGGGTAAAGCAGGTAGCATCCATTACGACACAATTCTTTTTCATATATTACGCACAATTCTTTTTCATATATTCCAACAGAAAGTAATATTGATTGGTTGATCAATGAATGTCGAATATTTCCTCTCATACTGAATAGCCATTAACAATGTCAGATTTCCAATCGTCTGTCATAATACTTTCTAGATAGCTAATTTTTTGTACTTGATTTATTTGAAGCCTCCAATTTGTAGCATATAATGGGGCCTGTTCTAAGTGCTAATGACTATGTATAGCGGCTTTCTAAAAAAAAGGTGTTTAGTCCTTACTTACCACTTTCTATTACTGCCTTATCTAGATGTAACAGTAGTTTTATTTGTGTGTCTGTTACCAATACGCCGTCTTTCGCATATCTTATGTTGTAAAAGCTCATGACCACCAATAATAAATTAGTGAAAATCAATCTCCAGCATTCTTAATGTCAACCCGCAATATAGTTAAATAAATCAAGTGAAAGGACGCATAACCTTCTCCTGAATAATTAACAGAGTAATGAAGCAGGAATATTTATTGGCAATAAAGACAATATTTGAAGAAGCATTTGTACTGAATGTAGAAAGTGAGAAAAGATTAAATGTCAGAATATTATGAACATTGGTTTAAGTCATAAAACGATAGAATTATTACTTTTAAACAAAAATCAAAAATATTAAGTGTAAGTTGCTTAAAAAAAAAAATATAGATAAGTTTTGTATGTTCTTGAATATCTGTTGATGTTTCTTGAGTAGTTCGCAAGCAAAAAACTTTAAGCCAAAGAATATATTCATGTAACATGTAATTTGAATGAAGAATAAAAATGTAATTAAATATTGTATGAACTTGAGTATCTCTCGATGATACTTAAGTGGTTCGGTTCGCAAGTAACAAGCTTTAACGAAAAGACTATATTCATACAAGTTAAGTATCCTCATACTTCAAAGAGGAATATTATCGATCTTGCTGAAAACGTTGTCAAAGATTTTTTAAGGAAGAAGCCATCTCTAACCACTCCAGATATTAATGAAATAAAAAGTTGGTCCATCGTTAAAAGAATTTTATATGAGAATTGAACACAGGATTTGAAATAATTCTTCAGAAGTGAAAATAACATTTTAATGGTGTTAATTGCATTAATGTGAATAAAACGTACATAATAATTACTAATTAATTTTTCAAAATGTCAATTATTTTTAATTAACATATAACAAATAATGTGTTTACTAACAGGAATCCGGTAACGGGTTCTAAAAATGAATATGGGTTAACAATGATATCACTCCTTGCCCAATGTTTATGTTAGTCTTTTCGTGGAATCTTTAATAATTGATATTTTTGTACATTTACTGATAGCAACAATAAATCAAACAACAATGAAACAAAAGAGTGAAAACCTGACTAAACTCCCAAAGGTCATTTCTCAATCAGAAGTGATATCTTCTATATTATTGGACATGAAACGTATACCCCACAAGGATACTGTTAAAATGAATTAATACCAAAATAAATTAACAACAGGATAAAGTATCCGACATTATTAAACACAACGCTTCTTGGAGGTGAATTTCTTCCCAAACATGACGAAGGCGCCAAATGAATGTTTTGTTTTCAAGAATGCTGATAAGAGCTCACCACTCTCTCAATATTGATCCATCAGGCACCACAGTGACATTAGCAAAGTTTTGATTTTATAATCAACAGGAACGCCGTTGACAACCTTAATTGGAAAACCCCTTGCACGACAAGGAATACGGATTTCAATCGGCAGGGTCCACTGCTGATATCATGAGCGACATTACTCAGATAATCAACGAGGGTCTAGGCAACAAATACGTCTCAAGGATGATCACTTTAGATATTTCAAAAGCCTTTCACAAGGTGTGGTATAGAGTGCTGATGAAATATCTCTCCAGCGATGGAATCGTTGAATCGTGGAAGATTGTTCTCAATTATCATGTCCTTCCAAAAGGGAAGGTCCCTGAAGAGAGTTGTAAACGGGCAGTCCTGCAAATCAAAAGCAATCAACGCAGAGACCTCCATCCGCCTAGTGTTCGCTTCTCCAACGCGCTTTCTACTTTACATAAATGGTCTACCTAAGAGATGTTTGGTGAATATCTAATGTTAATGATATAACTCTTTATGGGTGCAACTACAAAATTCTCGATGATAAATGATTGGCAACTGACATATTCTCTGGTCTAGGTTTAACAGCTCAGTGGGGAGGATGTGTTTTAACAAATTCAATACCACGAAAAACAAACTAGTGATATCTCATCATCACTTAATGATCCCGGACGTTCTATCAGGAAGGCCGCATATCTTGAGCGCCTTCTGGGACGTAAACTAAACTCAGATTACAAGTGCAATTCTTATGTAGTACATCTCTCTGAAGATACTGGGAAAATGGCCAGTTCTCTGTACGACTACAGTACCTGACTTCTACTGCTATCCTCAACCTTTAGAAGAGCTAGATCAGGCCAAAAATGGAGTACTGCTCCCCTATATGGGTATGAGCTGCGCAGTTGTCGCTTTCAAGTATCTACAAAGTCCAAAGTTTTATCCGTGTCCTCGTGAGTGATTAATTATTTTCCACCCTACAACTTCCTTTTCGGAGACTCTCGCTGCTCTATCGCTATATACAGGGTAAGTGTTCCACCAGTTCTAACCTTCACGTTTAAGATACGCCATATGACGTACATTGTATTGAAACACCATAATTCTCTTCGTATTCCATTAGTGAGATATAAGTTCCACTCGAGTAGGTCCTGCCCCCAAACCGTTGTTTTGTGTAACCGACCCCCCCCCAACAGAATCTTTCCCTGATCGCTACAATATTAACCTGTTCGATTCTAGGGTAAACGGGTATTTTCCCCGCATTTCCATATAAACTGTACATTTTACTCTGTAACACTCTACCGCGTGTCAGGTACTCTCTGCAGACATGTTTCTGTTTCATTAAAGTCTTATATATAGAATGGAGGATGAAGGCTGGTGTCAGTTCTTGTAGGGAGAATTTGTTGCTTCAGACTAAGCAGCTTTTACAAAGACATCCACAAAATCATAACAATAATCTCTCTGAAACTCACTGTAAAGCGTATTATATCTTAATCGTCAGAAAAAAAATCAATGTTCTTTCTTGTACAGTCGGTGAAGCAACAAAGTACTCATAATAATAGAAAGAATATTATAAGTATTAGAAGGAATTCTCTGTGTTCTGTGCACATAGGTCAGTAGATACATTTTTATTTATACGCATTTATTTATACGATATTTCTGTGAATGAGTTAAAATTTGAATTTTCTATTTAGATTTTAAAGTCTGGTATCTCTAGTTACTTTCTATATCTATTGCTTAGGTTTTTATCAATATTCTTTTGGAATATAATACATCGTATCAACATGAATTTTGCCAGAAAAAGGAGATAAGTTCTATGATCCTCTGCGTAAATTTACCGTGAAAGATTCCTGTGCACTTTCGATATATTTTTTTTGCTTAAAATATTCTTCATCTTTTTCTATGTGTCGTTATTACGTTGGCGATCATGTCTCTCCACTATTCAAAGTCTTTGGAGTTTCTTAATAATCTTGGTCTTATCTCTCTTAGATCGTGTTGCGCCATTCCTTTAATATAGCTTCCTGTATTTCTAGTTTTACTTTAAATTCCGCTGTCTCTCTTGCCTTCAATATGTCATGGCAATATCAAATTCTCCAAGCATTCTCTCCTCATTTGCTGCACAAGAAAATTGAACTGTCTCGTTCTGATGTTAAATGTAAGTGTCCTTTTTGTTTCCATTTTCTCCTTGCTCACATATTCAGTCCATTGTATTCTAAGAATGATTCTGTAGAACCACCTTTCTGTTGTTTCAAGTCTCTTCTTCATCTGTGTCTTTCAGGAGGAATTTACATCAAAATTATAGTCAAATGTATTATGATAAATTGCATTTAAATTCATGGAGATTGTAGTTTTACGGAAGCAAGTAAAGAGAAAAGATTTCCACAGGTGGGAGTGTATGACAGATAGAGAGAGTCTTTGAAACATACACATACACACACACATACACACACGTAATATATATTTTTAGTGAAATTGGAGAAGATTTGAATAGCGAAATTAAATCAGAGCATTTTGTTTACTGTTGGGGGAATATGATCTAGTGCAGAAGTTGTACCCATTGAATATGGGTCATCAGGAGACAATGGAAATAGTCGAAATAATTTTTATCGATTAAAAATTGAAATAGCGCTGAGTAAGCTAGAAGGAAGTTTGGAATTCACATGATTTTGGTTGAAGCAGCCGGAACCCCGTGATAATCGCGTGTGAAGTAGTAGTGCCGAGGGTCAGTTATAACCAGCCGGATTTATCTATATAAACGCGTAGTTATGCTGAAAAAGACAGACGGGAGAAAATTCTTGAAGAGAGAATTGCCCCAGGAGGAACGCCACTATAATTTAAGCCCCGCACAGAAATCTTTATCCCCACATCTCAAGAGTCATATATCGTTCTGAGACGATTTAACAACAAAATAATCACAACACTCTTTCTGTCTCGAATCCAGTGTAAGCGTTTTTTTTTTGTTTTTTTTTAATTTTCTTTTCTGTAACCCGTTTCTCTTCTCTACTATTTTTTTCTGCTATATAACAGACATTACAAATTCAACTATTAAATCGATGTTTGTCCGGATTTCTGCATATATTAATTTGTTTTTGCTACATTCTAAATTTCTTAACGCATACTCCCAAGCCCTGTCTACATCATCAGTCGACCGTGAATGGACAGACATCACTTCTGCTTTCTGTATCAAACAAATCACAACGTGGGCAGGAACCGGGATTAAACCAGCGGACGGGTCGAATAATCTACGAATGCTCAGGGGACCTATGGCCACTCCCTTAAGTTTGGTTAGGACCGAGTAGATACCTCAAACCCGAGAGTAAGACGCGGGAGCTTGAGGGGACCGGGGTGAAAGTGTTAGATGAGAAAAACTGTTGGAGTAGAAGTTGCAGTTGCATTTAACTATTTCAACACTAAAAGAATGGGACCTTGATGCCAATCTAATAGGGCACTTAGATTCATGTATATTTAGCACCAGGGTAAAAAAAAAAGCTCGTCATTTGTATAAAAGACAGAGGGTAGACACGTCAACTCGGAGAGAAAGCAAACTCAAATCGAGTAAATTCCTGATTTTGCGTGATTATTAGTTTAATTTCTGTTAATTAAAACATATATATCTTCCATTAATTCTAAATTAATATTTTATATAAATTATATATATATATATATATATATATATATATATATATATATATATATATGTAAAAGAAAACAGACCACTTTAAGATACCATTATAATACTTTATTTCACCAGAGGCCTTTAAAGGACGCCGATCATCAGATAGCACTTCGAAAAACATTTTTTTTTTTTTCGGCGTCCTTTAAAATGGCTCTGGTGAAATAAATTATTATTATACTGGTACTTAAAAGGGTCTTTTTTTCTTTTTAAATATTAGCTCTGGATTTACATTGAGCTCCCAGGAATTTCATCCTCCTTGGGATTACCATACGGATTACCAAGTTCTTTAAAAAACTATATATATATATATATATATATATATATATATATATATATATATATATATATATATATATTATTTAGAATGTTTTAGAAGAGGCAATGCTGTTTAGAAAAAAATACAGAATATTCAGACGACCCGTAAATAAACTGAAGAAACAAACCTAACTGGATTAAGCAAATGTTTGGAGAGATTACGCAGGATCTTCTGCGAAGATTTCACTTTTTAGCTAACATTTTAAAGCGTCGTTGTATTTTACGGTCTCCTAAATAAAACCGTCTTACTAAGCAAAAAAAGAAATTTCGAAGTGTAGCAGCTGGTAGCGTCAAAGTATTTTTGCCTACAGCGCATAAATTAAACAGCTGCCATGTACTTCGAAAATTTATCATTTAGAAAAGTAATTAAAGATATACGTATAATATGAAAATACAAGAGTAACAAAAATAAAATAATCATGATAAAAACAGTCAAGCGGATTAATTTTAACGAGCAGTATCAGTAGAAATTTCATGGTTTTCCTATTTGAATTTCCTGGTGAAAAGTAATTCTTGATTTCATGATTGAATAAGATACTTCGAAGTTCTAAGATTATAAAATAACTTCGAAAAATCCCTTATTTCATCGTCATGTATCTGATCTTAAAAACTTCACCAAACTATTTCAATAACAATGATATGTACGTTTTTATTTAAATTAAAATAATAGTAAGAAAATTTCCATTTCACTGTAGCAGACGATGAATGCATCAAATGGTTATCTCCTCCTCTAACTTCCTTTTCTCTTTTTCTTTCTTCTTATTCGTATTATGCATGCTTTATTTTTTTAAGTAAAATCAAACAACGTATTTGATATGTTTTTCTTACGCGTTTCCTCGCAATTAAAATGTACCGGTCTATTATTTATTTAAAGTAATGGCACTATGTTACACGTGTAATTATTAATTCTACTGACATTCTAACTGAACGAAGTGCAATCATACTTTTTATTTCAGGTTAATTTATATCTTAATGCTAGATTGCACATGATAATTATAAAAAAAAATCCTCTTTCAGCAAAGAGAAACTATTCTGCTTATCATCAACATGGCTCACCATAAACTCCTGGAGAGCAACTCTACACGGCTTCTTGGCCTCATGATTTCCACTAACATTGTGGGGCGACTATATCGAATCAATTGCTGGATCTACTGTAAATGAATTTTGTTCAATGTGTCGTGCTAGAATATTCTTCTCGTCGGAATCTATCTTACTAATTTATACGTCTGTTATTCGTCCCTGCCATATCGGGTCTGGAGCTCATGCTGTACATCTCGAGATTCTTGACAAGATATAAAGAAAGATTTGTAATGTTATTTAACTCGACGATCATTTCGACTTCAGTCACTTTCTCACCGATTTGACGTGTTTTCCCTCTGTCTTTTCTGCAAATATTTTCCTGCCAACTGTTCTGATGTGTTTTTCACCCCTGGTACATCATCTAAATCAATTTAATTTTGCCAAAGAGCTCTCATTCATTTACTATTGAACTATTTAGATGCAACAGCCACTTCTATCCTATCAGCTTCGTTGTTCGCACTTCCCACATGTGGAACATCTATCCAAGTTATTGTTTCTATGTTAACTACAATCTCCAGGAAATTAAATACAATGTCAATCACCAACTTCTGTTTCTATGAACCCTATTCTTTTTTTATAGTTAATCAATTGATTTCGTATCCGTACGTGAGAGGTTTGATCCCAGTTTAAATTATGGATTATTCTAGTATGCTTACCAAACAGATCTATTTTTCCTTTCAAATAGATATTTGTGCCGTACGTTGTCAAATGATTTTGCGTAATATACAAAATGTAATTTTACATACTTTTGCATTCCAGTTTCTCTCTCTGATATAAATTTCATCATGGATATTGCATTTCCTGTTTCAGTGACTTTACCAAAGACACACTCTTCTTGGAGACATCCAATTTATTTTCTTAGACTGCTCTGAGAAGAGATTAAGAACATACATGAACAGTGACAAAAAATCTACGTCGAATATTTGTTCAAATGCAAAAAAAAAAAAAAATAGGTGCCACCATATTGCAAAAGAAAATATAAATTCTCTTCAGCGAACAGCAGAATATGGCAGTCAGCTGTTTTTGTCAAAATGCTTTATGATGTCATCTGAAAATTTCAAGCGCCTGCTGTCCAATGACATTCGGAAATGCTTCAGTTATATATATATATATATATATATATATATATATATATATATATATATATATATATGAAGGAAACGAGAACGAATCAAATATAAATTCAAACTTTCACAAAATTAATTTAAAAATAGTGCTCAATACAATAGCAGAGCAATGTTCTTTATTATAGGTTAAATCAATTCAAGTTTCGATGCATTTCATCGCATCTCATTCATGTTTCGATTCCTATCATCGCATCTCATCAGGTGGTAGTAAATGATGGTCATTATAGCCCTCATTTACTAACGCCTGATGAGATGCGATGGTTATACATAACCCTCATTTATTACCGCCGGCTGAGATGCGATGGTTATTGTAACCCTTATTTACTACCGCCAGATTTAATGCGATGATATGCATCGAAACATGAATGTATTTATGCAGCGTTTTTACGTATGCTCAAAAGTAATATCCTATAACAAAGCCTACATATGTACACACACATGCACAAACTCACACACACACACACACACACACACACACATATATATATATATATATATATATATATATATATATATATATATATATATTATAAGAGATTGCATAAAACTTTTTTGAAATTTCTAGACAAAAGCTTTCATGTTTCAATACTATGATTTACTCCTTCAAGCGATGGCTAAATGATTTAAGGAAATTAAAAACAAAGTGTTTTCCGAAGTTTGAATTTGATCAGGAAATAGTAGAATTAAAAAGTTCTCAATACACGTATAAATAAAATAAATAAAAAATTAGCATGCAGAGCTTTTAAATTTGAAAAAAAATAGGAAATCAACCGATCACGCTACCTTGGTTTCAATTATTTGTTTCGTCTAAAATAAGAAAGTTGTCCAATATTTAGATGTAGAATTCTATCTACAAACTGACAGTATCTTCCAACACAAAATTAAAACTCAACACAAAATTAAAATACACTTGAAACCACACAGCGAGTTAAATAAAGCACATCCCTAAATGTGTAAAGTTCAAGTTATACAGAAATTCATCTAGTAAAAATAATTTTCGAAGATAAAATAAATGAGTATGAAAAAAGCTATAAAGGAGCAGGGCATACAATTGAACTGGAATATAAACTTCAAATAAATAAACAAATGAAGTATAATGACCGGAGAAGAAAAAATATTATTTAGTTTAACACCAACATTTTAGATTAGAGGTCAAATGTGAAATAGGGAAAATATTCCCAAATTACCTAATAAACTCCTCCCTCAAAAACAGAAATATACAATATCTTTAATAAAAACAGTTAAATTATGCTACATCTGCACTTGTACTTTAGAATCCCCACTAAAAAGACAAAGCACCAGGAATTTAAAAACTAACGTGCAACAAGATATCGTTAACAGTAAAACATGTAAATGTAGAAATACAAGTAAATGTCCACTAGATGAAGTTTAAAAAAACGGAAGGAGTAATTTATAAAGCTACACTAAATTTTACATAGAATTTACTGAAGACAGATTCAAGACGAGATTGTAAAATCACAATTCATCATTCAAGCTAGAAACACTTACGGATTCTACCAGACTATACAGGCCTGTGTGGAACTAAATGACAAAAAAAAATAAAACGATTGTAAACTGGGATATAATGAAAAGAAGCAATCCTTACAATAATTATAGTGATACCTGCAATCTTTGCCAAAGAGAAAAGTTAGCATTTTCATTTAAATAACATTTCCAAATCAGAAAATCTTTCTGAATGAAAGATAAACAAAAATAATGACAGCATGCGTACACACACAAAAATGTTACAGTTCACCGACTTATACGGGGGTGACACCTATAGACATTACTCACCGTCCAATATACACCGAAACCAACAAAGGTTTCTTTACATACACACTCATACACGGTTTCTCATTTATCATCCGAAATGTTTCTTACACATATTTATATATTATCTATTGCGTTAATCCAGATGATACACATTTGACAAATAAGAACACTAGACCTGGCTTCTTTAATATTTCCCCTTTTCTACCAAGATTAATGCTCGACAAACGTACATATATGTTTTAGATAAAAATAAAATGCTTTTCGTTTTTCATTCAAAATACTCAAATTTTAGGAATACGTTTTCACAACATCGCCCACGTGACGACGACGTGATCATATTTAAACGGAACGCTTATCTTATAAAAGATTTCAGTTATCTGTTTGGATTGGTATTGCTTTTATGTCCATCGTCTTTTTCATGTTGAATTGTATATGGTCTATGTTAATTATGTTTTATGAATATGTCCTGAAGATGGTCTATTAGACCGAAACGTCCGACGTTGACATTAAACATTAAAACAGCATAATCGCATATTAGGATTTTTTTTTGTTTTTTCAGTATATTTTTCTTCATACTATCGGATCTATATCCATATATTTGCTCACACACACACACACACACACACACACACACACACACACACATATATATATATATATATATATATATATATATATATATATATATATATATATATATATATGGGGGGATAGATTCTTATATATTTGGATCAAAGGACTTGATGTAAATTATAATCTCCTTCTATGACAATAAAGAATGAACCGCACATTTAAGCCTGTATTCTATGTATGATTCTCTTTCATAGAGATTTCTGTTTGGTACGCTTTAATAATAGTATTATATTTTTTGTTTAATAGATAGACATCAAATAAAACGAATAAAAATGAAGAATCTTATGGAACGGAGTAAAAAAAATGACTGGTCCAATGAAAACAATACGAAAGTTAATATGCAAATAGGATTCTGGTTTGCAAAGTTTGAAATGAATGGCGAATATTTGCAAACCACCTGAGATATCGAATTCAGGACTGTTTGTGTTTTTCAGTATTTAGAAAAAAATAAATAAAACTCTTTATTAATTTATTCTAACTTGCTTTCTTTTCTTTTATCGAGTTTTTTTTTTATTATTGCAGACTTTGCTATAGGAGATTGACTTGGTCGATAAAAAATGTTGTTTACTCTAGTGTACTATTTTTTATATCGATCCGTGACAACCGAGATCGATATCCACAAGCAATACTTATATCAGAGCGTGAATAGCAAGTGCTGAGAGTCAGCGATTCTTTTCTTCCAATTTGCCGGGTAAGGCTCCTTCTGCTGGTAAAGAACAGATGTGGTATAAACTGCAAGGTGTATCAGCAATCCTGCTTCCTCTCACCGAGCGAAACCGGTAGAAGAAAACGTTTAGTAGACTTGTCTTGCACATTTGGTTTTTCTTTTTTTTATATTTCTTTTTTTGTATTCTGAGAGCTTCATGAATATGGCCGCGTGACGAAGTTGGTCACCTCAGAAAGTAATATTGCTTTTTCATTAAATGGTTTGTTTTATGATTACCAACAACAAAACAAAAAATAAAAACAGAATTTTTGCAAGGCAAATCTAATCTGTTTGTGGAATGAAGGATGTTATTAGAACGAAACATAAATTAATAAAAAAAGAAGGAAAATTTTTGTAATATCATGAAATAAGGCAGACACATGAAAGTAACGAATATAAATATTATTGCACTGTGGAGGCAGAATTGACAAGATTAACGTCTTTACTTTGTTGATTAAAAACAAGCATCTCATCAATTTCATTGGATGACGATAGATTTAGTGCAATTCTCATGAGATTGTAATTTTGCCAAGTGTTAGAATATGCCTGTTTTGATGCATGGTTAATCTATTCGTTGTCTGAAACGAGGATCAGTTAAAATAGGAATTTTTATACATTTGAACTATATTCTACAAGCATAATGAATATAGAGACGGTATTTTTAGAACCCTTCATTGTTTAATTTTTAAATGTGAAACAAGAACAAGGCATTAAAAAAAACTTCTTCATAGTGTTAATATATTTTTACATTGAACAATATCTGAAAATCAAGAAATAATAAACATTAAACAGACGAATTAAACAATGGAATTCAAAATGCGTGCTTAAATGAAATAATGCTAGCAATATCTAATAGAAGGTGGAAATGAAGCTACTATATGTAATGCACTTCAAACCCAAGTAAAACAAAAAAAAATAAATACATATTCAGCGGTAAGAGAAATTTGACCTTATCATTGACCCTAAAGCAATGAGGAAAAAGTGATGATGTATAACAACTATCTGGTTCCTCGCAAGTCCTAGAAGCAACACAGTTGCTTGAAACAATGTCTGCATGATCGTTGGAACGTCCTTAGTTTCCCTGCAACATCATATATCAGTCCTTCAGTTTACATTTTGATCCTTGTCCTAGTTTTCCTCATCAGAGAAAAAGTAAATAATTCCAGGCTCCTTATTTTTCAACAATCTTCGTTATCTTTTGTCTATGTAAACATGGATTCCTTTCTCCGCCTTGCATATAGCTAATATCGTATGTCCTCATGCACAATTATTCCGATAGAACTTGAAATATTGTCCGCATTAGCAATGACGTTAATTTAATTTCTTGGGTTCTTATCGGTAACTTACCGAATCTTTCGTACCCAGTGGCATTAGGACCTTTAGCAAGCGTTTTATGTTTGGCTAATTCTGTAGATTCGCCGTCAGCGGATACCGGCATTTTGAGAATAAACGACCATAAATCTTTCCGGAATATAGCAAACTCGAAATGTTTATCTTCTGTCATTCAGGAAACGATTATGTTATGCTTATCCATTTGCTGGGTTAATTTGATGTTTGTCATCTTTTATCCGAAAAGTAATGACAGAATAATTTAAATAGTTACCGCTAATTATTAAAAAATCTGGGCAACCGCATATATATATATACATATATATATATATATATATATATATATATATGAAAAAAAATTTTGTTAAAATCAAAAAAACAAACAAAATCAAGACAATTGTCTTGAAAAAGGTTTATTTAAATCAGACGTTAAATCAAAGATTTTGTTTGTTTTTTCGACATTCTGACGATTTTCATTTGCACTTGCTTATATATATTATAATAAACCTTTATATATATAATTGTCTTGAAAAGGTTCGTTTAACCTTCTTATCATTAAAAATCATATTTGCTAGTGTAACCTGCCGAGAGTCCTTTCAGGTCGTATCTTTATCCGGCCCTTCAAAAACTGTTGTTGGCTCTGTACAATGCCTTCACCACTACTATGAAATCTTAGTGTCTCGGCTGTCGCTCCCTAGTAACTGGAGCTTAATGACACCCATACGTCGAATACAACGAGAGTGTACACCACACACACACACACACACACACACACACACACACACACACACACACACATAAATATATAATATATATATATATATATATATATATATATATATATATATATTAAAGAATGAATATTATTTAAATTGTGATCAGATTGTTATGGTTTGAGATGACATTATGTGCTGCACTTCTTTTAAAAACATGACGTAATCAATTTAACTCTTTCCTTTTGATTTTTTTAACATCTCAGTGTTCGTGTAATCAGTTGGGAAGTTTAGTAAATCTATCAGGAAAGTTAAGATTGAAAAAAAGAAAATAGGGGCCTAGATTTATATTTTGATAAAAGTTTCAATCGTGGCAGTCTCGAGAATTTTTCCTCTAGTAAATTAATTTCTGTTTCGAATTTACGTGGCCAAATAAACATTTCGACTGTCGTTATGAATAATTCTCATTATCTCTTAGTTTGTTTTATCAATATGTATGTGTCAAATTCTGGTTTTCAGAATGTATTCAGTAATGTCATTGCCACTTCAAACATAATACATGCAGGGGAGTCTCTTTTACAACTCGCAGTTCTTGATAACGCCTGTAATGGCAGTTGAATATACTGAATGTATAGCAATTTAACATTTTATTATATTAATTCTGACATGAAAAATAACTATTTAATGAAAAAAAAAAGAAACTGATAAACCATGACTGTATCCTTCCGTAAAACACAGAATGTGTGCTCTGTCACAACGCATGCGTTTTACGGAAATTGTTTGAGAAATATATTACCTTCACCAATTGGGCGTCTACCAGGCAAAGTTCCAATCTAAATGGTCAATTATTGAATGCGTTGTACCGATACGTTTTTTTTATTTTATTTTTTGCAAAAATATCAGCCCAGTACGTGTTTTTACATTGGTAAGACAGCGGGAACAGTGACTGATCATTTCGTCTCCGTACTTGATCGGCTAATGAAATTATGAGGCTTTAACATTATGCTTAGTCTTATTAGTGCAGATGTATGCCAATGTCGATAAAAAATAAATCAATGCTGTCTTTGAAACTGAATATCTAAATTTAACTAATTTATTTTCGATTTAAATTTTCTCAAAGACAAAGGAAATTTCTTTGTCAAAACAATTTTTTTTTTTAAGATTTCTGGCCATTTTACTCGTTCACCGTGAAAAATTAAATATAAATTGATGTCTGAGTACTTTCCTCTTGTATAAATTTTTATCAAAGAACTTTTTTAATGTTTTACCTGCTTTGTTCATTGTTATGCTGATGCCGATCTTTTAAATACCGCATATTCATGTATGATAATAGAGAGCTTTTACGCGTTAGTGTATGTTTTCAATATTTTTATTTTTATTTTATATTTGTTTGTTCCGAAATGTGATCAATTTTTATTGATTTTGCTTTTTATTTTTTAAAATCTTATTGATTGTATATCTTGTAGTTTTTTAAACAATTTATCACACTTATTTATTTCTTTTTATTTATATGCAATTTAGCTGAGGCATAATTTGAAAAATATCAGTTAAGTAGCACGATAGTGTTGTACATCCTATGTATGACGATAACTACAGCTAGCAGCAAGGCATCTGGTAATTTTTGGGAGTGTCGAACTAATTCTTAATTGAAGTTGATTCCATGTGCACCCTGAGCCAGGGTGGTATCATCTGTTAGGGCCTCTGCTATGGGCAAATATTTACCCCTCAAACTAGGTTCAAACTATATGAAGATAAAATACATTTTACATATAGTTAAAATATCAGCAATAGATTTACATAGTAAAAAAATAGCAGTAAAACATTTTTTTGTAAAAGAAATTACTAATGCTCGCAAAAATATTAACTTTCAGCATTTTATGATCCATAAGGAATTGATATTCAGCTACACAAACAAACTATACTGTTGTAAATGAGTAACTAATACATGTGTTGCTTTCATTATTGTTACTAGCTAAACTATAATTTTACGAACATTTCACTGAAGAATATTTGAAAATAATTCAGTAGACTATGTTATTTTAATTAGTTTAGATGGATTATTTGTGACCGCCATACCTGGAGAAGGATACTGTGCTTTTCAAAAGGGTGTTATTGTAACGGTTGACATATCTTGTCGGCATTTTTAGCTGGGATCAAAGCCCTTTGCCCTCCAGCGACTAAAAATTTCATCTCACACTTATGTCATTGTCTGTGAACATACCATTACTGAAAATATGATTGAGTTGTGCTGGCTCGGAAAATAGCTGCCCGCAATTATACCGGGGATCGGTAGTAAGACTGATGCCTACGGTTGCGGTTGCGTGGTGAGAAGGATATTTTTGAACCTGGCCCAGGTACATGTGCTCTCCTCTTTAAACTGACTTTGTATTGCATTCTGCCATATTTGAGAGGCAAGAATATACAATCGTTAGTTGGCCTTTCGGAAGAGATCAAGTGTAGTGTTTGCTTTTATCAGCTTAATCTATATTTGTTTTTCTCTATCGTCTCTTCATTCTTTTCTTTCATTTCTCACAGAAACCAGCATTTTCCCACCCTTCCACGGATCAAAACGGATAGTTCCTTATTTGTGATTTACGGACACTGCCTAACGGCCGTGCAAATTAAGGAAGTGGGGAGATATACATAATTATAATCGGGCTATTTTTCGATATTCTCGAATGTCAATTCATGCAACATTATTTATTATTCGTGCTGAATATATGGGAGAATTTTTTTTTTTTGTTAGTAATTTTGTTTTTTGCAATGTTTGGGACATTTTGCTTTGATTATATATCCAAAACGCATTATATTTCTTTGTACATGAAAACATATTTTCTAAACTAATTCGATTCCATAATATGAAAAAATGGAAGCAATATTTATAAAGGTAATATAAACAAACCATTTACGTATGCAGTGATATGTCTGGATTCAATGTATAACGCATGGGATTTTCATAATTTACTAAGGGTCTTGATTCAATATTTTTATCAGATATTAGCTATTATTCAATTTAAGCTAGAAAAGAAAATTTAAATTATTAATAAACACGAAAGCACTTTGAAACTGCTTTATCCATAGGTAAGACAATTTCATAGGAACGCTATTATGAAAAGAAAAAAAAAAAATGTGTATTCCGGTTAGTAAACACATGGCTGGTGCAATCGATAATAGCTCAGAATTTTTACATCGGAGATCCGATTTCCAATGATCACCGTGTTCGTTATATTCGCTTACACACAAATATCCTTTGAAAATCATCTCTGCCACAGCTAAGGATTAATTTATGAGACTTTTATCAATTAAACCAGTATTATCTGAAAAGAAGAAAATTAAATGTAAAAATGGTTTCTGGCTTTAAACAACTACCAAATGGTTAATAAACTGTAAAAGACGAATAAATACTCTTGCATTAATATCATGCAAATCAATGAGAAACATTCTATCTTGAGTAAGTTTTAGCTATATATAATACATATATCAATTCTGTGTATTATATTTTTACATTTATATATATTATATATATATATATATATATATATATATATATATATATTACAGATATTTATTAAATATATGTTACATATATATTATTATATATTATTATTAAACATACTATTATTATTACATATTATTACATATATTATTCCATATATTTATCAAATATATACACATATATCATTACATATTATTACATATTATTCATGCAAAATATTACTATTATTACATATATTTATTAAATATATATTACACACATATATCATTACATATTATTACATATTATTATTACAACATACTATTATTATTACATATTATTCCATATATTATTACATATATTTATTAAATATACATTACACATATATCATTACATATTATTACATATTATTACAACATATTATTATTACATTATCATTATTACATATCATTACATATATTATTACATATATAGTACATATATTATTATATTATATATTATTATATTATTACGCATATTACATATAAAATTCTTACAAATAAATAACTTGCAAATGGTTGATAAGCTGTAATGGTTGATAAAATTCTCTTGAATTCATATCATAGACACAATTGAGAAACATGCTATCAGGGAGTATTTTTTAGATTTGTAATGTGAACATTAGTAGAAAAATTCTAAAAAAACGTTTTAACAGAGGACGAAAATTGAGACTGTAAGTTAAGCAAAATATTACCAAACAGGAAAAATTAGAAATAAAGAAAAAGGATTCCTGAAATGTTATGTAATATGAGTCCTCCTATAGCTGGAATATCCCTCAAAGATGATGAGAGACATGAAGCCACCGAAACGTGATTCAATAGATGGACACTGAGAATATCGTGGACAGAACATGTGAGCAACGACGAAGTTTTAGAGAAAATAGCAGCATTATAGAAAAGTTATAATAATGTCGTAAATAGACAGTTGAAATATCTAGAGTACATAATGAGGAAAGGGAACTTGGGAGATATGAGATTCACAGGACATACTCAAGACAACAGGGACAGAAAAGTGTGCATAACAAATCAAACGAGCTTATGGAAACGGATGACTGAACCAGGCTTAGGAGAGATAGCAAAAAAGCACAATTTACTACAGGGACTGGAAGTTATAAAGTGCTATAATCGCAAATATCTTGAAGCTACACGACATATAAAAGTAGAAAATTATTAAAATATGAAAAAATGTTATCAGTATTTCGAAGAATATCAAATGAAAAGTAAACTGTTTATTTTGCAGTATTCAAATCTGTTATGACGCATATATTTGTTCATTTGTTTTTTACCGACATAATTTGAAGATTTCAATCAAAATTTTATGTAATATATTGAGCCTCATATCTTGACCAAAGCAAACGAAAGCAAGCCTATCTAAAGATATACTTTTCATTTTCAGTATTAAATATGTTATAATGAAAACATAGGTCTACTCTAATGCCCTGATGAAAGAACACATCATGTTGATGTAGATTTAAATGCATATATATAATGAGTAGAAAGGAATAACTGAGGAAAATATATTTGCGCCAAGAATTCTTGTGCAGGAAAATTCTTTTCTTCGTTAATAATACTTTGCGCTTCGATTCATGTATTTAGGACTTGAATTTAATATCTGTCTTTAACCATACACTGGGTATCCAGTAAAGTGTAGCTCCTTCCCTTTCTACCGCATGAAGCCATTGCTTTTGTATTGACACGAACATAGCTGTCAATACCCTTAAGAAAGCGGAAATTGAAGTAGAAAGATTTGGATAAACATGGATATCTGAGGATATTTCGTTCTTCAATTTAGGCTTTAAAAATTTTTAAAATATTTAGTTTTGTTTTTAGGTGAGTTAAAAAATGTTCACAACCGTGATGCACAAAGTTAATGAACAAACGACATATTCAAAATGTGTTATATAGATTTTAGAAGAATTAACACAGTGCCATTGCCGAAGAGTGACTACGACTACATTACACTGAAACACTGGTTCTCGGACGAACACGTCCTAGATGGCTGACAATTTGGAAACACCAGGCGCTGCAAGCTTGGATGTATAAAGTGGTGCTATGAATAACTCATCGGAATTGGAAAACTGAGAGCCGTGTTCCAAGTTCGGTTGATTTCGTTACAGTCACTTATATAGAGATACCATAGGGGAGATATTAATCCACCTGATCTTTTCACAGTTATGGTTTAATTAAAATCATTCAATCATTATTATCTCAAAAAGAAATTTCTCTGAATCTAAAAAAATATATATATATATATATATATATATATATATATATATATATATATATATATATATATATATATATTACTTTAAATAATAATATATATATATAACAATTCTAGAAATCGCAGCTGAATAGACATATAAACAGCATACGATTGGTAAATTGTCACCATTTTTTATATTTTAATTTCGCGCATGCACTTTTGTGTTTTATATTTTTGATATATCAGTCCTTCAGTTTACATTTTGATCCTTGTCCTAGTTTTCCTCATCAGAGAAAAAGTAAATAATTCCAGGCTCCTTATTTTTCAACAATCTTCGTTATCTTTTGTCTATGTAAACATGGATTCCTTTCTCCGCCTTGCATATAGCTAATATCGTATGTCCTCATGCACAATTATTCCGATAGAACTTGAAATATTGTCCGCATTAGCAATGACGTTAATTTAATTTCTTGGGTTCTTATCGGTAACACTACCGAATCTTTCGTACCCAGTTGCATTAGGACCTTTAGCAAGCGTTTTATGTTTGGCTAATTCTGTAGATTCGCCGTCAGCGGATACCGGCATTTTGAGAATAAACGACCATAAATCTTTCCGGAATATAGCAAACTCAAAATGTTTATCTTCTGTCATTCAGGAAACGATTATATTATGCTTATCCATTTGCTGGGTTAATTTGATGTTTGTCATCTTTTATCCGAAAAGGAATGACAGAATAATTTAAATAGTTACCGCTAATTATTAAAAATCTATAAGCATATATATATATATATATATATATATATATATATGAAGAAATTTTTGAAAACAACAAAAAAATCCTTAAATGTAGTTAAAATCAAAGAAATGTCGACGTTGCCCAGACGTTTCGGTTTAATAAACCTTTTCAAGACAATTGTCTTGAAAAGGTTCATTAAATATCAGAAAAAAATCATATTTGCTAGTGTCTCGGCTGTCGCTCCTAGTAACTGAGCTTAATGACACCCATACGTCGAATACAATCGAGAGTGTCCACCACACACACACACACACACACACATAAATATATAAATATATATATATATATATATATATATATATATATATTAAAGAATGAATATTATTTAAATTGTGATCAGATTGTTATGGTTTGAGATGACATTATGTGCTGCACTTCTTTAAAAAACATGACGTAATCAATTTAACTCTTTCCTTTTGATTTTTTAACATCTCAGTGTTCGTGTAATCAGTTGGGAAGTTTAGTAAATCTATCAGGAAAGTTAAGATTGAAAAAGAAAATAGGGGCCTAGATTTATATTTTGATAAGTTTCAATCGTGGCAGTCTCGAGAATTTTTCCTCTGAGTAAATTAATTTCTGTTTCGAATTTACGTGGCCAAATAAACATTTCGACTGTCGTTATCAATAATTCTCATTATCTCTTAGTTTGTTTTATCAATATGTATGTGTCAAATTCTGGTTTTCAGAATGTATTCAGTAATGTCATTTGCCACTTCCAAACATAATACATGCGGGAGTCTCTTTTACAACTCGCAGTTCTTGATAACGCCTGTAATGGCAGTTGAATATACTGAATGTATAGCAATTTAACATTTTATTATATTAATTCTGACATGAAAAAATAACTATTTAATGAAAAAAAAAGTGAAACTGATAAACCATGACTGTATCCTTCCGTAAAACACAGAATGTGTGCTCTGTCACAACGCATGCGTTTTACGGAAATTGTTTGAGAAATATATTACCTTCACCAATTGGGCGTCTACCAGGCAAAGTTCCAATCTAAATGGTCAATTATTGAATGCGTTGTACCGATACGTTTTTTTTTATTTTTATTTTTTTGCAAAAAATATCAGCCCAGTACGTGTTTTTACATTGGTAAGACAGCGGGAACAGTGACTGATCATTTCGTCTCCGTACTTGATCGGCTAATGAAATTATGAGGCTTTAACATTATGCTTAGTCTTATTAGTGCAGATGTATGCCAATGTCGATAAAAATAAATCAATGCTGTCTTTGAAACTGAATATCTAAACTTAACTAATTTATTTTCGATTTAAATTTTCTCAAAGACAAAGGAAATTTCTTTATCAAAACAATTTTTTTTAAGATTTCTGGCCATTTTACTCGTTCACCGTGAAAAATTAAATATAAATTGATGTCTGAGTACTTTCCTCTTGTATAAATTTTTATCAAAGAACTTTTTTAATGTTTTACCTGCTTTGTTCATTGTTATGCTGATGCCGATCTTTTAAATACCGCATATTCATGTATGATAATAGAGAGCTTTTACGCGTTAGTGTATGTTTTCAATATTTTTATTTTTATTTTATATTTGTTTGTTCCGAAATGTGATCAATTTTTATTGATTTTGCTTTTATTTTTAAAATCTTATTGATTGTATATCTTGTAGTTTTTTTAAACAATTTATCACACTTATTTATTTCTTTTTATTTATATGCAATTTAGCTGAGGCATAATTTGAAAAATATCAAGTTAAGTAGCACGATAGTGTTGTACATCCTATGTATGACGATAAACTACAGCTAGCAGCAAGGCATCTGGTAATTTTTTGGGAGTGTCGAACTAATTCTTAATTGAAGTTGATTCCATGTGCACCCTGAGCCAGGGTGGTATCATCTGTTAGGGCCTCTGCTATGGGCAAATATTTACCCCTCAAACTAGGTTCAAAACTATATGAAGATAAAAATACATTTTACATATAGTTAAAATATCAGCAATAGATTTACATAGTAAAAAAATAGCAGTAAAACATTTTTTTGTAAAAGAAATTACTAATGCTCGCAAAAATATTAACTTTCAGCATTTTATGATCCATAAGGAATTGATATTCAGCTACACAAACAAACTATACTGTTGTAAATGAGTAACTAATACATGTGTTGCTTTCATTATTGTTACTAGCTAAACTATAATTTTACGAACATTTCACTGAAGAATATTTGAAAATAATTCAGTAGACTATGTTATTTTAATTAGTTTAGATGGATTATTTGTGACTGCCATACCTGGAGAAGGATACTGTGCTTTTCAAAAAGGGTGTTATTGTAACGGTTGACATATCTTGTCGGCATTTTAGCTGGGATCAAAGTTAAGCCTTTGCCCTCCAGCGACTAAAAATTTCATCTCACACTTATGTCATTGTCTGTGAACATACAATTACTGAAAATATGATTGAGTTGTGCACGGGCTCGGAAAATAGCTGCCCGCAATTATACCGGGGGATCGGTAGTAAGACTGATGCCTACGGTTGCGTGGTGAGAAGGATATTTTTGAACCTGGCCCAGGTACATGTGCTCTCCTCTTTAAACTGACTTTGTATTGCATTCTGCCATATTTGAGAGGCAAGAATATACAATCGTTAGTTGGCCTTTCGGAAGAGATCAAAGTGTAGTGTTTGCTCTTATCAGCTTAATCTATATTTGTTTTTCTCTCTATCGTCTCTTCATTCTTTCTTTCATTTTCTCACAGAAACCAGCATTTCCCACCCTTCCACGGATCAAAACGGATAGTTCCTTATTTGTGATTTACGGACACTGCCTAACGGCCGTGCAAATTAAGGAAGTGGGGAGATATACATAATTATAATCGGGCTATTTTTTCGATATTCTCGAATGTCAATTCATATGCAACATTATTATTATTCGTGCTGAATATATAGGAGAATTTTTTTGCTTTTGTTAGTAATTTTGTTTTTGCAATGTTTGGGACATTTTGCTTTGATTATATATCCAAAACGCATTATATTTCTTTGTACATGAAAACATATTTTTCTAAACTAATTCGATTCCATAATATGAAAAAAATGGAAGCAATATTTATAAAGGTAATATAAACAAACCATTTACGTATGCAGTGATATGTCTGGATTCAATGTATAACGCATGGGATTTTCGCGAATTTACTAAGGGTCTTGATTCAATATTTTATCAGATATTAGCTATTATTCAATTTAAGCTAGAAAAGAAAATTTAAATTATTAATAAACACGAAAGCACTTTGAAACTGCTTTATCCATAGGTAAGACAATTTCATAGGAACGCTATTATGAAAAGAAAAAAAAATGTGTATTCGGTTAGTAAACACATGGCTGGTGCAATCGATAATAGCTCAGAATTTTTACATCGGAGATCCGATTTCCAATGATCACCGTGTTCGTTATATTCGCTTACACACAAATATCCTTTGAAAATCATCTCTGCCACAGCTAAGGATTAATTTATGAGACTTTTATCAATTAAACCAGTATTATCTGAAAAGAAGAAAATTAAATGTAAAAATGGTTTCTGGCTTTAAACAACTACCAAATGGTTAATAAACTGTAAAAGACGAATAAATACTCTTGCATTAATATCATGCAAATCAATGAGAAACATTCTATCTTGAGTAAGTTTTAGCTTACATATATTACATATATCAATTCTGTGTATTATATTTTTATTATATTACATTTATATATATATATATATATATATATATATATATATATTACAGATATTTATTAAATATATGTTACATATATATATTATTATATATTATTATTAAACATACTATTATTATTACATATTATTACATATATTATTCCATATATTTATCAAATATATATTACATATATCATTACATATTATTACATATTATTCATGCAAAATATTACTATTATTACATATATTTATTAAATATATATTACATATATCATTACATATTATTACATATTATTATTACAACATGCTATTATTATTACATATTATTCCATATATTATTACATATATTTATTAAATATACATTACACATATATCATTACATATTATTACATATTATTACAACATATTATTATTACATTATCATTATTACATATCATTACATATATTATTACATATATAGTACATATATTATTATATTATATATTATTATATTATTACGCATATTACATATAAAATTCTTACAAATAAATAACTTGCAAATGGTTGATAAGCTGTAATGGTTGATAAAATTCTCTTGAATTCATATCATAGACACAATTGAGAAACATGCTATCAGGAGTACGTTTTTAGATTTGTAATGTGAACATTAGTAGAAAATTCTAAAAAACGTTTTAACAGAGGACGAAAATTGAGACTGTAAGTTAAGCAAAATATTACCAAACAGGAAAAATTAGAAATAAAGAAAAAGGATTCCTGAAATGTTATGTAATATGAGTCCTCCTATAGCTGGAATATCCCCTCAAAGATGATGAAGAGACATGAAGCCACCGAAACGTGATTCAATAGATGGACACTGAGAATATCGTGGACAGAACATGTGAGCAACGACGAAGTTTTAGAGAAAATAGCACCATTATAGAAAAGTTATAATAATGTCGTAAATAGACAGTTGAAATATCTAGAGTACATAATGAGGAAAGGGAACTTGGGAGATATGAGATTCACAGGACATACTCAAGACAACAGGGACAGAGAAAAGTGTGCATAACAAATCAAACGAGCTTATGGAAACGGATGACTGAACCAGGCTTAGGAGAGATAGCAAAAAAGCACAATTTACTACAGGGACTGGAAGTTATAAAGTGCGATAATCGCAAATATCTTGAAGCTACACGACATATAAAAGTAGAAAAATTATTAAAATATGAAAAATGTTATCAGTATTTCGGAAGAATATCAAATGAAAAGTAAACTGTTTATTTTGCAGTATTCAAATCCGTTATGACGCATATATTTGTTCATTTGTTTTTACCGACATAATTTGAAGATTTCAATCAAAATTTTTTTATGTAATATATTGAGCCTCATATCTTGACCAAAGCAAACGAAAGCAAGCCTATCTAAAGATATACTTTTCATTTTCAGTATTAAATATGTTATAATGAAAACATAGGTCTACTCTAATGCCCTGATGAAAGAACACATCATGTTGATGTAGATTTAAATGCATATATATAATGAGTAGAAAGGAATAACTGAGGAAAATATATTTGCGCCAAGAATTCTTGTGCAGGAAAATTCTTTTCTTCGTTAATAATACTTTGCGCTTCGATTCATGTATTTAGGACTTGAATTTAATATCTGTCTTTAACCATACACTGGGTATCCCGCCAAGTGTAGCTCCTTCCTCTTTCTACCGCATGAAGCCATTGCTTTGTATTGACACACGAACATAGCTGTCAATACCCCTTAAGAAAGCGGAAATTCGAAGTAGAAAGATTTGGATAAACATGGATATCTGAGGATATTTCGTTCTTCAATTTAGGCTTTAAAAAATTTTTTAAAAATATTTAGTTTTGTTTTTAGGTGAGTTAAAAAAAATGTTCACAACCGTGATGCACAAAGTTAATGAACAAACGACATATTCAAAATGTGTTATATAGATTTTAGAAGAATTAACACAGTGCCATTGCCGAAGAGTGACTACGACTACATTACACTGAAACACTGGTTCTCGGACGAACACACGTCCTAGATGGCTGACAATTTGGAAACACCAGGCGCTGCAAGCTTGGATGTATGAGTGGTGCTATGAATAACTCATCGGAATTGGAAAACTGAGAGCCGTGTTCCAAGTTCGGTTGATTTCGTTACAGTCACTTATATAGAGATACCATAGGGAGAGATATTAATCCACCTGATCTTTCACAGTTATGGTTTAATTAAAATCATTCAATCATTATTATCTTGAAAAAGAAATTCTCTGAATCTAAAAAATATATATATATATATATATATATATATATATATATATATATATATATATATATATATATATATATATATTACTTTAAATAATAATATATATATATAACAATTCTAGAAATCGCAGCTGAATAGACATATAAACAGCATACGATTGGTAAATTGTCACCATTTTATATTTTTAATTTCGCGCATGCGCTTTGTATGTTTTATATTTTGTCGACTGGACATTATAATAGGTTCAGTTTTATACATCCCGTGAGAATTAACACGATATCGCTATTCACTCTGCGAGAAATTTGGAAATGACATGCTGTAATACTTGGCATTCGTGCCGAAAGTTCCAGTACGAGCATTTCAGAGTTTTGGGGTGTCAAACAGAGGACAGATTGGGAAAGATTTGGATGAATCTAATGGTGATTACAAAGGTGTTTGAAGTGATCACTAGTTATGGCGACGTTATGCTTCCATTCAACGTCCCACTCAAACGGAGGACTGCATCAAGTGCCTTGAGGAGATAGTGCTGCCTTGTTTCAAGAAGGTGGCTACTCGAAGACGCTATGTCTGGCAGCAGAAGAACTTACTCATGATTGTCAGATAATTTCTGCAACGACATCACCCCTTACATCAGGCCACCTAACTCTCCAGACTCATTGATTATTATGCGTGGATGCAGTTGAACGAGAGACCAACAAACCTCCTTGTAATACCAAAGATGAAGTGAAGGCAAGGATTATGGCAGTATTCAGCAAATAAACAAGCAAACTGTCCAGAAGAGATGCAGGAAATTCCGAAGTCATCAGGAGGCAGTGGTTGAAGTCAATGTTGATTTTATTGAACAATTTACTCTTTACTATTTCAAGATATTTTGCTGTAATTTTGGTAAAATATGATGTCAGTGTTATTTTTATTTTGCGCTATTTAGACGCTAATTTATTCATTGTATATTTTATTGTATGATTTTAGAAGTAACAAAAATAAAATATGGATAAAAATAATGCGGAAGTGGATGTTTTCCGAATAATAAGTTGACTTTGTGGCGGAAGGGATAGTCTTTGCTGATGAAATATACAGTTGATGTCGTTTTTACCAAAACCTACAAATGTAATACTTATTCAGCCTGGAAGCTTCATTTGTTTGAGCAATAAATGCACTTTTTTTTAATGTAATAACAAAATTGAAATAAACTTTTTTACTTTTGAGGCTTGGGTAGTACGATAACTCTAAGCAAATTCGACAAAGTGACACTGGACGAGAAGTTCTGTTTCATAAAATGACAGATCGACGTTTTTAAAATTATATTTGTAACGTAGTAAGAACTGACTAAACTATTCCAGGAATCAGAAGTTAAAGAGAACAATTGATTTTTTCTTAATCTATTTCAAATTCTATGAAAACCATAAAATTGTATTTGACAGGATTTGATAGATACTTTCTGTATATGAGAAAAGCTGAAAAGCACATCGGCATGTTAATAATTAACAAACTTATCTCGCCGGAAAAATTAGGATTAAATAGTGAGTTCCTTTAAACTGGATCCCTCATACACTAGGCCTTGTGCCGCATCTAACCTACGGTTAGAAAACCATAAAGTCACCTCGACGTAGTGTTATGGTAAACAAACTTGTTTCACTAAAATAATTATTGACTGAGTAGAGGGTTCGAACCTCAGTGGGTGCGCCGTTCTTTTGGCCTTGTACCACATCTAAGCTACGATTAGAAAATCCCTAGTGCACCTCGATGTGGTGTAATGTGGTGTAATGGTTAGAAGCTTGTCTCTCTTGAACAATTACTAAGGAGTCAGTTCTATCCTCAATGTGTGCGCCGTATTTTCGGCCTTGTGCCTCTTCTATGCTACGCTTGTAAAATCACCAAGAGAAAAGGTGAAGGCAAAATCTACAGGGTCATGACACCTACCTCTCTTCCAAACCGTTGGAGTTCGTGTCAGCCATCTGAAATAGATCAAAGTATTATATTGGGGGTGATAAGACTTTTGGTCCACCCATTATATTAATAGGTGTAATTAAGAGAGAGAGAGAAATTCCGAAGTCATCAGGAGGCAGTGGTTGAAGTCAATGTTGATTTTAATGAATCAATTTACTCTTTAATATTTTAAGATATTTTGCTGTAATTTTGGTAAAATATGATGTCAGTGTTATAAGAGAGAGAGAGAGAGAGGAATTGGTTGATTAGATTTTTACGACTTATCAAGCTTTGGCAACTTATTGAAAGCCTAAATATATTTTAGACGGTAAAAATATTTTTCGAATTACTATTGCATTATTTTTTTTGTTTGAAATAATAATGATTTTTACATAAAAACGTAAATATTTATCCCATAGATAGGGGGAGAAAACGTTGATTTATACCTTTCACAAGGTTATTTGCATGTAAATGAATACAACGCACCACTGTGGAATTCGAAATCGCATCTTCCATTTCTTATTTACAGCATCCGCGCATCCAAGATTGCATCAATTTGTATTCTCACACGGTCATATATCTAGATTCTAAACAAGCTCTACGTTGCTTCACTTCGTCGATCGTACGAAAACAGGTAAATATATATGAGACAGTGAGAAAGAGATATATAAAGACACATCTGAATAATAACGCATATAAATGTATCAATTCCTTCTTTTATAGTTGAAAACAAAATGTCAGAACGTGTAAATCGTAAAACTAGGTTTCAAATATTGATATTTGGAGTAAGGAGACGATAGGCCTATATTCGTACATGGAAGGCCTTTTTATTTTCTGGTAAGTCGATATTTATCAATATAGCTTCGAAGGAAACAAGCCATAAGCTAACGTTCACCTGGTATAATTCCACGATTCGAAATTGTATCTAATGTCTGTCTCTCCGTGTGCAGTAAACTTAATGCCGATCACGTCTAAATGTTACCAACGTAACGAGAAACCTGGGGGCATAAGGTTAATACATAGCCAAAAACAGCCCAACTTGAGGAAGATAGGTTTGGTCCCACCTTTAAAAATATGGCGGAGCTGATCACATATTTGCCGTTAGAAGACCAAGAATAATTCCTTGCGATATCCATCCGAAAATATTAATATTTTCTTGGTATATGCCTCAGTTTCGAAGATAATACAAGAGAAGACTAATAAGCACTAGGAACCACTAATTTCATCTCCCTTAATGTAAAATCTAATGTTAATCAGGCTAAAAACTACGTAGAATTACACAACGTGGTAAAAGGTTGACATTATACGGGAAGCAATCGGAATGACTGACTCAAGGAAAACATTTCCATTATTCGTGTACCGTAACCCGTTAGCGTTGTAGGGGCACCACATGAGTATATATTCAAAGAAATAGCGTGTCTTGGGAAAACAATTTTGAATTCAGAGATTACCATCGCGTAGACAAGTTGGCAACCAAGGATACAGGACCCGGTCCGTCGTAGTATATACCCGGTATGCTGGGTAGAAATCATGGATTCATATATTCAGCAGGGTTATTTTCGCCTGAGTAAATGTAAGGAACACGACAGCCATTCGAAACCGGATCTCAGCTATCTTATTCTGAGCCACTATACATTACATCACTTTCAGTATGAAAATGTAAAATTACTAACTTTGTGTCGTGTTCCACTAATCACCTTCTTTTACTCATAAGGTCTTAATGCAACGTCGTGCGTCGAGTGTTTGATTTTTTTTCCATTTACTACAATATGAACAGAAATACATTGAATTTTGCATTATTATTACTATTATTATTATTTACTTTTATTTCTGGTGTGTACACATTTCTTTCCGGGTCCCGCCCAGAGACCAAAGTTCAGAAATGGCATCATGACATTTTCCCCTTACTAATTAAAAACAAACACTCATACATTTTACATAGTTAAATCTTTTCGTAATGTAAAAGCTGTACTCATGAGAACAATTTTTGATATTTCTTTAAGGCATGGGCTTCTAGAATTCCTTTCAATGAGTCTACTGGAATCTTTTCCAACCAATCCGAGGGCTCCGACTACAGCAGGGATCATTGATGCTCCCATGGGTCACATTTTTGAGATCATTATTATTATTATTCTATGTGCCTAATCCCTTCATAATGTGAGAGATCATGGTTCTCAACAATTTCCTGTTCTTTGTAGCTCTCAACAATACTTGCCCCCTTTCTTATCACTTCTAATCTCTGTTCTAGCAACAATTTACGCACGCTCGTTAGGCAGGTGTTATTTAATATTTTCCTCTGGCCGTTTTGCCTTCAATATATCATGTAAGTATAAAAAATTTCCAAGAAATCTTTCCTTATTATGTATTCGAGAAAATCCAATGGTCTCTATTTGATTCTATATATAAGTGAATTTATTCCCTCTTCTGTAAATATTTGGCCTTGCTGTGAGAGTTACGTTTTCCAATCCTTTTACATTATTTGTACACTAGAAATTTCAATTGCTTGTTTCTGATTCTAAATATGGATATCTTTTTTATTCTATTTTCACTGAAACTTCATCGTTGTTCTGCTCAGTCGTTAATTCCATTACCAATCCATTTTATCTGCTTCCAAATTTAGAAGAATTTTTTTAATAAAAATATTCCACTGTGGAAAAGACAAACTCCTTAAAACGAAATAAAATAATGTTTCAGTGCGAAAATCCGAGTTAAAATATTCGAATAATTTATTCAGGATGTTGTATAAGTAGAATATGTTATCCTCAATAAAAACTGTTTTTTTTATTATTATTATTTAATTGATTTTTACGGATTATCAACTCTTTCCAGGTTATTTAAAGCCATAAAATATTTTGGGGTTTTAGGATTATTTTGGAGATAATAATAATTTACTGATAATAATCTTACAATTTAACCTATAACAGGTGTCGTAGAGGTGGATTCCTACCTTTCCCAAGTTTATTTGAACGTAATGTGACGGTTACACACCTGGCCCAGTGTCGGATCCTTTGGTTACGGCGCCAACGGTGACGTCGCTCCTCCTGGTCGCTCCTCCTGGGTCCAAGCGTGCCGCTCCAACCCTTTGGTCAGATGATCACCAGCCTCGCCTTTCCCGACTCGCTTCAATACCTGGTCACTAAAGCAACTATACCGATCTCCGGTCTGTCTACCCACGCTGTGTTTAGATCTTAGACAGACAGGACCAGCAGGGATCAGGGGCCGATACAAGTTGAGTCCGACGGGGGGTGGCAAAACACAAATAAAATAAAAACTCACCAAACAAAATTGCTGATAAAAAGGGTAACAACCTTTTATATCTTAAAATCCGTTACATAAAACAAAAGTGTTCTCATTTCCCGACCCGCTCTGTGGACTATGGCACCAAGCTTCTATCACACAATAGAAAATGTCGAATTACCTACTTTCTAGAATCATGTATGTATGTCGGGTGTGGTTCAGTTCGACACTGGGGCTAATTTCTATCGATCATTCGCAGTTGATTCTTCTCTCCGACTTGAGTTGTATTTCTTCTTCTTCGTCTGCTTGGGCTGGTAGTTTTCCTGTTTCAACTTGGTGGAAGATTTCTTGTTTCAACTTAGCCGCAACTCTCTGTCGTCTGAGGTGGTCTCTTCTCACTGCCGTCCGGAGCTGAACTTTAACTTCTCATCGACTTTCGGCTTGTCTGCAGCTCCAATTCTTCTCAGGCTTTCAGGCAATCTTCTTCTTCATCTACTTGGGCTGGAAGTTCTTCTTGTCTGAGGGTTCTTTTCTCGCTGCCGTCCGGGGATGAACTGATTTTTTGTCGATTGGGGCCCTGCTTTTATTGACGCTGCAACAAACTGGGGTGGGTCTGTCGGCGTCAGGGTTTTCTCGATAATTCCAAAACTGCATTAATTCTGTCTTCTCCATTATCGCTATTGTTTTCGCCCCTACTTCCTCGCAGTACCTTTGGTGGGGCGGCGCACATCCATCTCTCTTAGTCTCTCGTATGTCAGGTGACCGCTTTTCAACCAATCGTTCCTGATCAGCATTTCTTTCCCTTTTCTTCCGCAGGTCACGTGATCGTATTCGACCAATTGTTATTGGTCGAACATTTCTTTCCTTTTCTTCCGCAGGTCACGTGATCGTATTCGACCAATTGTTATTGATCGAACATCCTCTCCCCTCTGTTTGCGGGCGTGGTTACATCGTTCTTGTTTAAAAAAAAACAAAATCCAATTTTTCCTTTTTGCACGTACGCAAAATGACAATCTTTGGCTTTCTCTCACCTGGACTTTTGTCAAACAGCCCGCTGCTAATTAGTCTTGACTTTAGAAAGGATCTTTTTCCGCCTTCTTGGCGCCCTCTGTGAGCCAAAAGCAATTGTCCTCTTTTTACCTCTTTGTTTTTCCTGATAGTCGAAAATCTTAATTATCTACATTGAAATGTCTCTACTTTATTAACGTGGGTGTCCAATTCTTAACAGGTCAAGATCTGTATATCGTTCCACTGGTCACTCCCTCAACCCAAAAGAAAATTTCGTTTCTATTGTTCTACAAAAGAAATTTCCCTTTTTTCCAATGAGTCTTTCCACGCAAAAGTAGGCCAAGTGCTCTGACCGACATTCTTATCAAAATGACTTTCGAAAAATCAGCCAAGACGCTGACCTAAATCTCTTTCTGACTCCTATCTCCACCCTCAATTGGGTCATGCGTCATACATTTCTCTTTCTTTCTTTTCTTCCCTTCCTTTTTTTCCTTTCTTTCCTTCTTCTTTCCTTAGGATCGTCTAGTACACTCTTAGTGAATTATTTTCAACTCAGTTATTTTCCGTTTTAAAAAAAATTAACAACCTGTTTAATAAACTGAGTAAGAAAAAATTAAATCATATTTCTAGGAATATTTCTAATAATGCAAGGTGCCACAATCCTCCCCTAACCGATTTGTCATTTACCCGTAAATGACACCTAAACCCAATTACATCATTTAACATGCACCATGCATTTGTCTCATGCAATTCTATTCTACTTTCTAACATGCAAGGGTAATGTTCTTTCCATTTTCTTTTGTTCTACATGCAATGAAATGTTCTTTTCATTTTCTTTTGTTCTACATGCAATGAAATGTTCTTTTCATTTTCTTTTGTTCTACAGGCAATGTAATGTTCTTTTCATTTTCTTCTGTTCTACATGCAATGAAATGTTCTTTTCATTTTCTTCTGTTTCTACATGCAATGAAATGTTCTTTTCATTTCTTTTGTTCTACATGCAATGTAATGTTCTTTTCATTTTCTTCTGTTCTACATGCAATGAAATGTTCTTTTCATTTTCTTCTGTTCTACATGCAATGAAATGTTCTTTTCATTTTCTTTTTGTTCTACATGCAATGAAATGTTCTTTTCATTTTCTTTTGTTTTTTATGCAAGGTAATGTGTGCGTGTGTTTGTAGGTGCAGATGTGTTCACTGGGGTTTGTTCTTCTTGGTCAATGTTTTTCCTCTCTGCCGTGGAGGTTTTCCCGCCGCACGTGGTGGTCTCACGCCAGCCTCCTCCATTGGTCTTTCAGCAATTTCTTCGCCAGTCCTGTCTGAGTAAGGAACACTGCTCGGCATCTCCCTCTCAGTTGTTGCATGCTCACTAGACTGTCGTTCGCTAATCTTCTCTTACTCTTAATCTTCCATATTATTACACCCCGATGGCTATAACTAGGAATGTACCCATCACTATTGACCAACTTATCGCGATCTGCTCATCGTCTTCCCAAGCCACACCTTCGTCTCCCAACGCACTTAACTTATATAAGTGATCCATATCGATCTTTTCTATTGGCTTCATTAATACTGGCATCTTATTTAAGGTGACATTAGAGAATCTCTTCACTATCGGCTCCCATAATTCTGTACAATTGACTAAGCCTCTACCAATCATCTCTATGGTGGAATCTTTTCTTCATACCTTTCTTCCATCTGGTAATAGGGGGCAAGGAGATGGACACCCCAACCGCCGAACATCCATGGGTAGCGACACCAGGGATAACGGTGGCCTTATTCTTAATGTCCTTGTGGACTCTCCCCACATACCCTAGACAGGCTGATATGTTTCTGGGTGGCTACTGCCCACACCCCGTCTGAAACACTGATAGCTTGTGGTAATGCCGAGTTTGTTAATACCTCCACTTGGCAGATTCTTTTGATTCCTTCTCCCCTCCTTCAAACAATTCTAGTATGCACAGTTTGCGGTTACCAGTTTTATAGATAGGGCTCAACGAGGTACAAGTCCCCAGGGTATCATCTCTACACCTTCTAGCTTCTTCAGCTGATAGCAACATGAATTTCGTTCTCCCTGAATTTAATGCTATGTAGTCTGCTTCCACCTTGTACCATGCTATCATTCCCAAACCTTGATCTCTTCTGGGGTAGGGGATGGGTAGTTTATAACCTGGTATATCTCGAATATACTCTCGCTATCTAGTAACGGGACAGATATCACTACCAATAATCGTCTATTTTCTAACAAGGTCACACATCCAAGGGCATTATAGTACTTCCACAATTCTTTAGTGGGGTCCACTGGTAACCTTAGATGGCGGGGCAATTCGGTCTGTATGCCAAGTAGTGCTTCCTTTAGGTGACCCGGATTTACTATACTTGGGGAGAGGTGTCCTAATGACAGCATGTCTAATTGTGCTCTCACGTGTTCCAGCAAGGTCGTCAACGACTGACTAGTTTGTCGTACTTTATTCGTAATCGTCATTAGCTGGAAATATTTTTGCATGAATCGCTTATTTCCTGTAATTCAACCATTACAGTTTCTGTATTATTAATTACCTCTTGTCTCAATTTCGCCAGGTTGTCTATTAACCAATTGATTCTGGCTCTATTTTGGATACTTCTAACCTTGTCACATTTAATATCGTCACACTCTCTCTTGCCACCTGGGCAAGCGTCCTCTGGTTTTTTCTACTTGTCCCAGTTTCCTTCTTATGAATTTAACGTCATCTTCAGTTACTGTTCCAAACAAGACACTCAATGCCTTTCCCACGATCGGGGTACGGATCTTCGTTCCCGCGTCTGCAGTAACTCTATTCCCTGCAGGTAGTTTTGCATGTCTTTCCATTGAGCCTCTATCATAGTGGCTTCTGATTCTAGGGAGTGCAATAAACTAAGATACCCTTTGTGCTTAGGATAATCTTGTCCTACTTTCAATCAGGCTGCATCCAGCTGCGTCAGCTCGTTTCCCTAACTTATCTAATAGCGACTCATACGGGTTCAAATCTATTACGAATGTGACCACCAACCTTAGACCTGGTTATTATTACTTGGCTCGTTTTTTTAAAAATGGTGTTTCGGCTGCGTTTCCCGGCTTCCGCCATCGTCACCACCAGCGTGGCTATCACCATCATCGTCATCACCAACCCTTTCATCTTGATCATTCCTGAAAGGTAACAAATTCTCTTGTTGTTATTCTTCACAATCAATTAGTCTCGCTCGACTCATCACTCAATCATTTCATAACTTTTTTTCTTAGTTCGGCTCTTCCTCCCTAACTAACCTCTAGCAGACAGAATGGTCCGGTCAGGTGTGCGTGGCGCCCACTCTAAAGGTCGTACTTCATGACACCACTGGTGGCCAATCAATAATGCCAATGATCTTCCGTTCCTCGTGAGGCGCAGCCCGCATCTCCATCCCTCCACTCACATCTACCATAGTCAGCCAATAGGATCTTGGATGAGCCAGTGTCGTTATCTGTTGACACTAAATGCTTCTATTCTGCACAGCCCTTTTTGTTCTACTGAGATTTGGGGTTCTTCTCCTCCCTGATCTCATCTTCCGAGGTGATTCCTGCTCAACCTCCACCCTTCCTTCTGTGTTTAACTCCCGTCCAGAAGGTTCTTTGTCCTCTTCTTCATCCTCTGATTCTTCTTTCTGTTTAGAGTCTTCGCCTTGAATGTCTTCAATACCTCTCGACTCTATGTCTAAACTTCTCCTGTTCCTTATCCTTTCCTAAGCTGGGAAAGGGTATTTGATCCTCCTCCTCCCACTCGCTGGACCCTTCGTCTTGTTCAGGGTGCCTCTTTTTTAGAGCCTTCGACTGCTTGATTGGACCTCTTCGTCTTTTCTTCCTTTTCTTCGGACATGGGGGTGTGATGGCGAACGGGGTCTTCTCTGCACTGACTCAGTCGACGACTGAACATTGCTAATCCCCGCTGAGGGTTCCAACTCCGTCCTCGGACTGCTTCGTTTATCTGGTCAAGTTGACCTATCTCCTCATCTTCTTCGGAGTCTTCCTCCGTCTCCATTCCTTCCGGTTCAACCAGAGTTACCTTCCTTTTCCTTGTCTTCTTAGGCCTCAGCTCGCTCATTTCCAGGTTAGCTATTTCAGCCTTCTTCAGATCATTGGCATGAACTCTCCTCGCTCGTCCTGCCACTTGATCCCATATTACATATGATACTGGGCCCGTCTGCTCTACTATCCGGTAGTACGGTTCCCCATCTCTGGTCCAGTTTTCCTTCTCTCTGGTGGATTTTATAGTAGACAGGGTCTCAACCTTCAATTCCACCACCTTTCTTTCAGCATTCACCCTCTCATTTCTTTTCTTCTGGGCCCTCTTTATTCTTCTTCTGGCCTGTATGAATATCTTATGTTGCTGTTCCAGCAATAGTTGATGATGATCTTCTCCCATATACCTTCTTCAGGGGCTTCAGTTAGGTTATCTACAGGCAGGACCACGTCTCTGCCAAACAACAAAAATAAGGAGAAAATCTGGAGGTTTCGTTTATCGTAAACCTCACGGCCGCCAGAGCCTGCGTCAAATACAAGTCCCAATTTCCAATGTTTTCTCTGACCAACTTGGCCAATACATCTCCCAAGGTTCTATGAAACCTTTCCACTTTAGCATTTCCCTGGGGGTGATATGGGGATGTTTTTATGTGCTCTACATTCAAACCTGTCAAAACTTCTCTCATGATGCTGTTCACATTCTCCGTGCCATTATCTGTTACCAACTGCACAGGGGCACCATACCTAGGGAAGATTTCGCTTATTATCAACCCGGCCACAGTTCTGGCCTTCTTGTCTGGTACTGCAAATGCCTCAGGCCAATTTGTTAGCCAATCGACAAAACTCACTATATAGTTGTTTCCTTGTGCAGTTTCCCCATATGGTCCTGATACATCCATACTCACTTTCTCGAAGGGAAGTTTGGTACGTCTGTTTCCTCCAAGGGTGCCATTTCCTGCCTTCTGCTCTGCGACTGGCACACTACACAACTCCGAACATAGTTAGTGACTTCTCCGTACAGTTTGGGCCAATAGTACTTTCTTCCTATGAGATCCATGTCCTATCAATTCCCATGTGACCCAACCTTTCGTGGCACTGTTCCAATATCTCTGGTCTTAAACTTTTGGGCACATACAACTTGGGTTTGACTTCTTCATCCGTCCTGAGAGATAATACAGCCTTTCCTCTATTATGGCATACTTGGTGGTCTCTCCTGACTTCACCTTCTCTCTCAAGCAGCTATTTCACTGTCTGCTTGCTCCTTCTCAATTCCTTCTGTCCAGTAAGGATCGGTTATTATCTGGGCGTCCCTTCTTCGTCCGATTCTAATATAGGGCGATCTTTTAGCTTAATGGAGTTAATTACTCCTATTCTATAGGCTTTATCATCTACTCCTGTTCACCCTTACAGATCTTTTCTTCCAGTTGTTTCGGTATTCTTGAGAGTAAATCTGCGCACGTGTTTTCCTTTCCTGCCAAATACTCTATCTTACAGTGGTAGCCACTTAACTTAAGTGCCCACTGTTGAATTTTCTTATTATTTGTCCACTCTGCCTGCAATAGGTACTGCAGAGGCTTGTGGTCTGTCTTTATAGTGAAGACCGCACCATTTAAATAGTAGTCCAGTTTTTGGAGAGCATACATGATAGCATATGCTTCTCTCTATTACTGGCCACCTCTGTTGTGTCTCTGAGCTTATGTGAGAGGAAGTATATCAGTACTTCCTCTGGTATGCCTGGCACTGGTCCTTCCTTATCAGGACACGGCTGGGTAAGTACTGCCCTACACACTGCTCACTGGCATCCGTGTATAATATCATGCGCTTGCTGAGGTCTGGATACGTCAGCAGTGGAACGGTCGTCAACTGTTCCTTTAGCGAATCAAATGCTCGTTGACAGTCCTCTGTCCACTTGAACCTAGCGTATTTCTTCGTCAGGGCCACTAGCGGTATGGCAATTCTTGAAAATGCCGGGACGAAGCGCCGGTAGTAGCCTATAGCTCCTATAAAACCTCTTACCTGCCTCACTGTCTTAGGGTCTGGCATTTCCCTTATGACCTTTACCTTATCCATGTCGGGTTTAATACCGTCTCCGTTTATGACGAAGCCTAAATACCTAGTTTCTTCCCTCAGAAACTGACACTTTGACAATTTCAATTTTTAATCCGTGTTTCCTCAACCTTCCCAACACCTGTCTTAAATGAAAAAAGTGTTGTTCCACTGTCTCCGAAAATATCAAGATATCGTCCAAATACGCCATGGCAAAGCTCTCGTATCCTCCTAACACTATTGACATTAGCTGTTGGAAGACTCCCGGGGCATTAGGTAAACCGAATGGCATCACTCTGAACTGAAACAGTCCCAGGTGACACGCGAATGCGGCCTTCTCTTGTCAGCCTCATCCAGGGCTACCTGCCAATACCCGGACCTCAAGTCCAACGTAGAGAAGTACTTTGCCTTCCCTAATAATGCCAAAATGTCGTCTATCAATGGCAATGGCACCGCCAACGGCTTCGATATAGAATTCAGCTTTCTAAAATCTACACAGAAACGGTGGACGCCATCTTTCTTACCTACTATTACTATTGGGAAGCTCCAGGAGAGATCGATCTTTCGATCATCCCAGCTTCAACATTTCCTCTACTGCCTCTTCTACAAGGGGTCTTTTTATGTATAGGTGTTCGGTAGGGTTTTTAATTTCACAGGGGGTGGTCTCCGGTGTCGATTTTCATTTCGACTGTGTGGGTCTGACCTAGTTCCTTATCTGACTGGGCTACCACATCTCGATTGTTCCTTAACAGACCCCCACTCTGGTTCTAAATTGATCCGGTGCTAATATATCCTCATCTAAGATTCCTTTTGTTTGCTCTACTAGCTTCCTTCGTTCTTCCTCGAATCTCACCCGATTCAGAGTTCGTGGGGAAGTGCTCTTCCTATCTTCCCCCTCCCTCTCCTAACCTTTATAGTCTTTTGGGCCTGGTTCACCATCATTATGGGCACCAACTCGGCTGCCTCCACTACCGTTTCGCACAGGGTTATCTCGCCATCTTCTAGGCCCTTTCCTTCTACAGGGACCAACTGCAGAGGTCCCTCCGTACCTTTTTCTGACATTAGCCTACCCTTTCCCGACACTGCGGTCTTAGGAGGTAACTTTACATCTTCCTCCACCACTATGGTTATCTCTTCCTCTGGTGGGCATCCCAACGGCGTTCTCTCGCCGTTCACCACCAACACAGTAGGATTAAACTCGATCTGGGCCTTCTGGCTCCGGGCCAATCTTCTCCCAAGATTGCCTCTGTACACAGGTCGGGGTTACGTAAAAATTTTGGGTGCTTTTTCACCTTCAATCCTCACCGGGAGCCTCACCATCCCTTTTATCTCCAGGGGAGCCCCATCTGCTGCGTGATCTCTATGTCCGCTTCCCGTAACCTTCTCTTCCGTTTCACCCGCCTGTATGTCTCCTCTCTCATCAATGACACAGATGCTCCTGTGTCCACAAAGCCCTCATCTCTCTACCACCTATCTCTGCTCTACAGGATAGTTCTCTCTCTTGCGTTAGCGAAGAGAACACCTGAGCTTTCTTCTTCCTGGGTCCCCACCCTTGGGTCAACCCAGCCATAGGCGCCGGTAGCAATAAATCACCTTCATTTTTTTTTATGAGGTGGGTTCTGCGCCCCCTGCACCTGGGCGACCCCGGCCGGACCTCCCGGTCTCCTATGGCCGTTTCTAAAAATACAGTTTCTTTTCAGGTGTCCTGGCCTCCTGCAAAACCAGCACCTTCTTGTTGGACAGCTTGCCGCAAAGTGGCCCTTGACCACATGTCCAACATTTTGCTCTTTCCTTTTTTAACTGGGTTGGCCTTGTGTCTATCCTCGGGGACCGTCCGTCCTCTATTCAAGCAGTTCGCCCACCCACTGGTCAAGCTTTTATTTCTCTCCTTTTTAACTGGGCCACCCTCCCTCTTAATTCTGGGGTGGCCCTTTGGTTCTTGGGCTCGGCCTTCTTTGTTAATATTGGTGGGGCACCCTTCTCAGCCCACACCACTTAGCCAGGTGTCCTTTCTTACCACACCTGGTGCACCTGTCACGATCGAAGTCTGGGGCAACCCCACTTCGTCGGACATTCCACCGCCCTGTGGTCCTCGTACCCACAGGTCTAGCAGACCAGCCCGTATCGACCCGGCGTGGGCTTATAAAGCCATGCCTGGTCGACCATGCCGTCTCTTGGGGTCCTCCTCCCATAATTCTGCCCGATCCACCTCTTCCTTAACCCTCTGATTCCACACGGGGGGTTCTTCCGCCTACCCCCTTCTTCCAGCCTCCTGACTTGGTATCTGCTTCTTCCCACACCTCTTCACTTTATCCCCACCCCTGGCTCTCCCTGGCCAGCTCTATCGCTGCCGACAGTCTGAGCGGTCCTTCTTTCAATACGTCGTGACGAACACGCTCGTCAGAAGCGCCTCTACATACAGGTCCGCCAGTTGAGCCTGCATAACCGCATTATCCCTGACCACTTCGGGAATGCCAATGACGATAGCTTCCCCGCTCGGGCCCCTAATTCTCCCGGGGTTTCATCCCGCAGCTGTGTTAGTTTTAAAAGGGCCCTCATGGCCTCTATGGCCGTACCTTCGTCGGCGAATTCTTTGGTCAGTAGTCTTTTTATTTCTTCCCAAGCCAAGCGGGGTTGGTTCTCCACGAGCCCCCTTACGAACTCAGACGCTTTTCCCTTTGTGGCATCGTATGCCAGGTACAGGGTTTCTTGGTCCGAGGCTCGTAGATGGTTCGGCTCTTCTCGAGGATTGCCAGCCAGTTTTTAAACTCCTTCCCGCTGCCATCAAATACTGGGACCCTCGGTCCACCCAACAACTTCCTTAGATCCACTGACAACCCCGCCCTACTTCTTCTTCTTCCCCCCACTGCTCTATCCGAATCATAATCTGACATGTCTACAGAGAAAGACAGTCTATACAGCAACAATCGAGGTTGGGAAACAAAACAAGGTGTCCTACCTTACAGACGATTCTGTTCTTTCTTTTCCTTTGGTCCCAGGTCGTTCTGAGTTCTGTCTGAATTTTCAGCAACGGCGGTCGATCGTGGTCTTCTCAGGGTTGAAATCCCTCGGTCACCACGGCACCATATGTGACGTGGCTGTCTCAGGGTTGATCCGTTGGTCACGGCACCATTTGTGACGGTTACACACCTGGCCCAGTGTCGGATCCTTTGGTTGCGGCGCCAACGGTGACGTCGCTCCTCCTGGTCGCTCCTCCTGGGTCCAAGCGTGCCGCTCCAACCCCTTTGGTCAGATGATCACCAGCCTCGCCTTTCCCCGACTCGCTTCCAATACCTGGTCACTAAAGCAACTATACCGATCTCCGGTCTGTCTACCCACGCTGTGTTTAGATCTTAGACAGACGGGACCAGCAGGGATCGGGGCCGATACAAGTTGAGTCCGACGGGGGTGGCAAAACACAAATAAAATAAAAACTCGACACCAAACAAAATTGCTGATAAAAGGGTAACAACCTTTTATCTTAAAATCCGTTACATAAAAACAAAAGTGTTCTCATTTCCCGACCCGCTCTGTGGACTATGGCACCAAGCTTCTATCACACAATAGAAAAATGTCGAATTACCTACTTTCTAGAATCATGTATGTCGGAGTGTGGTTCAGTTCGACACTGGGGCTAATTTCTATCGATCATTCGCAGTTGATTCTTCTCTCCGACTTGAGTTGTATTTCTTCTTCTTCGTCTGCTTGGGCTGGTAGTTTTCCTGTTTCAACTTGGTGGAAGATTTCTTGTTTCAACTTAGCCGCAACTCTCTGTCGTCTGAGGTGGTCTCTTCTCACTGCCGTCCGGAGCTGAACTTTAACTTCTCATCGACTTTCGGCTTGTCTGCAGCTCCAATTCTTCTCAGGCTTTCAGGCAATCTTCTTCTTCATCTACTTGGGCTGGAAGTTCTTCTTGTCTGAGGGTTCTTTTCTCGCTGCCGTCCGGGGATGAACTGATTTTTGTCGATTGGGGCCCTGCTTTTATTGACGCTGCAACAAACTGGGGTGGGTCTGTCGGCGTCAGGGTTTTCTCGATAATTCAAAAACTGCATTAATTCTGTCTTCTCCATTATCGCTATTGTTTTCGCCCCTACTTCCTCGCAGTACCTTTGGTGGGGCGGCGCACATCCATCTCTCTTAGTCTCTCGTATGTCAGGTGACCGCTTTTCAACCAATCGTTCCTGATCGAGCATTTCTTTTCCTTTTCTTCCGCAGGTCACGTGATCGTATTCGACCAATTGTTATTGGTCGAACATTTCTTTCCTTTTCTTCCGCAGGTCACGTGATCGTATTCGACCAATTGTTATTGATCGAACATCCTCTCCCCTCTGTTTGCGGGCGTGGTTACATCGTTCTTGTTTAAAAAAAAAACAAAATCAATTTTTTTTTTTGCACGTACGCAAAATGACAATCTTTGGCTTTCTCTCACCTGGACTTTGTCAAACAGCCCGCTGCTAATTAGTCTTGACTTTAGAAAGGATCTTTTCCGCCTTCTTGGCGCCCTCTGTGAGCCAAAAGCAATTGTCCCTCTTTTTACCTCTTTGTTTTTCCTGATAGTCGAAAATCTTAATTATCTACATTGAAATGTCTCTACTTTATTAACGTGGGTGTCCAATTCTTAACAGGTCAAGATCTATATCGTTCCACTGGTCACTCCCCTCAACCCAAAGAAAATTTCGTTTCTATTGTTCTACAAAGAAATTTCCCTTTTTCCAATGAGTCTTTCCACATAAAAAGTAGGCCAAGTGCTCTGACCGACATTCTTATCAAAATGACTTTCGAAAATCGGCCAAGACTCTGACCTAAATCTCTTTCTGACTCCTATCTCCACCCTCAATTGGGTCATGCGTCATACATTTCTCTTTCTTTCTTTTTCTTCCCTTCCTTCCTTTTTCCTTTCTTTTTCCTTCTTCTTTTCCTTAGGATCGTCTAGTACACTCTTAGTGAAATTATTTTCAACTCAGTTATTTTCCGTTTTTAAAAAAAATTAACAACCTGTTTAATAAACTGAGTAAGAAAAAATTAAATCATATTTCTAGGAATATTTCTAATAATGCAAGGTGCCACAGTAAGTGAATATAAGAAAACCGACTGGGATTTGAAACTCGGATCTCGGATTTATAAGTCAGAGCCTTTATCCATTGTACCACCCGCATATCCAAGTTTATTCACAAACGCTTATATATCTAGGTATTGACCAGGATCGACATTAGTTAACTTCTCGAATCGTACTGGAACTAGTGTTTTAACTTGATATTGCCGTAAACCGAAACATTTTTGAATGGATTTAAAAGAACTAGAAAATATCAAGAGATATACGATCATTATAATTGATATGTCGACATGTCGTAATAGCGCTTTGCTGAAACCTCGAGACTTATCGACATTTTAATATGTTCTTTCTTTAACAAATTTTAACTTCATAGAGTGATGTCTACCTAAATAGAATATAAAATATCTAGTATATATGTTTCATATTCAGTGATTAGTTCTTCTGAAACGTGTCTGGTGTTTTTTTTTAATATTCTCGTGAGGTTTTCCATAATTCTAGCTGAACATATATTTGCATATCTCTTAACTAAATTCGCATAGTTGTACGAGTATATAAGAAATGATCGTGCCACTGCACGATCATTTCTTATATTTCTTATATATATTTCTTATAGTTGGCCTATCTTGTCAGCTTTAATGAAATATATTTGAAAGATATCATATCTTGAGAAGACTTACACATCGATGAACGTCCATTGAGGTGTTTATTCAAGGATTTCGGAAGATTTTCGTTACCGTTGATTGCTTTTGTATTTTATGTTCATCTTTTTATCTACGGTCTTGCTGTAGCCCAGTTTTTATGACATTAATTACAAAGTCGAATTTGCCTGGACATTATTGAAGAGATGAATTGCAAGCTAGCCTTTCGGTTGCTACAATTATTTAAATCCTCCCTCGGTGTTCACTAATAACAACCAATTATAACTGTAATCACGCTACGTAAATAGCAATATATGAAGATACACTGTATTCAGCAAGTTAGTACAAAAATCTATTACACATTTATTGAGTACTATCTTTATTGAGTATTATTTATTCTTCTTTATTCCCCCTTAACCCTGGAAGGAGTCAGTGGAACGCCTATGTGCTAAGCTGTCCACCAATCCCCTCCATCTGTCGCGATCGAGTGCCAAATCCTGGGTCTAGCGAATGGTTTATTGGTGTGCTCATCATTGGGAATGACTTGGGCAATTTAACCAGGTGGATCCCAACTCTCAGTTAGGCCAAAAAAAAAAAAAAAAAATATATATATATATATATAAAATCAATAAAATAAAAAACAACGGAAAGATATCTGAAGTGATATATGATAACCATCCTCTTATATAAATTTCGGACAATCCAATCACACAGGGGAAAATAAACTAGAGGCATTAGAAATGCGGTTCTACAGAACGATGCTGAAAATTCCATGGACGGAGAGAGTATGCAGCAAGGAAGCCTTAAAGAAACTGGCAACAGAAAGAACACTTACACTCAGAATTAGAAAAAGACAGCTGAAATGTCTTGCACACTAGAGAAAGCAGCGACTGCTTACCTGACGAGCTTGTGTTGATGGATGGAGGAATGAGTGGGGGGGGGTTAGCATATGAAGAAAAACTACAAAGACGGCCATGATGACCTATGTCTACTGAAAGGTTAGGGCACGTAGAAGAAGAAGAATTTTAAATTTAGGAGTCTAGATTCAATCTATTAATTCTGTAGTAGCTTCACGGCAGAATAATCGATAATGGTTCGGATTGAGGAATCGGAGAGCCGAGTTCGAATTCAAGTCGAATCTATTACATTCTCTTACGTGCTAATACACTGGAGAAAAGCATGAATTCTCTTATTCACACCCCAGCTATGGGTAAATAGCAGGACAAACTGGGTTCTATATCCATGGACGGCAATTGTTCTACCGCAGAAAGAAATGGCAAAATACTGCGGGAAAAATCTGCCTCGTCAATCATGTATCGAAAGATGCATGATCGCGTAAGCGTGTATCACGCATGGCACATACCTAAGCATCTTCACACCCCATGCTGTATTTCACAGGTGTTTTTTTTTTTTTTGAGATCAGAGAAATAAATATAAAGGGCCTCGATACTGGCATGTAGATAGAAAGCTTGGCACATTACAACACAAAACACTCGTCACATAGATGCATAGCAATCAGCAGTATCATTTAGATAACTAAATATATCTTCCAAAAATCAGACTTAGATCATGTGTGAGGCAGAAGAGGGCAACGCACGATTGATGAGTTTCAGCGAATGGGATGCGAAGAGATAGCAAACGTGCAAATGTTAATAAGATCTACTATGGATTGGGAATTTTGAAGCGCCATGATGGCTAACAACATGAACTGATGCGGTATATACAATATCACCCGATATTTCCAACACAATGCCACTTCGATTTCTTTTATTCTAGTGATACAATATAACTTAACTCCAAATGAAAATTTAGTTACCAAATCAATTTAAGACGTAGTCCTGTGTATGAAGATAAATTACAATCATAAGCAAGGCTTATGATCGAGAGGTTGGAGGTTTTGAGGAACGTTAAACCATCTCTTAATTACTATTGTTCCCAGGTACACTTTGACCAGAGGTGGTAGTAATTGTTAGGGTCACATCTATGGGAAAATACTGAACCTTCAAAAAAAAGCAAAAGACTGAGAAAGTAAAAGAATTGCTATTTATAACAATTTTTTCAAAAGTTTACCAACAATACCTATTTATTGCTTAATGACAATAAAAATTTTATCTGTAGTTGAAGACATAATATGGCGTTCAAAATATTTAGATTTCGCCATTATATAGCCCATAAGAGTTGATATGCCGCTAAACAGAACCAACAGACCAACTATTTAAGATAGACTTGTTTATAATCTTCTATAAATAAACGTGTTATATCAGTTTTCTTTTGAAATGATAAATTGTCTTAAATTATAGAAGAAGTTGTATCTTTTGTACTGAATATACCTGAAGATCATCCAATATTGTAATGGCCCTTAAACTCTCGTTCTCGGATATTTAATCGCTTATAATTTTGAAAGTGATTAATTTCGTAATCACTATATGCCTAAACCAAACGTCTATTCCCCATTCGAACTGATTATATTCCATGGGAACAGTTTTAAACAGACAGAAACGTTTGATCTCAACAATATTTCAACATGTTAACAAATTTTTTTTATTATCTCTTATATTGTGTAACCGCCATAACAATTCCAATACAGCCTCTCCCTAATTTTCGCACCTGTTGATATATTTCAGATTCTTTGTTAAGTGTCTTAAGGTAGACATGCAAAGCTTGCAATAAATATTTTGACATCCAACTTCATTAGGAATTGCAATATTTGTCCTACCAGTTTGGTGTTTCTACTCCGTATTTACAGATTTTTGATAAAATCCAAAGAGAAATCTGGAATGATACCGGTTCTAACTTGGCATCTCGGCTTCAGCAATAATCCCATCGACGAAACCACGATCGCCTGTAACTTTTATGCAGATGTTTTCATGGCAAATGTTATAATATGGTCTCCTCTTTGGTACCTCGAATCTATTTATTTAAGTTCAATAAAGATAGCCGGCTAGTTCTCATCGATCAATAGTTGACTATGCTAGATGTAACAATACCAACAGATTATTTTTATCGAACCTCTATCTTGTGGAAATCCCTTGCGTACTTTTTATTTCTATTCGATTTTGATTTTCGAAAACATAAATGCCATGTCAATCGTTAAATTCTGTCTTCTTAATTCCTGTAATTTTGGGGAACATTCACGCGTACATGTATATAGCTGGTGGTGAAATTGAATTGATAGTTGTTTGGAAGTAGAAATCGGATAGCCAATTTCAAATTTCAGTCGAGTTCTTTTCAACTGCTTATGTGCAAATAAATTTGAGAACGATATAAATCCATCCAATCTCCCTCAGGTATGGGTTAAATGGTGTCCAAACATTTATAACAAAAATATCTTTGTTATTATCAAAACATTGTTAATGCAATATACACTCTCAAAAATATTCTTAAAATTCAAATATTTCAGATACAAAATAACATAATACCGGTCAATATTGGAAAAAGTGGTTATCACTCTTTCTAATGTTGATGGGTATTCCGTACGTGAGAAAACTATTTTCGTGAAAATGTATTTTAAGAGAAAGAGATATATAAATATATGCAGCAATGAATTCTCCCTGAATGAATACAGAATATTACCTTATAAGGAAACAGCTAATATTAATACTTTCATATTATCTTCATACAAACCTTAGATAACGTCATAGAACATGGTGGGGCAAGGAAGAGCTAAAATTAATAATAGTAATCTTGGTTGTATTTAATGTGGACTGCTTTTGAAACCTGTATACATATGCAATAATTCGACATTGAATATCTTCAAACATTGACGTACTTGTTAATCCATTACTCCTCGGTTTATCATTGTCATTTTCCTACTAGATCAATAAATGTCTGTGGAAGTGGTGAAATTTCATATTAATAGAACTGAATTATGCAAATATTAAGCTGGAAGGTTTAACGCTTCTCAATATTCTATCACTATGTTCTGAATTTGAAATCAGCAGAAAAGGGAAACAAGACAAATTACTGTCATACAGTTTCGTGTGGCTTTGTGGATTTTACAACATTCTCAAACTTGCTCGCTTATTTCATAACAAAAGCTGATCTTTTTTTATAATATATTTGATTCTATATTTAAATATTGATTGTTGTTTTATTTATTCTGAAATAAATATGCAAATGTTTTTCTTTTATTTATACTTACAGCTATTTTTTGTTTTCCAGTTTATGGAGATATATAAGAAAGATAACGCTTGACTCTAGAACAAAACAGGTTAAGATTTTGAGCCCGCGAAAGCATTCTGTTGGGAGTAGGTCCCACCAATCTAGTCGTAAAAATTGATAATTCTTTTACTTGAATCTATAGGCATACGTTTGACGTTCATTTATACTCGCGACATATATACTATATACTTGAATATATAGAGAATATTATTCGCTTATTTATGCTTGAGTTTATAGATTAGCAGTGTCAAAACTTGCTTAATGTAAAAGCTACATAATATAAAGTTCAGTTGTTTCAGAGCCGCAAGACAAAATTTACACATACGTTTTTGTTACATACACATTCTGTAAATTTTTTTTTATGTAAATATTAAGAAATGCATGCAGACAATAATATTTATTCATGCATGCAATTTTAAAAACTGTTAATTTGTGTTGGTTTCGATAATAACAAATTACGCATACATATAACCAATGTTTTTAAATACTTGACTGATGATTGTTTAAAATATTCAGCGTTTCTGATACCGTAATGAACTACCAGGATTAACCTTTTATATTAACTGTAAGGAAAAAAGTTCAGACAGCATATTTCCACGTGGTACATCTTAAGTATCAAAGAGACGTATGTGACTCACGAGACGGGGTTTGCTATAATAAAAATTGCTTATATTTTATGCTTAAATTTAAAAGTATTTTGGGGTATAGCCATGTCAATAAATAAATGTCACAATTTGGCTGGCCATTTATACTTTGGTGTGCAGCTATGTATTCCTTGCTTTTTTTAAGCTTACAAGTAAATGCTGGGCGTTAATTTTACTTTTTTCTAAATTGGTATGGCACGTTTTGGTGGCGACATACTGAAGCGTTTTTTTAATATCTACATTGATCTGGTCGCTGTATTCAACATACCGGTAACAAGCACATCGATATATATGATGTCATGGGTCTAATTATCAGATTCAATAGAAATCGAATATAAGAGAATCCTTTAGATTATTAGAGAATTGTTAAAAGTAATACTTCATATTTCTAAATAACATTCATATGATAAATTATTTCGTATATAAAATTCGTATTGCAGGTATTCAATCATCCCTGCGAAATAACCAGAACAAACTATATTATTTATGTATATTTAAATCTTTATGTATGATCTCTGTAACTTTATTGAATGTGTCTTTCTGTTTATAGGCATATTGACAGGAATATGCTCAATAGGAGAAAACAGCCCTCGAGGAAATGAGGTATAACTGAAGGCGAAGGTGTAAGAAGATTCGTAAGTTTGAACTGCTCAAGGCAAAACTGCTTATGGAAGTAGAAAGTTTTTAAGTAGAAACGAAATGTCGAGTAGGTCATTCTTGCTGTGTATGTTAATACGTACAATCGTGTCCACACGTACACATGTGTATATACGAGTTTGTGCGTTTCATAACACGTATAAAAACCCGTATACATTCACACACACACACACACACACACACATATATATATATATATATATATATATATATATATATATATATATATATATATATATATATATATATATGTCAATATTGAGCATCCACATGATCTGTTGATCGATCATTTAATGCATGGAAATACCAGACACAATGACTGGATGGTTTCTATATTCACACTGCGTTCTGTTCGGGGAGAACGAGTACTCATTTCCCCATGAACACAACAAGTTGTAAAATATATACGTATATATGTATATATATATATATATATATATATATATATATATATATATATATATATATATATATATATATATATTCCCATGGTATGCAATGTTTATCGGCAAAATTACCTAACATGAGAGAAGCAGCGTATGTAAATATAAATGTGGGCACCAAACGCTGAGAATCGGTTTAATGCTTGAAAGCCATGTTCATTTCATGACCAGAAGATTTCTTTCAAGCATGAAACATACTGTCGCCGATGAGTGTTGCTCCCAGTGTCCCTCTTATCATTTCTACAATTACGCACAAACACACACGCAGGCACACACCCCCATATATATATATATATATATATATATATATATATATATATATATATATATAAAACAAACAGACACTAAAATAATTTTTAAAATCCATACTCTAAATAAATAGTTTAAATGCCTACAAAAAAAAAAAAACCTTTATGAATTCGTCAACAAAACAAATGTTAGTGACTTATGACAGTTTTTTTATATACACAAAACCCTTTCAGAAAAAAGTAAAAAATAAAATAAAAAAATAAATAAATCTCCATAGACGCTTAACCAGACTAGACGATGTCACCTTCCGCTTTAAATTTACAAACCCCAACCTTACCCTAACTTGACCTCTTTGAATGTAACTGAAATATTGATACAAATTATTGACCCTTACGCCTCATTTCTTTAAATAATTGCTCTAGCCGTTACCATAGTAATTTTAACTTTAATAATGAATATACTTACAAAACGCGTAAATTTCAGGAATTAGTTATTCAAAAAAAAAAATTGCTTGAAAATGGAACAGAGCTTGGTACTTTAATACAATTTAATTCAAATAATTATATTGAAGTTTTCGGCTCTCGTTTTGAAACATGAAAACTCTTATGTAGCGTTGGAGTCAGATTTTTAAATCTGAGCTCAATTATATATATATATATATTATATATATAAATATATATATATATATTTAAAGAGAGAGAGAGATTTAAATAAAATTAACGTCATTATTTTACATTTAGGATCGTTTCGGCAAACACTTTCTCAAAATGTAATCGTAGGCGAAAGAGGAAACAATCGAAGACACATTAATAAATTACGAATGAGGAGGAAAAATTGGAACACGATTAAAATAGTTTTTTTAATTATGAATAATTTAACGACTAAAATCTATTTTAATCGTGTTCCTATTTTCACTCCTCATTCGTTATTCAATAATGTGTTTTCGCTTGTTGCTTGCTTCGCCAACTTTTTGAGATAGTGTTGGCTGAAAGGGTCGTAAAGGCAAAATAAAGATAACCATTTTATTTAAATCTATTTTCTATGTGTGATCAAGTCTTTCTTTAGTAGTGTGAGAAATGTATAAAAAAAGAATTACCGGGTTCATATAACCCCATGCTGAACTTCTTAACGTGTCTCCTATTGGTCATGATATCTAACCTCCCGTTCAGTAACTGAATGCTGTCTTTATACATTGCTATAACTAGTTTCTCTTATTGGTAGAGTTTACATGCATTCCCGATCATTGATTTAGTCTTTAGTTCCAATAGTAGCTTGGTAATATATATATATATATATATATATATATATATATATATATATATATATATATATATATAACGTCATCAACAGACAGACTGTTTCACACCTCATCAGTGTGGCTAGACATCCG